>CM051236.1:507942977-508315477 GCA_027917425.1 Gastrophryne carolinensis | reverse complement strand
GCCGACTGGGGGGATGCAATGGATCCTGATAATGGCTGCTCAGAGCCAATAGGGAAGTGACAGGGCCCTGGTGCAGATATTAAAGGGGGCCATGTCAAGGCTTGCACAGTATATTATATTATATTATATATTATATTCATATATATATTATTTTCAGTTCGATGCAAGTAATCTAAAGACAGAAGAGACAAATGGTGCTTCCTTTCTGTAAACAATGCCAAGTGATCACGAATATGATAAATAAGGTGGAGGAGCAATAATGTCTATCTATCTATCTATCTATCTATCTATCTATCCCATATCTATCTATCTATCTATCTATCTATCTATCTATCTATCTATCTATCTCATATCTATCTATCTATCTATCTATCTATCTCATATCTATCTATCTATCTATCTATCTATCTATCTATCTATCTATCTATCTCATATCTATCTCATATCTATCTATCTATCTATCTATCTATCTATCTATCTATCTATCTATCTCATATCTATCTATCTATCTATCTATCTATCTATCTATCTATCTCATATCTATCTATCTATCTATCTATCTATCTATCTATCTCATATCTATCTATCTCATATCTAATCTATCTATCTATCTATCTATCTATCTATCTATCTATCTATCTATCAATCTATCCCATATCTATCTATCTATCAATCTATCAATCTATCCCATATCTATCTATCTATCAATCTATCTATCTATCTATCTATCTCCTATCTATCTATCTATCTATCTATCTATCTATCTCATATCTATCTATCTATCTATCTATCTATCTATCTATCTATCTATCTATCTCATATCTATCTATCTATCTCATATCTATCTATCTCATATCTATCTATCTATCTATCTATCTATCTATCTATCTATCTATCTCATATCTATCTATCTATCTATCTATCTATCTATCTATCTATCTATCTCATATCTATCTATCTATCTATCTATCTATCTATCTATCTATCTATCTATCTATCTCATATCTATCTATCTATCTCATATCTATCTATCTCATATCTATCTATCTATCTCATATCTATCTATCTATCTATCTATCTATCTATCTATCTCATATCTATCTATCTATCTATCTATCTATCTATCTATCTATCTATCTATCTCATATCTATCTATCTATCTCATATCCATCTATCTATCTATCTATCTATCTATCTATCTATCTATCTCATATCTATCTATCTATCTATCTATCTATCTATCTATCTATCTCATATCTATCTATCTATCTATCTATCTATCCCATATCTATCTATCTATCTATCTATCTATCTATCTATCTATCTATCTCATATCTATCTATCTATCTATCTATCTATCCCATATCTATCTATCTATCTATCTATCTATCTATCTATCTATCTATCTATCTCATATCTATCTATCTATCTATCTATCTATCCCATATCTATCTATCTATCTATCTATCTATCTATCTATCTATCTATCTCATATCTATCTATCTATCTCATATCCATCTATCTATCTATCTATCTATCTATCTATCTATCTATCTCATATCTATCTATCTATCTATCTATCTATCTATCTATCTATCTATCTATCTATCCCATATCTATCTATCCCAAATCTATCTATCCCATATCTATCTATCTATCTATCTATCTATCTATCTATCTATCTATATATCCCATATCTATCTATCCCAAATCTATCTATCCCATATCTATCTATCTATCTATCTATCTATCTATCTATCTATCTATCTCATATCTATCTATCTATCTATCTATCTATCTATCTCATATCTATCTATCTATCTATCTATCTATCTATCTGTCTCATATCTATCTACCTATCTATCTCATATCTATCTATCTATCTATCTATCTATCTATCTATCTATCTATCTCATATCTATCTATCTATCTATCTATCTATCTATCTATCTATCTCATATCTATCTATCTATCTATCTATCTATCTATCTCATATCTATCTATCTATCTATCTATCTATCTATCTATCTATCTGTCTCATATCTATCTACCTATCTATCTCATATCTATCTATCTATCTATCTATCTATCTATCTATCTATCTATCTCATATCTATCTATCTATCTATCTATCTATCTATCTATCTATCTATCTATCTCATATCTATCTATCTATCTATCTATCTATCTATCTGTCTCATATCTATCTACCTATCTATCTCATATCTATCTATCTATCTATCTATCTATCTATCTATCTATCTCATATCTATCTATCTATCTATCTATCTATCTATCTATCTATCTCATATCTATCTATCTATCTATCTATCTATCTATCTATCTCATAACTATCTATCTATCTATCTATCTATCTATCTATCTCATATCTATCTATCTATCTATCTATCTATCTATCTATCTATCTCATATCTATCTATCTATCTATCTATCTATCTATCTATCTGTCTCATATCTATCTATTTATCTATCATCTATCTATCTATCTATCTATCTATCTATCTATCTCATATCTATCTATCTATCTATCTATCTATCTATCTATCTATCTATCTGTCTCATATCTATCTATTTATCTATCATCTATCTATCTATCTATCTATCTATCTATCTCATATCTATCTATCTATCTATCTATCTATCTATCTATCTATCTATCTATCTATCTCATATCTATCTATCTCATATCTATCTCATATCTATCTATCTATCTATCTATCTATCTATCTATCTATCTATCTATCTCATATCTATCTATCTATCTATCTATCTATCTATCTCATATCTATCTATCTATCTATCTATCTATCTATCTATCTATCTATCTATCTATTTCTCCCATATCGATGCCAAGTGATCACGAATATGATAAATAAGGTGAAGGAGCAACAATGATTGGGCCCCCTTTACATCCTGGATAGTGGTGCAGCTGCTCCCCCTGTAGTTACGCCCATACCTTCCAACTTTTCAGACATGGACTCAGAAGAGGGACAGTCCCTCCAAATCAGGGACAGTTGGGAGGTATGAATGGAAGTCGGGCATTGGAGGCCATTGCACATGGCGTCACACATGTCACAGCACAGTCTCCACCAATCAGAGGCGTGTGTCACCTTCCTGTGTCCCCTGACAGCCTTTACATGGGAATCAGTAACTATAGGTGTTGGCATACCTCCCAAATTTTGGGCGTGAGAAAGAGGGACTATTGTTAAACTAGGCCATGCCCCCTTGTTGAGGAATGGACGAAGCCACGCCCGTCATTGGGGGATCAATGAAGCCACGCCTCCTTACTGAGGAATGGGTGAAGCCACACCCCTCATTGATTAATAGATAGGAGATAGGATGTAACAGTTACAACAATAGAAACACTTTGAAATGGCAAATGAATCATTTATTGCTGCAGATCTGCATGTTACACCTCAAAGAGGGACAATATTTAAATGAAGCCACGCCCCTTCATTGAGGGATGGATGAAGCCACACCCGCTCATTGATTGATGTTTAGAAGATACATTGTAACAGTTACAATAGAAACACTTTGAATGGGCGAATGAATCATTTATTGCTGCAGATCTGAATGTTACATCTCAAAGAGGGACAAATGAGAACAACCAGGGATATGGACTCAAAACAAGGACAGTCCCTCCAAATCAGGGACATTTGGAAGGTATGGTTACGCCCCTGCTCAGAGCCACCCACCTTTATTGCCTTTTTTCTATCCTTCTATTCATCCATCTGACAGCCATTCTTTCCTTTATTTTTCTTCCATCCATCCCGTATTGGTTCTCATGATTTCTTGTGGCCCCCCTTCCACCTCCCCTCAAAGTGGACCAAAACCCAAGGTGATCAGCCTATATATAACCTATAAAATTCCCAGGCCGACCGATTCCTCCCCCCAGGGCATCCAAAATTGAGATGACTCGCTGTGTGAAACCCCCCAGGTCACCCATACACTTACCTTCTTTCCCACTTCAACGGCTCATGCGCGAGTTGCGACCTCATCCCCGCTATCCCTCTAGCAGGGCGCGTGCCTGCGCCAGGAATTTGCGAGTGGGTGGCTCGGGCACACTCCCTGTTAGAGGGAAGCCGCCAGCACACTCGGAGAAGCTCGCCGTGGGCGGATGCGCTTAGACCATGTGATGTCTGGCTGGCACCTTTGAAAAAGTGAGCTTGTCTCACGGAACGCGTGGGGGATTAGGACGCCAGGATCTAGCAGGGACCCCCTCCAACCCTTCAATTTGGTGATATCTTGTACTTTAATCATTCACAAATAATCTTCCACGGGGCAATCTGGCTGTTTGTTTTCTTTTTTTATATGGGATAATATTTCTTGATTGTTGTACTGTAGCACTTTTCAGGTCAGCACTTAGCACTTTAATATTGCACTGGTTACTTTATGCTCATATACTATATATTGTGTGATAGGGATTTATTCAAAAGTGGAGGAGGGATGGGTGTTTTGTCCCTGCTATTGGATTTTGTTTTTAATGTGATGGTGTATTTGTAAACCATTAATAAATATTGACTTATTTATGAGCTTATTGATTTGGTGGTGCCTGATTTGTTTCGGATTTGTTTCGGCGACCTGCAGGGTTTTACACAGAGGGACACCCCCGATCATGTGGGAAAGAGGGACATTCGTAGGGGAAAGAAGGTGAGTTTATGGGTGACCTGGAAACTTTCTATTGGAGGGAAGGGGTTATTTAAATGGAGGCACAGTGTTATATCCTAAGGAAGTGGCGCTGTACTCAGCCACGGAACGCTCGGAATTTATCTCCTGTTGCAGGGGACGGCGGGGCACCATCCATCTGGGCTTTACACTGTAGGTGATTTATGAATTGTAAACTCTTTTTGCACATATCTTTAGCACTTTATGCAGCACTATAGCACTTTATTGTCTGGTTAGATGAATTATATTATGTATTTACACATTAGATATATACGTATTTGAGAGTAGGTTTAATGTTATGAAAGCGGTTCTTCACTCTGAATAAAAGTCTATCTTATATGTTTCCCACACCCTGTACATACAGATTGCTCACATTAATCTGGACCCTCACCCTGAATAAGAGTCTATCTTATATGTTTCCCACACCCTGTACATACAGATTGCTCACATTAATCTGGACCTTCACCCTGAATAAGAGTCTATCTTATATGTTTCCCACACCCTGTACATACAGATTGCTCACATTAATCTGGACCCTCACCCTGAATAAGAGTCTATCTTATATGTTTCCCACACCCTGTACATACAGATTGCTCACATTAAAATTCATCCTACCTGCATCTACTGCATGTTATGAGCCTTTAAACATCCAAGATGGCGGCTCGTGGAACATCAGGCAGCCTGCAAACAGGAAGCGCCATCTGACTGTGCTGCTCTGCATTCTGGGACTGCTGACCTTTTCCTGACCCCAGCTCTGCTCTGTCTGAGCAAAGCACAGTTATAACCCTGCCCCTGAACTTTATCCCACTCTCCTCTCCTCAGTAAATGTAATGCTTCTGAGTCAAGATGGTGGCGCCCATATCCTAGAGTCCTGAACAGAGTTGCAGCCCAGTGGGGGAAAGAATAATAAGTAAGTGACTAAAAACTTAAAATATATTAATTTTAGATGCTGGGGAATCGTTTTTTAAGGGTTTGGGCTTTTCAATAAATCATGGTGAAGGTCCAGTTTAAGGGAGTAGTATTTGTGATTTTTTTAAGCCCAGGGGTGATTAACCCACCATGTAACTGTGTGTGTGTGTGTGTGTGTGTGTGTGTGTGTGTGTGTGTGTATGTGTGTGTGTGTGTGTGTGTGTGTGTGTGTGTGTATGTGTGTGTGTGTGTGTGTGTGTGTGTGTGTGTGTGTGTGTGTGTATGTGTGTGTGTGTGTGTGTATGTGTGTGTGTGTGTGTGTGTATGTGTGTGTGTGTGTGTGTGTGTGTGTGTGTGTATGTGTGTGTGTGTGTGTGTATGTGTGTGTGTGTGTGTGTGTGTGTATGTGTGTGTGTGTGTGTGTGTGTATGTGTGTGTGTGTGTGTGTGTGTGTGTGTATGTGTGTGTGTGTATGTGTGTGTGTGTGTGTGTGTGTGTGTGTGTGTGTATGTGTGTGTGTGTGTGTGTGTGTGTGTGTGTGTATGTGTGTGTGTGTGTGTGTGTGTATGTGTGTGTGTGTGTGTGTGTGTGTGTGTGTGTGTGTGTATTTTTTTATTATGTAATGAATTAATTTTTCTTTGTATTGATAAATTATATTTTGATGGATTGATTTATTGCTTTATTTGAGGACCTTTGGTGCAGTGGGTTTACCCCCTAGTGGCTGCTGGAGCCACAACTTAATTGTAGTTTGTTTGGCCAGATATTCTTATATTCAGGATGGAGAGTTAGCTGGATGACAATCTTGCTTGTAACACAGGGAGGAGCATATAGGGGGAGACAGAGAGGGCTTGGTCTTGCCGTCATGGCTGCCAGTGGCCATGCATGTGACTTGCGTGCGCCCGTCTGGATAATCCTATTACACGTTTGCTGTGAGCCCAGTCTGGCTGAGTAACAAGTGTATCACAGCACATAAGCGCCGTCGCAGAGTCGCTGTGATTGATCACGTTTGGCAGATTGATCACGTTTGGCAGATTGACGCTCTCATAGAACGAACGCGCCCCGAGACTCTGCGGCACGCCGGTGTCTCGGGCTGATTGGATTAGCGCGCTTGGCCCTTTTGGAGGCAGGTGCCCGTAAGCCTATCCATCCTGCTTGTGTCTGGGATTGGCAGCTGAATTATACCTTAACCACTGCTGACATGCAGAAGTGAATTAATATATTCTGCCGCATGCTCCGATCTGAAGGCATCCCAATCACCTGTCCATCAAGAGGACGTGCACCATGATTATATCTTATATCTGCACCTACATGTGACAGCATCCACTATTTACACACTGCATGTATCCTCCCTTATACTCTAATAGATTGTAAGCTCTTCTCCTTCTGTATCCTCCCTTATACCCGAATAGAGTGTAAGCTCTTCTCCTTCTGTATCCTCCCTTATACCCTAATAGAGTGTAAGCTCTTCTCCTCCTGTATCCTGCCTTATACCCTAATAGAGTGTAAGCTCTTCTCCTTCTGTATCCTCCCTTATACCCTAATAGAGTGTAAGCTCTTCTCCTTCTGTATCCTCCCTTATACCCTAATAGAGTGTAAGCTCTTCTCCTTCTGTATCCTCCCTTATACCCTAATAGATTGTAAGCTCTTCTCCTTCTGTATCCTCCCTTATACCCTAATAGAGTGTAAGCTCTTCTCCTCCTGTATCCTCCCGTATACCCTAATAGATTGTAAGCTCTTCTTCTTCTGTATCCTCCCTTATACCCTAATAGATTGTAAGCTCTTCTCCTTCTGTATCCTCCCTTATACCCTAATAGAGTGTAAGCTCTTCTCCTTCTGTATCCTCCCTTATATCCTAATAGAGTGTAAGCTCTTCTCCTTCTGTATCCTCCCTTATACCCTAATAGATTGTAAGCTCTTCTCCTTCTGTATCCTCCCTTATACCCTAATAGAGTGTAAGCTCTTCTCCTCCTGTATCCTCCCTTATACCCTAATAGATTGTAAGCTCTTCTCCTTCTGTATCCTCCCTTATACCCTAATAGAATGTAAGCTCTTCTCCTCCTGTATCCTCCCTTATACCCTAATAGAGTGTAAGCTCTTCTCCTCCTGTATCCTCCCTTATACCCTAATAGAGTGTAAGCTCTTCTCCTCCTGTATCCTCCCTTATACCCTAATAGAGTGTAAGCTCTTCTCCTCCTGTATCCTCCCTTATACCCTAATAGAGTGTAAGCTCTTCTCCTCCTGTATCCTCCCTTATACCCTAATAGAGTGTAAGCTCTTCTCCTTCTGTATCCTCCCTTATATCCTAATAGAGTGTAAGCTCTTCTCCTTCTGTATCCTCCCTTATATCCTAATAGAGTGTAAGCTCTTCTCCTTCTGTATCCTCCCTTATACCCTAATAGATTGTAAGCTCTTCTCCTTCTGTATCCTCCCTTATACCCTAATAGAGTGTAAGCTCTTCTCCTCCTGTATCCTCCCTTATACCCTAATAGATTGTAAGCTCTTCTCCTTCTGTATCCTACCTTATACCCTAATAGAGTGTAAGCTCTTCTCCTCCTGTATCCTCCCTTATACCCTAATAGATTGTAAGCTCTTCTCCTTCTGTATCCTCCCTTATACCCTAATAGATTGTAAGCTCTTCTCCTTCTGTATCCTCCCTTATACCCTAATAGATTGTAAGCTCTTCTCCTTCTGTATCCTCCCTTATACCCTAATAGATTGTAAGCTCTTCTCCTGTATCCTCCCTTATACCCTAATAGATTGTACGCTCTTCTCCTTCTGTATCCTCCCTTATACCCTAATAGAGTGTAAGCTCTTCTCCTCCTGTATCCTCCCTTATACCCTAATAGAGTGTAAGCTCTTCTCCTCCTGTATCCTCCCTAATATCCTAATAGATTGTGTTTTCCTCTTTAAGTGGCTAAATTATTTCCTAATAAATTGCAATGTCTTCATTTTTCTGTATCCTTACTAGATAAGCTCTTTCACCTTTTGGACCTTCGCTTGGGCCCAAATTGTAAGTCTTAGAGGCTATAAGCACTTTTCCATCCTTTCATCTTCAACAATGACATGTCATGGTCCGGCCAAACAAAAAACATGACCCAGAGAGCTTGTCAAAGACTGTTCATCGGGCAATCTGATTCATTACTAGCGCCAGGTAACGACAGATGAGCGTCTGTACAGCGGCGCTAAGAGCGACCGCTAGTGGTCGCTCTGATAGCCCGTCAGTCGCTATTACAGAGCGTCTCAGTCGCTGGCCGGCATTGATGAATTTGATGTGTGAGTCGCTATAACACCAGTACAGCGCAGTATGGGAGCGAACGGTAGCGACTGTGAGCGACTCAAACCATATTCATCAAAGAAAACAGACACACACAGAGCATCGGCGCTCTAAATTGTATCGCTGTAGCCCAGAGCGCCAGAAGCTGTGCGAATAAAGTCTGTTTTTGAACACATATCCACTAGTAACAAAACGGAAACATATGGAATGACATTGTTATAATATTGTGACATTAAAACTTTAATGCCAGACATGTAGTGACAATTCTGCATAAAAATATAAAATATCATAATTTTAATAGGCCAGGAGAGGTCACACAATACTTTGTTAAAAAAAAAAAAAAAAAATAAAACCCTATTTAAAGAGAAGAAAAGTAACGTCTATTGAAATGTATGGGAGAGCGACATCTAGCGACAGGTAATACCCTCACCTTGAAGCGGCATGGGAGCCGCGGGCGCGGTGGTTTTTACCGGCTTTTGATCACGTGAATATATACCCCAAGGTGCCCCTTATGTGGTAGACCTTTTGATTATGGTTTGCTGTCACAGTGTGTTTATTGTTCTATGTGTTGGGGCCATCTTTGATACATCTTTTGGATATCTTTTGTGCAATATATTTATAGTTTAGCATTGTAATTGTTTGTTGGTTATCTTAGTATTTTTCATTCTTTCACCTTGTGATAGTTTATATGTATTGGTATTTATATTCATATATATATTATAATATATATATATATATATATATATTTTTTTTTTTTTTTTTTTATGCACTTGGTTTTTTCACATTGTTATAGTTTTATTTAATTATTATCAATAATTAGTGTTGCACTACAGCACTTTATTGTATTTAATTGGTGGGTTTAGTATTGGATAGGTATATATACTTTTCATAATAGTTCGGTGTGCCGGCACATTAGACTTAATTGGGGGTAGATTTAGTGGGCTTTTTATACATGGGGTACTGAGTATATAGATATACCCGTTTGGGTGTCCATTATTGTATAATATTGATCAAGCACTGTTGTTTTTAATTTGTCTGTATCATATGGTTTTTAGCTTTGTGTGTGTTTTTGCATTAATAAAGATTTGTATATTTTCTATATATAGTTTGTAGTGCTCCTTTGTAGAGATAGGTGTGCTTTGTTGCACGTCCGCTCTGTTTTTGTTGGTTGATACATTTTAGTGAGCACACCCTATTTATATGTATTGTTATTAGTGGTGCACCCTATTTTTGTTGTAATACCTGACGCTCTGGAGTCGCTCACCGAAATCGCTTTGATAAATGTGGTATTGCGTACAGCGCCCGGCGGTCACCTTTCGCTACCTGCACAGTGGCAAGTATTTTAGCAGGAAATATAACATCCTGGTTTGGCAACTGCACTATGAAAGACAAACAGGCCTTAAAGTAGATCAAAACCTAGGATTTTGACTATCCTGGGTTTTGGTCCTTGACCCTGGGACACCCCGATGTGGGATGGCCCGCTGTGTGAAACCCCCCAGATCGCCCTGTCTAACTTTCCCGGGTCCTACGGAGCTTGCACGGCCTCCCATCCAATCAGCTTGCTTGACTGTGCTGATCTCCAGTCAAGTCTAGCCAGACAGAGCCGAGCCCGCCGGCGGTCGCATCCCAAGTATCCTCTATCAGGGAGCGGCGCCATTTACGCATGCACCGTTAGATCTGTGAGAAGGTGAGTTTACTGTGCAACCTGGGGGGTTTTACTCAGCGGGGCAGCCCGGGTGGAGCTGGTTTGTCTGCCCTGGACTCCCATAGGCTTCAAGGTGGGTTTTGGTCCACTTTAACTGAAGTAACTTATTAGAAGTGAAAAGCATGTGACAAACTATGTGTAAATGTGAAAAAGCAGACCAAAAAAAAGGATTTTTTCCAAATGCACCACTAATTATTTCTTAATGATATATGAATTTAGGTGTGCCTTAAAGGAATCCCCAAAGAAAAGGGAATATATCCAAATACACATATACAATATGGGTGGCCCCAGCTCCCACCAGGGAAATCCCCAGGCACCACCAAATAAATTACTAAATCAAAAATATATCATGAATCTTCAATATTTATTAATGATTACAAAAGTATCATCACAAATATATTAAAAACAAGATACTAATAGCAGGGACATAGATAATCATTCCTCTTCCTCCTTGTGAAAAATATATACATCCCTATCTCACAATATATGATACAATATGAATAAAGTGACTAGTGCAATATAAAGGTGCTAAATGCTGAAAAGTGCCCCAAACTGGGATAAAAGTAATAAAAAAAGTGCATAAGATATCACCAAATCAGAAGTTAAGAGGTGTCCCTGCTAGTGACTGGCGTCCTGATCCCCCACGCGTTCCGTAAGACAAGCTCACTTCTTCAAAGGTGCCAAATGTGAAAAAGCAGCACATTATGTAATAATGGTTACCATGTTCTATTACAACATCTAATTATAATTCGGGTCATGTTCAATTCTTCTTCTTGCATAAAGCATTTCGCTACATGACGTAATACCTGCATGACTTGTGTATGTGACAATAAACTTTGGGGTTTATTCATCAAGGGATAGCGCCAGGTAGCGCCTCGTAACAGCAGGCAGCGTCTGGTGAACGCCGGGCGCTGTACGCAAAACCACACTTATGAAAGCGAATCTGGTGAGCGACTCTAACAACGCCATGTAGCGCCACATGTATTATTACAGGCGGCTCAATGTATAGCGCCAGCGCTCTAGCTTCCAGAGTGCCAGGTATTACCTGTCGCTACCTGTCGCTCTCCCATACATTTCAATGGACATTCCTTCACATACCTGTTTAAACAGGTTTTTTTTTATTATTTTTTTATTCTCTCAAATCATTGTGTGGCCTCTCGTGGCCTAGAAAAAGTCATTTTTTAAAACTTTTTACATTTTTTTGTTTTTTTATGCAGAATTGTCATTACAGGTCTGGCATTAAAATGTTAATGTCACAGTGTTACAACAATGTCATTCCATGTGGTGGATATGTGTTCAAAAACAGACTTTAATCACACAGCGTCTGGCGCTCTATGCTATAGCGCCCAGAAGGTTAGAGGAAAGGTGCTTTCTCCACCGACATAGTAGGGGATTCTTCTCTGTAAGAGCAGTGAGTCTATGGAATTCGCTGCCAGAGGAGGTAGTAATGATGGATACAGTAAAAACGTTCAAAAGTGGCCTTGATGCCTTCCTGGCATGTAATAACATTTCCCGCTATGGCTACTAGACCACTGGAAGGAGATCTATAGTGGCCGGGATGCCTTCCTTGCATGTAATAGCATTACCAGCTATGGCTACTAGACCAATGGAAGGAGATCTATAGTGGCCGGGATGCCCTCCTTGCATGTAATAGCATTACCAGCTATGGCTACTAGACCAATGGAAGGAGATCTATAGTGGCCGGGATGCCTTCCTTGCATGTAATAGCATTACCAGCTATGGCTACTAGACCAATGGAAGGAGATCTATAGTGGCCGGGATGCCTTCCTTGCATGTAATAGCATTACCAGCTATGGCTACTAGACCAATGGAAGGAGATCTATAGTGGCCGGGATGCCTTCCTTGCATGTAATAGCATTTCCGGCTATGGCTACTAGACCACTGGAAGGAGTTAAACAGGCTGAACTGGATGGACTAAAGTCTTTATTCAGCCGCACATACTATGTTACTAAGTTACTATGATCCAGAGCGCCGATGCAGTGTGTGTGTCCTTTTATGATAACTATGGTGTGAGTCGCTGAGAGACGGTCACACTGAGCTGGTGCTACCTCTCGCTCCCTGCAGCGCTGTACTGTTGTTACAGTGCCCAACATACATCACATTCATCAATGCAGGCCAGGATACTAGAGCGACCGAGATGCTCTGTTACAGCGCCCGATACCCGCTTACAGCGCCTACCAGCGGTCGCTCTAAGTGCCGCTATACAGACGCTCATCTACCTGGCGTTAGTAAGGAATCAGGCTCCACGATTTGATTTTTGATTTAAATTGATCCTGTATGCAATTACCTTTAGTGCATTACAACACATTAAACACTAGAGGGCACACACTCCTAATAAGCTCATTTGTACTTTAAAAGTACAGTTTGACCACTAGTGTAACGACACACAGTGAACACTAGAGGGAGCACAGCCTGATCCTGGCCGAACATTTTAAGTGCCATTATTTTCGCCTTTCGTATTGTGCAACAAAGCGTATAATAAAAATCTCTGCAGGTAATGCAGTTTGTTCTGAGTTCTCATTTAACAATAGCGCGTTGAGCTGTGATACACATCAGAACTCTCCAGAACGCATCTTGTCTTTACAGGCTGAGCGAAACGTCGCCGCGCATATGATGTTTGTGTTCCTCGCAGCACCTGCTCCACTGCGACCCTCTCCTGGCGGACATTGAACGCATCGCTTTAGAAGTCTCTCTCTGTCATTCCTATCGCGGACGTGATTCTGATTAATAATAGATGGACCCCAAAAAAAAAAAAAAAAAAATTACAAGAAGCCCTGCAAAGATAAAATATCCTCTGGCTGCGAGTCAGGGACCCCGGCCAGGTAGTCGTGTTTATTTTATGGCGCGCTATAGTTTTATTGTTGCACGCGATTTAGAGGCGGTTGATTTAAGACGTTCTCTTTCCCGGGACTGGCTGCGGCGGGGACCCAGGAGAGGTAATGTTCTAGGCTTTTCTCCAGCGCGCGCGCCAAGATTCCTTCCCTTTATTCCCCTTCAAGTTCATCGTCCGCATTATTCTCTGCTGCGCGCCGACTCGCTTCCTGCTGCTGCCAAGTTTCTGGTGACGAGGGATAACAAAAATGGCGGTGTTGCCGTAACCTGAAATAAAGGTCGCGGGGAAAGGCTACGCTGCCTCTGTTATGCTCATATATCCCATTTCCAAGGAACTGCTACGTAATATAGGGGTCTGGTGGCTATAGCAGGTTTCAGTGACAACCCATTACATCATCCTTTTCTGCTTAAAAACCCTATCTATAAGATTTCCAGACCGATCGATTCCCCCCCGGGCATCTCGATTGGATCTGTGTGAAACCCCCCAGGTCGCCCATAACCTCACTTTGTTTTCGAGTCCAACAGCGCATGAGTGAGCCACAGGTGCATCCCCGCTATCCCTCTAGCAAGGCGCGTGCCTTGATGTGATATTTGTGAATGGCCGACACGGGCACGCTCCCTGTTAAAGGGTAGCTGGACATGCACGCCCGGATCCGCTGGCCTTAGATGAAGGCTTAGATGAACTGATGTGAGTGGATCTGAGCCCGCTGATTGGACGAGGGGCCGCGCATGCGCTGTAGGACCGGGCAGGGGCAAGTTTGTTTCTGCAGCCTGGGGGGCAAGGATCAAAACCCAGGATAGTCAAAATTCTGGGTTTTAGTTCTCTTTAACCAATCCTAGTTCTCAAATTGACATTCTTTTAGCTCATTTGACTCCTAAATCAATGTCTGGCTGGAGAAATGGTCTTTTAAGATTGAGATTGGAGTGAACTCAAGTTCCCCTAGGAAGCCAGAACTGTGGTCAAAATGACCCAAAATAGTTCCGTTGTACTATATAGCAGTGGGGCAGCGTGACCCGGCTGCCCTGCTGTGTATGGCCGTGGGTAAAAAAAAAATGGGCGTCCGGGTCTCTTCTGAGGTGCAGGCTATCAGCATTCAGGGCCAGCAGTGGCCAACGTTGATAGGCTCAGCCGCTGGCCACACTAATAGGCTGCTCGGGGTGACACTCACACATGACTATGAGCAGCCTATCAGCGCTGGCCCTGGGTGAAACCAGGCTGCGCTTCAGCGACCTCAAAAGAGGCACAGAAGCGGTCAGTATTCAGGTGCCTGGTTTCTCGTTTTATTGGCAGCAATGCACGGCGGAGCCACCCGGGTCGTGCCGCCCCGCTGCTATATAGTACAGTGCAACTATGTTCACTTTTGACCATAGTTCTGGTTTCAGTGGGAGAAAGTTAGTGTCAGGGCAAGAGGGTGCAAAAAGGACAGGATCTTCTTTGTGTGTACATTGCAGCGGCATCTCTGCACCTGAACCCTTTTTGTGGTGGTGGTCAGGGCGACAGGATTCCTGCATGGTGCTTGCTGCCACCGGGGGTTGTGACATCATCACATGACAGGGCCACCTCTGGAAACGTGTGCAAAAAGGTGGGACCCTTGTTTGTGCCTGGTGGCTTGAAAGGATGCTATCTGGTGGTAAAAGAGGAGAATAATATATTATTTGCTTTGTTGGGAAATTGGCGTGCCAGGGGGGAAGGGGGAACCGGCATGCCGCCAGGAGAACACTGGTGTTAGCTCCTTCGTTGTAATATAATATGTCTTTCTAATTTAATATAAGCGGATCAACGATCAGAAATTGGTCTGTTGAGCCTTGCAATTGAGGGGCATTTCTATTTGGAATTCCCAACCACACATATCCCTATTCAAACCTAATTCCAGGCAGAGGCACTTACCTATTTATGCAGTCCATCAACACCAGGCACCCGAATGCCGTAAAGTCATTTACCAGTGGCCACTAGATAGTGTGCAGTTTTTTACAAGCCTGTCTTGATAACCTCATTGGCTGCCAGCTATCACCTGGGGTGGTGAACTGGTAGTGTGAACATAGGTAAGTAAGTAACCTGCTGCTAGGGATTGTTCTGTGGTCCCTGTCAGAAATTCCTGGGACACTTTCCACGGAGGTCCTGAGTGGGGCTGCAGAATGTATAAGTGGTGTTGGGTGGATGAGTGGTGAAGGGAGGCTGCCTGATAAATCTGATGAGCTGGGAGTGCCTGGAGCAAGTTAGGCAAAGGTTTCTACAGTGATTATTATTTCTGGGGCCCCATGCAAAGTTGTGTCTGGGGGCCCTGATCAAAGACAAATTTTGTATAGCGAAATACAATATTAACGCACTTTGTTGGGGATGTATCCGCGGCCTGCTCATGCGCTATGGAAGAATGAGCGAAGCCAGAGGGTTTCACACAGAGGGACATCATGGCATTGTCCAGGAATTGCCCATATGACCATCCAATTTCTACTCCCTGTGCCATGCCAAACTAGAATGCCCCACTGTGTGAAACCCCATAAACTCACCTGTCACCTAACACACATGATTATTTTACATTAAAGAAGAGGAGAACAATAAGGCAGAACACCAAAAACCTGACAAAATGGGATTAAATGGCTTTTGCTTTATGTGACGAGCATTCATCTTTTATAAATATGCGCCATTTTATAAAATGATTTGGACACGTAGCACACCAATTGCTTGCTGCGAGATAAGTTTCTATTTCTCGGAAAGCACGTAATTTATTGTAAATGACGTGAGATAACCAAGTTTCTTTCATCACTAGATGATTGGACTTTAT
Organism: Gastrophryne carolinensis; assembly: GCA_027917425.1. Taxonomy (NCBI): domain Eukaryota; kingdom Metazoa; phylum Chordata; class Amphibia; order Anura; family Microhylidae; genus Gastrophryne; species Gastrophryne carolinensis. The sequence goes on along the minus strand of CM051236.1, from coordinate 508,299,267 downwards.
AGGTAGTTCTATGTACTGTGTTATATAAATGCAATCTGTAATATTAAACAGCGGATTACTCTGGTGAAATTATACCTTGTGTGTGTCTGATTGTTTTTTTAAGATTAATCTCCGGCGGCTGTGCAGTTGGATGGGCACTCTATGCAGATGGACTAGATGAGCCAGTTATACCAATTAACCCTTTCAACGGGAGGTTTCCTTTAACTTTACCAAAGCAGAACAGCGGCACAATCATCCACTTGCATGCAAGTCACCCTCCTGAGTGAATATATGCACTAGATTCAGAGCAGTTTCTAGGCAAAATAGTGCTCAGTGCAGAAAAATTCTGCCCCTTCCTCACCCATACTATGGTGCAGATGCTGTCCCATACAGGTGTGTGCCATGCTGTTCCTCTACCATAGCAGCAGGCAGTTGCCCACTTCCCATGACTGAGCCCATTATGGGGGGATGATGTCTTATGGCCTGCACCACCAGGTGCTAATGCTTTGGGGCAGTCTGGGCTGCTACCTTTACTAGCACTCCCATCCAATCCCTGCCCCCCCCAGCTCCCTATCCCCTTTCCCATGCTACCCCCTTACACAAGCCCCTCAGCCCATGTCCTCACCCTAATTATTTAGCCTCACCCTTATAGCACACTGGCTGACTGGCCAGGAAAAGATACAACTGGCCAGAGCCAGCTCTAGGCTTGTGGGGGCCCTTGGGCAAGAGAGTCTTAGTGGGCCCCAACGTATAGTGTCACATGATGTCACTGTTCAGCTTCACTACCACAGATCCTCTGCTGCTGATCGCCCTCCTGTTCTTATTGCCTTCCCTATAGCCACCAATCGTCATCTAGTCCTTATTGTCTTCCCTATAGCCACCAATCGTCCTCTAGCCCTTATTGTCTTCCCTATAGCCACCAATCGTCCTCTAGCCCTTATTGTCTTCCCTATAGCCACCAATCATCCTCTAGTCCTTATTGTCTTCCCTATAGCCACCAATCGTCCTCTAGTCCTTATTGCCTACCCTATAGCCACACGTACCCTTCAGCCCTTACTGCTTGCTCCACTGCCACTAAAGACTCCATCATTGCTGTCAGTTGTCACCACCTTCTGAGCTTCCATCAATTGCCCTCCATTCCATGCCACCTTCTCCAGTGTTGCTGAGGCCTTCCATGAGCAGGTCTGCACACAGCACCCGGCATTCGTGGGTTCGGGTCCACTGTAAAATAATGCCATGGCCAACGGTGAGCCTGAGTGGGCCCCTGAAGATGCCAGGGGCCCTGGCAATCGCCCATGTTTGCCCTGTGCTGGCGCCGGCCCTGGTTGGTCATGGGCAGGCCAGGTGCTCGTAAAATCTTGGGCTGCTTTTTGGCCCCAGTCCGCCACTGTGCAACACTAACAGTGGCCCTGACTCCCCTAGAAACTTCCCTGACTGGAAATAGAATTGGAATACAGAGGATCGTTTACTGAATTGAGGAGGAAAAACATTGTCCTCCCATTTCATACTTCGGGAAGATTAGAGTATCATGGATTACTTTGTATCTACAAAGACCACATAGCGCATTAGCGTAATGGGTTTCACCTTGGCACCTTCATATTCACAGACTCTTTGCCAGATTATGGAACCACGAGAACCCATTGCAGAAAGTTTCTTTAGAGGATCAAAAGGCGGCGTGAAACTCCGAGATTAAAGTAAAGTTCCGCGTAGATAAATCGCTTTCATGTACGGCGGAGCGGCGCAGACCTTGATGAATGCTACTATGGGGACAATACGATATGTAAAGTAGGTTAGGACTTCTTTTATTAGAACACGACGAGCCGACGGCGGAGAGCGCTGTTCCGCGGGAGCGTAATTAAAGGTCCTTGTGTTGTTAGGTCAATATTGAAATAACGAGGGCACTTGTTGCTCTTTATTAAGAGATAATGTTTCCTTTCATTAGCGGTAGGCCGCACGGCGCAATGACTGAGATACATTGTTAATCTGATTCTCAAGAAAGAGATACCGCAAGTCGTTCAACGCATCGCTTTTCAGATGACGCAGCTTGACTTTGACGCGCTAGGCAAATAATCTCTTAATTATTCAGAGGAGCGCTCAGTGTTTTCTAACCTATGCTTCAGTGAAGCGTGACAATTTTGCCCCTATGTACAGGTAAGTCTTTCGTTACCCTTTCTAGATAAGTTTTGAGATGACCAGCTTAGGTTCACAGAATAATACATGTTTGGTGTTGCACAACCCAAGATTAACAGTGAGACTACAAAGAGATCAGATGTGGGGGTGCTGTAGGAGCTCAATGGTCCCCTCAATAAGACCAAAATGCCAGATAGAATATACAATAGAGCAACCATTGCAATATTTAAATACTTGTTAAAATGGACCAACACCCATGGCTGATGGCTGAATCTTATAGATTCCCGGGCCGATCAGCTCCCTCCCCGTGGGGCATCCGAATTCGGGATGCCCCGCTGTGTGAAACTCCCCAGGACGCCCACAAACCTTACCTTCTCCCCGTTCCAACGGCGCATGCGCGGGCCGCGGCCGCCTCTCGCGCTTCCCTCTAGCAGGGCGCGCACCCGCAACAGCCATTTGTGAATGGCTCGGCGGGGGCGCGCTTCCTGTTAGAAGGAATCGCGAGAGGCAGCCTCCAGCGTGCTCAGAGCCGCTGTGGTTGTCCGTCGCTTGTCCGTCCATACCACAGCGGCTCTGAGTGCTCTGATTGGACGAGCGCTTGCGTAGGAGCTGGGTGAGGTGAGTTTTTTTGGGCGTTCTGGGGGGGTTCACACACTGGGGCCCGATCGGGGTGCCCCGCAGAAGTGGACCAAAACCCAGGATAGTGAAAATCCTGGGTGTTGGTCCACTTTAAATATATACAGTACAAATGATCTTTAATAACAAGCAAAATAGATAGATAGATAGATAGATAGATAGATAGATAGATAGATATGGGATAGATAGATAGATAGATAGATAGATAGATAGATATGAGATAGATAGATAGATAGATAGATAGATAGATAGATAGATAGATAGATAGATGATAAAATAATAGATAGATAGATGTGGGGGTGTTGTAAGCGCTCATTGGTCCCCTCAATAAGACCAAAATGCCAGATAGAATATACAATAGAGCAACCATTGCAATATTTAAATACTTGTTAAATATATACAATACAAATGATATTTAATAGCAAGCAAAATAGATAGATAGATAGATAGATAGATAGATATGAGATAGAGGCCCTGAAAGGAAAAGCCTGCAGAGCTTTCTACGCCATCAGAAAGCGACTGTACCACCTCAAACCACCAGTGAGGGTTTGGATGAAGATATTTGATGGGGTCATTGCCCCAATCCTACTTTATGGCAGTGAGGTTTGGGGCCCAATCACTTACCCAGACCAGTCAAAATGGGACTCAAGCCCAACAGAGACCTTTCATCTGGAGTTCTGCAAGTACCTCCTCCAGGTCCATCGCAGCACCTCCAACATAGTGTGCCGGGCAGAGCTGGGCAGGTTCCCTCTATGGTTCCAGGTGCAGAAGAGGGCGCTGTCATTTTGGGGGCACATACAGAGCAGCAGCCCCGACTCCTACCACCACAAAGCCTCCCTGAGCCATGGGGCCCAGAACAAACCCTGCGCCCTCCAACTGAGTGTCAGTCACCTGTCCAGCAAAAACCCCCGACATGCCCTGACAAAAGCCCAAATAAAGGGGGCGATAGAGAGCTGCCAGGAGCAATATATAGAGGATTGGAAGAAAGAAATAAGTAACTCTCAGAAACTTACTGTCTACCAATCACTAAAGAGGGACTACACCATGGCCCCATACCTAGAGAGGCTGCACCACCCCAAACACAGGCAGACCCTGAGTCTCTATAGACTGAGCGCCCACAGCCTGGAGATGGAGACAGGTCGGCACAGACAGACATACAAGCCACGGGAGAGCCGACTGTGCCGGCACTGTGAGCAGGGGGCCCTGCAGGATGAGGCCCACTTCCTGCTACACTGCAGCAAATATTCATCCACCAGGGACACTTACTTCCAGAGACTCTCCACCCTCATCCCGGACTTCACCTCCATAGCTGATGAGAGGAAACTCCACATCCTGCTGGGAGAAGAGGAGCCCACCCTGCAAATAGCCGCCCAATATGTCTCCACCTTCCACCAACTGAGAGGAACATAAGAGACCATGGACTGATATACCCCTATACTGCCCATATACCCCACCTCTATACTGCCCCCTATATGTCTCCACCTGCCATCAACTGAGAGGAACATAAGAGACCATGGACTGATATACCCCTATACTGCCCCCTATACCCCACCTCTATGCTGCCCCCTATATGTCTCCACCTGCCATCAACTGAGAGGAACATAAGAGACCATGGACTGATATATCCATATACTGCCCCCTATACCCCACCTCTATACTGCCCCAACTAAAAGGACAATTAGAATCTATGGATTTCAAATCCATATACTGCCCCTTAATCCAGCCCAACCCCTTACTGCCTCTATACCTCTCCAACTCCCAACACCACTGGACCATTGTACCCCCAATCCTGCCCCTATAACCCAACACCCCCCCCCCCCCCATTTGTTATTCCCTTTGGCAATGCTAAATGTTTTTTTGACCTGCCAATAAAGCTCTTTTGAATTGAATTGATAGATAGATAGATAGATAGATAGATAGATAGATAGGAGATAGATAGATAGATAGATAGATAGATAGATAGATAGATAGGAGATAGATAGATAGATAGATATGAGATAGATAGATAGATAGATAGATAGATAGATAGATAGATAGATATGAGATAGATAGATAGATAGATAGATAGATAGATATGAGATAGATAATAGATAGATAGATAGATAGATAGATAGATAGATAGATAGATAGATAGATATGAGATAGATAGATAGATAGATAGATAGATAGATATGAGATAGATAGATAGATAGATAGATAGATAGATATGAGATAGATAATAGATAGATAGATAGATAGATAGATAGATAGATAGATAGATAGATAGATAGATACCGGTAGATAGATAGATATGAGATAGATAGATAGATAGATAGATAGATAGATAGATAGATAGATAGATATGAGATAGATAGATAGATAGATAGATAGATAGATAGATAGATACCGGTAGATAGATAGATATGAGATAGATAGATAGATAGATAGATAGATAGATAGATAGATAGATAGATAGATATGGGATAGATAATAAATATGGAATAGATATATACCGTGTTTCATACTACATACCATGCTTCAGTTCAGGTAAGCCTTTCGTTACCCTTTCTAGATAAGTTTTGAGATGACCAGCTTAGGTTCACAGAATAATAAATGTTTGGTGCTGCACAACCCAAGAATAACAGTGAGACTACAAAGAGATCAGATGTGGGGGTGCTGTAGGAGCTCAATGAGACCAAAATACCAGATAAAATAATTCAGTAGAGCAACCACTGCAATATTTAAATACTTGTTAAATATATACAGTACAAATGATCTAATAACAAGCAAAGTATAAATGGGTGGTTGTCGATCGCCCCGAAACTTTGGGAAGGTGTTCTGCTGACATTTACTACATGTAAGCTCCATTTTCTCATCTCTGTACTTGCGTTTATATACCCTATTGCTGATTAACCAGTTGTGTTCCTGATGCACCTGATGCCATATAATGGCAGGACAATGCTTGCCACAGACTTCTGATGTTCTTTATAAATGCAATCTATTGATCTGTATATACTCTGCCCATGATTTTACATAAAGAGTAGTAGATGCTGGGACCAAACTTCCAGCAGAGGTAGTTGAAAAATCAACAGTCACTGATTTTAAAACATGTCTGGGATAAGCCTCCATTTATCCTAAGATAAAGAGTATATACAGTATATACATAAGGGCAGACTAGATGGAGCGTATGGTCTACTTCTGCCGTCAACCTTCTATGTTTCTATGATTGGTCCACTTTAAAATGGACCAAGACCTGTTTACCTATGATGACTTCTAGCTGGGGCATCCCAATTTGCCATGTTACATTCCCTGGGATCACTGTAAAATGTACCTTTCTGTTGATCCCACAGCACATGTGCAGGCTGGGACAGCACCCCTCCAGCTCATGCGCTCTCCTGCTTCTTGTGTATCTACATGGTCACCGTGGGCACGCACTGATGGAGGGGAAGGACCATTGGGAGGCACCCAGAAAGCTGCTGGCCTCAGGGGTGTAGCTAGGGGGAGCAGGGGGGGCACGTGCCCCGGGTGCAGCAGGTCAGGGGGGCGCCAAAGGGGGGCCTGAGCACAGGTGGGGGGGCACTATTTCAAATGTTTGCCCCGGGTGATTAAAAGCCTAGCTACTCCTCACTGTACTGTCATGGTCCACATGACATGCGCGGCCATTCATCCAATCAGCATGCTCGGATCCGCTCGAGTCCCCTCGTCCAGGAGCTTGACTAATACGAGCGGATCCAAGCCCGCGGACGGCCGCATCCCCGCTACCCTCTAACAGAGAGCGTGCCCACGCTGCCCATTCTCAAATACCTGGCTTGAGCACATGATCTCCTGGACCAAGAAAGAAGGTGAGTTTTTACGCGACCTGGGGGGTTCACATCCCGATTCTGGATGCCCCAGGGGAAGGGAATCTTATAGATTCCTGGGACGATTCCTGGGACGAAGTGGATTTTGGTCCACTTTAAATCCTCATGGGATACTTTAGCAGTCTAGCAATGGGTCCTCTCCAAAGTGACAGGCAGCAGGGACCCGCAGCGAGGCCGGAGGAGAGGCCCACTGTCAGCATCTGAAATGACAGCACTAAGAAGGATAAGAGCCCGCAGGGCTTGCAGACTAACCTGTAAGTTCCTTTGTTTTATTGGGGCAGCCTGGACAGGGGCATTAATGCTATGTAATTTAAATCCCAAAAAAAATGATCATTCTTAACGTAACATTAAAAAATAAAGATCTTAGGGCAGGAAGTGCATAATGTCAAGTTATAATTAGGCAAGGTGCAGGTTTAGTCCGGTTGTGATATACATTGAAACAAAGGCAGTGCCTTATTTAGTGATTGTGCTGCCCTAGGCACTTTAAACGCTGGAGCCCTACTTTGGCCCTTATTTATGAAGGAATAGCGACAGGTAGCGACTGGTGAGCGGCCGGTAATGACGGGCCCCGCCACGAGAACGCCGGCTCCCCACCACAATCACACATTTATCAAGCCAATCCTGCTTAGCGACTGAGATAGCGCCATATAGCGACTCATTCATCATTATTCCAGCCTCAGCCCACAGCGCCAGCGTCCGACCTTGAACAGCGACAGGTCTGACCTCTCGCTACCTGGCGCTCTCCAATGCATTTCAATGGAACAATCTTTAAATATTAATAATTAATTGTTATTAATGTTTTTTTTTTTTTTAATGTGAAAAATTCTGTGACCACTTCTGCCATGTTAGATAATTTTTTTAAGGTAAAAAAAAAAAAAAATTGTGCAGAATTGATATTACAGGTCTGATATTATTGTATTCATATTACTAAATTATTAAACATTTTTTTTTTTTTTTTTTGGTTTCCAAAAATATGGTTGTTTGGGGATTAAAAAACTACTTTTAACACATCGCCGCCAGTGCTCTGGGGTTTAAACAAGCATTTCACTGCGCGAGAATTCTGAGCGTGATTTTTTGATGAATATGGTGGGAGCCGGTCGCTCTGACCAGTCGCTATCATGCGCTCCCATACAGCGCGGAACCTGTCAAATAGCGACTCGTCACCTCGTATTCAACATTACTGCACACCGACTCAGTCTCTATCAACAACCGAACAATGGCCAAGCACAGCGACTACTAGCGGGCGCTGTGAAAATACTGCTACAGTCGCTCAACTGTCGCTACCTGCCGCTATTAATGAATCGGCCTCTGAGTTTCAATAACATTGAGCAGGGCCAGCTAGAGAAAAAAAAGAGCTGGAAGGAGAAAAAGAATATAAGGGCTGACAGTAAAAAGAAAGAGAAACAAAGACAGAAAGAATTTAAAGAATGACATAAAAAATAATAGAAGGAAAGAAGAAAGAAAAGGAAAGGCATAACAGGTAAAAGAAAAAAAAACATAATAGAATACAAGAATAGATGAAAAGAAAGAAAAGGACTAGAAGAAAAGAATAGAATGAAAGAAACAAGAATAAAATGACTGACTGAAATAATAGTAAAGATCAAAAAAAGAAAGAAAGAAAGGGAGTGGCAGAAAAAAAAAACAGATGAAAGAGAGAAACTAAAAATAAATGGAAAGAAAAGAGAAAAGAATAAAAGGAATAAAACAAAGGTGGACCCCGGCGTCTGCCTGGGTACGCACAATGCTGACGCCTGCCCCGACGTCCCAGTCCCCCAATATAAAAAAGATATGTGTGTAGGAAGGAGAGGTTTCAAGGGGAGTAATGAGGAGCATGCATTCTATTATATATATATATATATATATATATATATATATATATATATATATATAATGGGCTTCCAAACACACGGGAGTCACGTGGCCACAGCAGTAAAGGGGAGAGAATGAAGCTACAGACTGCCTTTAAGCCTTTGCGTCCTCACCCCCCTCTACACACAATGTGGCCCTGGAGCATTTGTAAGCAGGCATTAATGCGGCAAACAACTTTTTTCTTCTTATTCTTTACTATAACAGTAACATCTGCGTCCCCCTCCCTGCAGGTGGCCACCCTAGGCACAGGCCTAGGTTTGCCTAATGGTAAATACAGCCCTGAACATAGGAACATATAAGGGTGACGGCAGAAGGAGACCATACGGTCCATCTAGTCTGCCCTTATGCGTATACTGTATGTTCTCTTTATCTCAGGATAGATGTGTGCTTATCCCAGGCATGTGCTCATTCACTTACGATTTTTCAGCTACCTCCGCTGGGAGTTTGTTCCAAGCATCTACTACTCTTTCTAATTTTTTCTAACATTGCTACTGATTTTCCCTCTGACTAGCTTCAGGTTGTTCTATCATTAGGTTTCCCCTTAAGAACACTTCCCTCCTGAACCTTGTATACATGGAATTTGACTTTAAAACAAGTTTTACTGTACTTTCGCATAACTCAACTTTTCCCAGAACCACTTCGGAGACTTATTCTGAGAACTCCGACAACACAGGGCTCTCCTCTGTTCCGAGTTTGAAGATGAGCCGAAATTTTAAAAATCAGAAATGGACTCAAGCTGTGATCCGTCTGTGCCGTGCAGATGTCAGAAGGACACCGGGGGAATAGAGAGTGTTACAACAATCCTCACTTACATGGAGAGGCCATGTCTGACACTGATATCAGCAAATTTCACCTATCAGTTAACTGCCATCCACACCGAACAGGGGACTATGGAGTGAGTAAAGCTTAAAGAGCCATAAACCCAAAACTACATAATATATTACAAAAAGGCGCTCTTTGTATAAAGCTAAAATATATATTGATGATAGATAGATAGATAGATAGATAGATAGATAGATAGATAGATATGAGATAGATAGATAGATAGATAGATAGATAGATAGATAGATAGATATGGGATAGATAGATAGATAGATAGATAGATAGATAGATAGGAGATAGATAGATAGATAGATAGATAGATAGATAGATAGATATGAGATAGATAGATAGATAGATAGATAGATAGATATGAGATAGATAGATAGATAGATAGATAGATAGATAGATAGATAGATAGATATGGGATAGATAGATAGATAGATAGATAGATAGATAGATAGATAGATATGAGATAGATAGATAGATAGATATGAGATAGATAGATAGATAGATAGATAGATAGATAGATAGATAGGAGATAGATAGATAGATAGATAGATAGATAGATAGATATGAGATAGATAGATAGATAGATAGATAGATAGATAGATAGATAGGAGATAGATAGATAGATAGATAGATATGAGATAGATAGATAGATAGATAGATAGATAGATAGATAGATATCAGATAGATAGATAGATAGATAGATAGATAGTTAGATAGATAGATATGGGATGGATAGATGGATATATAGATAGATATGGGATGGATAGATGAATAGATAGATAGATAGATAGATAGATAGATAGATAGATAGATATGAGATAGATAGATATATAGATAGATAGATAGATAGATAGATAGATAGATATGAGATAGATAATTAGATAGATAGATATGGGATAGATAGATAGATAGATAGATAGATAGATAGATAGATATGGGATAGATAGATAGATAGATAGATAGATAGATAGATAGATGAGATATGTGATGGATATATGGAATAGATACATACCATGTTTCCCCAAAAATAAGACAGGTCTTATATTTATTTTTGCTCCAAAAATAGGCTGTGGTGGTAGTGGCAGTACAGCAGCTCCAGTACAGTAAGTGCACAGAGCCGGATGGCAGCGGAGGGATTTGGCCATGTTCCTGACATGGCGGTAGCCTGGGTAGAGCCAGCAAGATCAGACATTTCACCCCTGACAGGCAAGCTTATCATCAGCATGACTTGATGTGTCCTCACCCTCCTTTACAGCCACTCCCATCCCTCTGCTGAAGCCTGGCAGCTGGATTATGAATTGTAACTAGAACTTTGTTTCGGGGGAAGGGCTTATATTTCACGCATTAGCAAAAAAAAAGTTGAAAAATTTTACTAGGGCATATTTTCGTGGAACAGGGTGGGTAATATTCATAATGTATTACAAAATTGCATTCTTTGTATAAAGCTGAAAATATATATTGATGATAGATAGATAGATAGATAGATAGATAGATAGATAGATAGATAGATAGATAATGGATAATAAATGGGATTGATAGATAGATATATGAGAAAAAAATGGCAGAGATTAAGGTTTGCAAAACCACATAAGGTCTCCTACTAGAAACTGTGGTTAGTAGAAGCCATGTGAGATGCTTTGAAGTCTTTCACCGCTGCCTACAATGCTGGGCACTGGGACAGAGTGGTTTTATTGGTTCTGGAGAAATAAAATTGAAACTTTGGAGCCTTGCTACGGCTTCTGCATGGGACTGCAGGAGGTAGAGGAGAGGTACTGCACATGGGGTGGACATCAGCTGCTTGCTGCCTTGTTATTGCTGTTGGGCGTACAGTCCCTTTAAAGAGATTAAGGGGGTTATTTAAGAAAGGATAGCGCCAGGTAGTGCCACGTAGCGTCGGGTGAACGCCGGGCGCTGTATGTGAAAACCACATTTAAGAAAGCGAATCCAGTGAGCGCCTCTAACAGTGCCATGTAGCGTCCGATGTATTACTAGAGGTGGTTCAGTGTATAGCGCCGGCACTCTAGGTTCAAGAGCGCCAGGTAGTACCTTTCGCTCAGTGTCGCTCTCCCATACATTTCAATGGCCGTTCATTTAGTTGTGTATAAATAGCATGTTTGGCAATTAATATGATTTATTTTTTGCTCCAATCATTGTGTGACGTCTCCTGGTTGCAAACACTTTTATACATTTTTTGTGTTTTTTACATTTAAGTGTTATTGTCACAGTGTTATAACAATGTAATTCCATATGTTTTCACTTTGTTACTGGTGGATATGTTCAAAAACAGACTTTAATCACACAGCGTCTGGCGCTCAATGCTACAGAGCCCAGGTTTAGAGCGCAAACGCTGTGTGTGTGTAGTTTTTTCTTAAGTATGGTATGGAGCGGCGAGTGCTGGACGCACTGAGCTGGCTCTACCTCTCACTCGCTGCAGTGCTGTACTGTTGTTAGAGCGCCCAACACACATCACATTTAGAGATGAGCGAACTTCTCAAAAATTCGATTCGGGCGATTCGCCGAATTTCTGAAAGAAATTCGGGTTCGTCCGAATCGAACTTTTATGAATCGCTCATCTCTGGTGGGAGCGGGGAGGCCGGCTGCGCTGTCAGCGGGCGGCGGAAGCCGGTTTCGCCGCCCACTGACAACGCAGCCGGTCTCCCCGCTCCCACCATGCCGGCATTTTTATTTTTTTTTATTTCAGGGAAAATTCGGTCAGCACGAAACACTAAAAATTCGGGTTCGTGCTGAATCGAATTTTCCCTGAAATTCGGAGCGAAATCAGGTTCGTTAGAACCGATTCGCTCATCCCTAATCACATTCATCAATGCCAGCCAGGTTACTACAGCAACCGAGACGCTAGGTTACAGCGCCCAGCACCCACTTACAGCGTCTACTAGTGGTCGGTCTAAGGGCCGCTATACAGAAGCTCACATGACGTGGCGCTAGTAGCAAATCAGCCTCCACGGCAATAGATATAGTTGTAATTGCCCTCGGTGTGCCTTTTAAAGCAAATAAAAAACTTCTGCGGCAAAGCTTGGACCTAAATGACCTGAAATGAATTTCTAAAGTATTTTTCAGTGTTTTTTCACTACTCTCTGCAGAAAGATGGCCTTTAAAATTGAGAGTCCTTCAAAGTAAAATCACTAAAGTGACTGTCTCCTGACCCTGCAGAGCAACAACATATATAAACCCCTGTTATTGCACAGTTAATGTTTCTATTTCATTTTTTTAGATGATGACCAACCCGCTAAATTAACATTAATGTACCGACTTTTCCTGTAGAATGTCACACCAGCTACCCCAACTGCCACCCTTAGGGCATTCTTTGTGACACATTCATTTTAATGAGGGTGTCAGTCACTTTGTAAGTAGCTCACAGTAACCCCAAGAGCTTCCTAGCCAGGTATGACGTGAGGTGCTGAAGGTCAGGTGAACTCTCTGGAAGATACTGTGCAAAGTTTATGTGACCACCTTTGCAGAAGGTCATGTGCTCACCAGCAACTTACCCTTCAGTCCTAGTAACACTATCTAGAAGCAAATCAGAAAAGAAAAAGGATTCAGCCTCAGCATGCGGCAATATAAATATTCAAACCTAGGGATGCATTATTAAAAATCTGACTACCGCAGAAAATTTCTACAGTGCCGCCATGCAACAGTGAAGACATGGAATATGCGGGAAAATAAAAGTTTTGAGATTCTATTTCATATGATGAATTAGACCCACTATGACGGGGGTACTCAACTGGTGGGCCGCGGTCTGAAAGAAACTCGGCTTCCAGATCAGTGCTCCTCCTTCTGTGTGCGCTCTCTTTTAGTGCCCCCCACAGGAACACACAAGTAGCTAACTAGTAGATGTGTTATTGATCTGTCTGTGAAGAAGGAGGGTGGCTGATTACTGGGAGGGGGGTAATTACTCTAAGGTTGGGTTGATCACACTGTGATAGGGGATACTGCTAACCATTGTGGTGGGAATGTAGGTTAAGGCTGACCATTGTGGGTGGTGGGGGCTGACCATTGTGGGTGGTGGGGGCTGACCATTGTGGGTGGTGGGGGCTGACCATTGTGGGTGGTGGGGGCTGACCATTGTGGATGGTGGGGGCTGACCATTGTGGGTGGTGGGGGCTGACCATTGTGGGTGGTGGGGGCTGACCATTGTGGGTGGTGGGGGCTGACCATTGTGGATGGTGGGGGCTGACCATTGTGGGTGGTGGGGGCTGACCATTGTGGGTGGTGGGGGCTGACCATTGTGGATGGTGGGGCTGACCATTGTGGGTGGTGGGGGCTGACCATTGTGGGTGGTGGGGGCTGACCATTGTGGATGGTGGGGGCTGACCATTGTGGGTGGTGGGGGCCGACCATTGTGGGTGGTGGGGGCCGACCATTGTGGATGGTGGGGGCTGACCATTGTGGGTGGTGGGGGCTGACCATTGTGGGTGGTGGGGGCCGACCATTGTGGGTGGTGGGGGCCGACCATTGTGGATGGTGGGGGCTGACCATTGTGGGTGGTGGGGGCTGACCATTGTGGGTGGTGGGGGCCGACCATTGTGGATGGTGGGGGCTGACCATTGTGGGTGGTGGGGGCTGACCATTGTGGATGGTGGGGGCTGACAATTGTGGGTGGTGGGGGCCGACCATTGTGGGTGGTGGGGGGCGACCATTGTGGGTGGTGGGGGCTGACCATTGTGGGTGGTGGGGGCTGACCATTGTGGGTGGTAGGGGCTGACTGTTTTGGGGGAAGGGGGATCAGCCAGGTCATTGTTGAGGGGAGGGTAAAGCTGACCATTTTAGAGGATATGGCTGACCCCTTAAAGATGAAGAACATCTGGGACTCTCACTTTCCATGTTGATCCTCCCTTGCAGGGTCAATGCGGCAATTGCAGAGTTTCACAAAGTGGGCGGGAGGGGAATTCTGGAGACTTCTAGACTCTGAGACACTGACCTGCATACTCACCTAACCCGCTCCTCAACTGAACCCGTCCACTATCTGCCTGCACGACTCACCTCCCCCCAAAATTAGGCTTATTACTGAGCTGTAGGGTTCATTAATGTTGGTATATAGCTTGGACCTTCATCCGATGACAGATCCTGGTTATTGGACCTCTGCTGCAAGTATTTGAGTACCCCTGCACTATGGGCTACCATGAGAAGGTGGAAGTTATGCCACTGTCCTCTATAAAAACAAAAAGAGGAACCAGAAGAGAAAAGCGAGGAGAGAAGGCGCTGTGGGGTGAGGCTGGAATAATGATGAATGATTCACTATCTGGCGCTCTGTCAGTCGCTAAGCAGGATTGGCTTGATAAATGTGTGATTGCGGAGGGGAGCCGGCGTTCTTGTGGCGGTGACCGTCATTACCGTTCGCTCACCATTCGCTACCTGGCGCTATCCCTTGTTAAATAAGGGCCTTAGTCAAACTGACTTTACAGAGTAATGGGTGTGGCTGGGTGTTGTTAGGTACGAATATAGAAACAAAGAAAAAATGAAAAACAAAAATAAAGTAAAGATGCTGGTGGGGGAGAAGAGTAAAGCAATGAAAAACATAATGATGTTAAGAAAAAAACATAAAGAGGTATAGAGGGAATGAAAGAAAAAAAAGAAAATTGAGAAACAGAAATGGGAAAGGAGAGAGAAAAGAAAAAGTTGGACAGAAATAGGATGTTTGAAAGAAAAAGAAAGAGAAGAGGGAAAAATGATGAAAGAGAGAAAGAGAGAAAGAAAGAAAGAAAGAAAGAAAGAAAGAAAGAGGAAGAGGAAGGAATAGACAGAGAAAAAATGGAATAAGAGAAAAGACAAGACATGACATGGAAACTAAAACAAAGAGAAAACAAGAAAACAAAAGATTTTGGAAGAAATAAATGAATAATGGTCACCCGATCACCCTGCGGTTGGATAAATGAGATGAGAGTTCTTTATGATGGCAATTGGTGGAGGTCAGCAATGTATGCAGTAAAGCACAATGTGTCTCTAGCACACAGTGTATACAATGCAGGAGGTGGGAGGATGATAAATGTATAGGGTGACTTAAGTAAATATTTTATCTCTCTTGGATAGTTCTAAAAAGCTTGATACGTATAAAATGCAGGACTTCCTGTACATACACACTGAACAGCTCAGCATACAAACACCCCAAAAAGGGGGAAATTACAGAGGAAACAACCTTTACAGGGCCTTCCCAATGCCACATTGTGCGATGCACACATCACATTGAACTGTAAACTATCTAAATTCCAATAATAGGCTCATGATTGCTTTAGAAAGTATAACAGCTGTTTACATTAGGAACAATTCTGATAAATAAATTGCACAATGGACCTCTCAACCGTGAGCTGGCAGGTTTTTCAGAATGACTAATCTTGTTTGTTATAGCCCCAGCAGGGAGCGGAGAGATAGCCCATCCCAAGGTTTTGCCTCCCACCCCAATATATGGCTCTGTGAGCTTTTTACCTCTCTAGGTTCCCTTTAAAAATGATCAAGTGTGTACTGAGTGGACCTGGAGTGGAAAAAATAAGAGGTAACTTATTGAAAAATGGTCAACCTAATTTGATGGGGGCCTGGTGTGAACATTAACTGGGGCCCTTTCAAGGCTCATACAGTAAAGGTTTTCTATCTTTAAACTCGTTTTCTGTCTGTTTTCTCTCTTTAAACTATCTTTAGCCCATCCCAAAGTTTCACCCCACATCTCAAAATATGGCTCCCTGAGCTTTGTTGCCTCTGTATACTCACCTTTTACTACTGTAGTAACTTTCTTGGGGTTCTTTGTAATTTACCCATCTTAAAGTGAACCAAAACCCTTGCAGGGCAGTTTTGTATTACAGGAGAGTCAGTATTATTAATACTGACAGGGGTTCCCAACTGTTTATCATTGAGAACCACTCTACATTTTAAAACTTCAAATCTTTTTCAAATTCTCAAGTACCATGTGGGTTGTTAGTCACCTAAAACTGTCTAAAAAGGATAAAACCCCAAGTGCACCTAAATAGTTTACATCAACTTTTGAAACATTGATGCTATAGATGCTTCATATCAGGAAGGGGTACAGGCTAATGTACAACCTTGATGGGAACCAAGTACCACCTGATGGAAACTGGATGGGAACCCCTGTTCTACACCAATATAATGGCCCCAGCCTTTGAACACAGGCAGTACCCCATCAGGGACCACATTGTGGTTGGCCATGGGCTGGCCAGGTGTCAGTGGGCTGATTTTTTGGCCCCAGTCCCAGTCCCGCAGAGCACAGGGCATAGGGTCTGTTTGCAACTATGCCTAAAAGATGACCATTTAGCCTCCATGTCAGTATGCCAAGTGCATTTTCTAGGTGAAACTGTACAAAGGAAAATAAATTATCCCCACCCCACCAACCTTATGGTGCTGCTGCCTTGATGTGTAACTCTTCCTTAGCAGCAGGCAGTGCCCCCTCCCCATTACTGACCCCAATATGGGGGGATGAGAGGGCTGGTGCATGGCCGGCATCACCAAGAGAGAACGAAACCATTTACAAAATAACAGGATGGCTGGGACAAAATCATCCCATCTGCATACACAATGCTATTGGCACCCAGGGCAATTGCCCACCTACCCTCCTGTAGAAACAACCCTGAATAAGGCCCTATTGCTGCACTGGACTGTTTTTATGAATGCATGTTGCTAAGGAAGTGGCCCATCATGGCTCATACCAGTATGGGATAGCAGCAGTTCCATAAGGTTGGTGAGGAGGGGCAGATTTTTTACCTTCCCATGCGGGAGGCGAATTCGCCTAGAAACCTCTCTGGGCATAGGGACATCGAGGCCTCATGGTCATCCTTTAGGCATAGTTGCAAACTGGCCCTGCGCACTGGGTTAACCCAAGCCAAACCAAACTAGCCAGACAAATTTCAGGCTAAATTAAATTTAAAGCAGACCAAAAGTCAAAAAAGCAAGTTCATTCAATTGCACCCATAAAGCCCCACTCTGGAAATCAGTGACATAAACTATTTGAGTGGGTTTAACTCCATGCAGATGTTATGGAATAACAGGCGGATTTTATGCTGTATAACTGCATGGTCCATCTTTCCACATACTGGAGTTCAGCTTATGAAAACCCAGTCCCACAAAATTGCATCACATATCAGTATAATTCTCCTTTATTAATAATAGAAAGCCATCAGCTGGTATTGCTCTGCTGCACAGCTGACAGAATTGTAACATTTTAGAAGATACACTGACTGAATGGTGTGCGGTAAATCTAGATTCTGCAGTGAACAGTGATAAAGAAACATTGTTGTACACACACACACACACACACACACACACACACACACACACTCCCTCTAGCAGCTGTTTATTCAGTGTGTGTGTGTGTGTGTGTGTGTGTGTGTTTATATAACATAATACACAAACTGCTAGTGTTTCTAAGGCATTTATCTCTCAGTTTGGTGTGGGCTGCTGGCACAGCTCTGTCCTCATGCTTATGTGTGTGACAAGATGGCCGCTCCCATGCAGTTCTGCAGCAAAGAATCTGCCTGTTATTTCAGATTTCAGAACATCTGCATGGAGTTAAGCCCTGTCAAATAGTTTTTGCTGGGGGGGGGGGGGGGGCTTTAGGAGAGCAATTTACTAAACGTTCTTTTATTTACTTTTGGTCCGGTTTAAGCAGAAGCTCCCAGCTAACAGTTACTGTCTACCTCAAGGCCTCTAACAAATGAGCACCAGCTTGTAACCCCCTAAACGGCACCCTAACAGAGCGGCTCACATTGGTTTCAATTTATGTCATTGGGATTTAATGTTCAGGCCGCCATAAAAAATTTACCTCAGACAGACAACTCGTCAGAGCATCCCGACGAGAAGAACCCGCCGAGGCCCTCCGTTTTGATTCCGGCGTCAGTTTAGATTTCGCCGTGGTTTTTTTAATAGCTTGATCAAAACACAAACCGGGAGGGAAAGCAGTAAATATACCAGCGAAAAAACACACACAAGCACAACGGCGCCACAATTGACAAATCCCCCCGAGGCGACGGGCGAGGTAAGGCCACAACGAGACTCAGCTGTAGAGTGCGGAGATGACATTTCAATTCGTCAATTGATCTGTCCTTTCCATTCCTCACCGTGACTGGAAATTAATTAGAATGCTAATTACGCAGCGTGGCGCCGGCAGAGGGTCATTCCCCTCGGGGGGGATCTAAACTGCGAGCTCCTAAACTTTAATCTTCACATACATTAGCAGCGTGTTCATGGGACGCAAAAGAGGAAAACAAGATATTGCACCTGAAAAAATAATGAATTGATTTAAAATGAAAAAAAAACATTATAATGGGCCAACAAACAAAAGGTGGTCTTGTTACATCAATGGTGCCCGCTCAACCCTGAATAGGCCTGATGAGGTGATAAAGCTCAGGGAACCATATATTTCAATGGGAGGTAAAACCTTGGCATGGGCCATCTCTCCCTGCTGGAGCTATAACAAACAAGATGAGTCATTCTGAAGAGCCTGCCAGCTCCCTGCTAAGAGATCCATTTAAAATGTAAGAAAATGATATTGGGCCAGCAAACAAAAGGTGGCCTTGTTACATCAATGTTGCCCGCTCAACCCTGAATAGGCCTACAAAGGTGATGAAGCTCGGGGAACCATATATTGCGGTGGGAGGTAAAACCTTGGGATGAGATATCTCTCCCTCCTGCTAGAGCTATAACAAACAAGATGAGTCATTCTGAAAATCCTGGAAGCTCCCTGATGAGAGGTCCATTTAAAATGTAAAAAAAAATGATAACGGGCCAGCAAACAAAAGGTGTTCTTTTTGCACCAATGGTGCCCACTTAACCCTAAATAGGCCTAAAGAGCTAACAAAGCTCAGGTAACCATATATTAGGATGGGAGGTAAAACCTTGGGATGGGCTATTTCTTCCTCCTGCTGGAGCTATAACAAACAAGATGAGTCATTCTAAAAAGCCTGTCAGCTCCCTGCTGAGTGGTCCATTTAAAATGTAAATCAATGGTGCCCTTAATAGGCCTACAGCAGTGACGAATTTAGGCAAGCATATATTGGGATGGGAGGTAAAACCTTGGGATAGGCTTTCTCTCCTGCCTGCTGGAGCTATAACAAACAAGATGAGTCATTCTGAGAAGCCTGCCAGCTCTCTGCTGAGAGGTCCATTGTGTTACATTACTTAAGCCAAATAGCAATTCATTAATTTTCATTGTTTCTATTATAATCAGCTGTGATACTTACTAAAGCAGTCATGAGCCTATTATTGAAATTCAGATAGCTTACAGTGCAATATAATATTCGAATCACGCTGTGGAATGGGAAAGACTCCCCCATTTCTCCTCTGTAGCAATATGCAAATGAGAGCTTGTGGTTGTGGGAGAAATGGTAGACATGCCTTTCTGGCATTTTAGTTGCAATGTGATCGCAAACACTTGTGCGTTTCAATAGGAATCGGGATAGTTCGGCAGGGCCAGCTCCAGGTTTATGGGGGCCCTTGGGTCTCAATGAGCCCAGGGCTGTTTCCATGGGAGGACATACAGGACAGTCACCTTGGGTACCTTTACCCAGCTATTCTGGGTCCAGTGGCAGACTGGGGCCAAAATTCAGCCCTGGAATTTACCAGCCCCTGGTCGGCCCACAACATCCCTTCGGAGGCACCTCCAAACATAATGCTGGGGCTATAGCATTGGGGGCTGGGGTTGCTTGGCTTGTGGATACAGGGGGCTGAGAGGGAGACTAAGGGGGCAGGGATTGAGTGTGGGTGTTAAGAGCAGCAGCCCAACTGGCCCCAAAGCAGGGGGACTGGGGCCAAAAATCGGCCCTGGATTTTACCAGCCCCTGGCCGGCCCACAACATCCCTTCTGAGGCCCCTCCACACATAGCATTGGGGGCTGGAGTTCCTTGGGTACAGTGGGGCTAAGAGAGAGACGAGTGTTAGGAGCAGCATTCCAACTGGCCCCAGAGAAGTGCGTCCCACTGGGCATTGTCCTGGGTCTCCCTATGGCTACTAATCTTTTATGATAAAATATAAGGAAGAGTTGAGCAATACAGCAAATATGAGCAAAAAAATATAATGTATGTCCACAAAATAAATTCCCAATAATGACATATCTGGGGTACTAGTGGCAGTCTAGCATCTGGGCTAATGTGCTCTCTTCTCTCGCTCAGTCGGTTCCTGATTTCTTGCCCTCTTATAGACTTTTGGGCGGCTCTGTGGCCCTCTGATTGATCTCTTCGAGGAGTCACTGGAGCAGCTTTTAAGACATCTTGTGCCAAGACATTTTCTGGCTCCGCATTCAGTCGTAAAGCTTTAAATGCTCCATAAAAATTGCTCTCCCGCTTTCAGGACTGCATAAAAAAAAAAGGAAAATGAAGCGTATTTTCTTTGAAGGCAGGTACTTCGAAGACAAGATGGTCCCTCTCAGCCTCGAGTTTACCCCTGCCGACATCTGAGGAATATAATCTAAACAAATTAGCTGAGAATAGAATTTAAATGATGTCATTCTGATCACCATTCAGCACAGTATCAGGATAGTGGGAACTAAATCCTTGAAAGATCACCAGCCAACCTGCCATAGACTCACAGTAGAATGGAACCGATGACATCATGTGGCCAACTAAGGGGCAGTCATGGCCTAGTAGTTAGGGTTGCAAGTCTAATTCCTGGCTAAAGCATGACTGTATTGCTCTCAAGCAAAGCTCTTAAAGTGGACCAAAACCCACCTCGATCAGTTCCCTCCCCCTGAGGGCATCCATAATCGGGTGCCCCGGTGTGTGAAACCCACCAGGTCGCCCCATTCACTTACCTCGTTTCCTAGTCCCACGCCGTGTCTAATAACAGCGGGTGCATCCCGCTATCCCTCTAGCAGAGCGCGTGCCCACGCCAGGCATTTGTGAATGGCCGGTGCGTGCACACTCCCTGTTAGAGGGAAGAGGAGGATGTGGCCTTCAGGACGCTCAGAGCCGCTGAGGACCGGGAAGAGGTGAGCTGGTCTCGGCGTCCTGGGGGTATCGGGGGAAGGACCGGTGAAAGGACCAAATAGTCAAAATCCTGACTTTTGGTCCAATTTAATCATCAACTGCTCCCCAGGCACGTGATTACGGCAACCCATCACTGCAGGCATGTATGCACTCATGTGCGTTCTCACCAGGGGCGTAGCTAGGGGGGGAGCAGGGGAGGCACTTGTCCCAGGTGCAGTAGGTCAGGGGGGCTCCAAAGGGGGGCTTGAGCACAGGTGGGGGGTAGCATTTTGAAACAAAGCTGGCCACTGGCCACCATTAAAAAAAGCCTTTACTTACAGGCAAAATAAGTAAAGCTCATTTTGAGTTTAATAAAAGGCGTGCTCCGCTGTGCGAAACCCCCCGGATCCCCCGCTCCACTCACCTTCTCCTGGAGCCCTGGCTGTGTTTCGGCACCACGCCCACATCCTTGCTCACCTCTAGCTGTGCACACACCCCCACCAGGCCTTTCTGAATGGGCTCGCCGCAGCTAGAGGCTGAGCGGGGGATGTGGCCGGCGCCGCACGCAGCTCTGTGCGTGGCCGCGCACAGCTGAAGGGGGCCAAATGATGGCGTGCGGAACTCGCAAGTGCGGCTAGGATTCCGTCTTGCTGCTCCAGACAAAGCATGGGCTTGAGGATAGGTGAGTGAGCTTGGTGACCTAGGGAGGGGGGTTCACAAAGATGGGGACCCCAAGCCGGGATGGCCGATGGACCAAAACTCAGGATGGTGAAAATCCTGGGTTTTGGTCCACTTTAAGCAGAACCTAAATAAAGTAAAGTAAGGGAGGACATATCTGTAGATCACCATTTCTCTGCCCAGTTGAATACAATGTCATTAGGTCAGAACAAGTAATACTCAATTTATTTAATCAGGTTGCATCAAAATCAATCATTCTTTTCTGTACCATACCAGGCCACCCTCCTCTCAGGTTTATGTCCTTGGTGCGACACATGACAGTCTAATCATTAGTGCCGGGCTCGGGGCTCTCTGACCAGCTGCAATGAAGAGTCTGACGCTCGCCCCGAGTCACAGTTGACATTTGATCGTACAAACTCATCTGAGTCTGAGTTCTGACTTCATGCCATCAGTGATCTCAGTGTTGCTGTGTAACTGCGCTCTATGCCGTCTCCCTGCTCCTCCCTAACGGAGACCCCAGATACCGCATTTTTTTTTCCTTTAAAATAATAGTCCAGCCAAGTAACTGATTGGTGGTTGTCTGGCACCCGCCTAATTACTGGAACGTCAGGTCGAGTTCCTTGTGCCACCCTTCTGCATGTGCGTGCTGCTTGGGAACTCCTGCTTTGCCATCCTAGGCGGGGGTAGGGCGGTCTCTACCATTAGGCAACCCTAGGCACGTGCCTGGGGTGGCAAACTGGAAGAGGGGAGGGTGCTGTCCTTACTACTACAGTAAGGAAAATAAATTAAAAGCACCCCCTCCCTAGCCACAGAAGGATGCAGAGTGTATTTGTGTGAAGGAGGAGTGCAATCGGTTGAACACAGGCCAGAGTATTTCCCCTCCACTGGTGGGGTCATGTGACTCCTGTATGTCATAACGCAGTAAAAGATGGAAAATGCTTGCCTGCTTCTCTGCGTTTTGGCCTTTGTGCCCTCTAGCCCACTGCACCCTTTTCCACTTACACATTGTTTTTTATATGGATCGTGGCCTAACGTAAAAAAAGGCGGCACAAGCACTTAAAGTGCCTAGGGCACCATGAACACCAAATACGGCCCTGGGCGGCGGGGAAGCCCGGCTGGTCCAGCAGAACCCTACAGTTCCCTGCATTGAGCTGCCAGCGGCTGTGCTTGGTGGCTTATGTGCAGTGACAGCTCTGCACCCATCACTGTAGCGTTGCTGGCGGCGGCTTTGCTGCTCTAGACTCTCCGTCCTGCCCTGTGGTGGCTTTGGCTGCAGGTTTGCTAAAACAAATAATAGCTTGCCCAGATGCGCCCCCATTGCTGCGGATGGCTTTGTTACTGGCCCCATGGCCCATTAGCTCAAGGACTGAAAAGCCTCCTGGACAAGACCATAACCCAAAGGTTGGTGGAGGCCCCCTTTGCAGGGCAAGTGATTGTTTTTGGCTGAATTTGGCTTAATTTGAATAAGAGTTCAGTTTGGGTACTGAACTTGACCTAGAAGCAGAGAGGAAATGATGGGACATCCAAATCATATGCCATTTGAGGACATGAACAGGGGCTGTTCAGAGAGGACAGGAGCAGGAGAGAGGCATGAGCCTCCTTACCTTAAAAAATAGTCCAGGCAGAGATATTGTAGCAAGATTTACAGTGGACTAAAACCCAGGATTTTGACTATACTATAGTTTTAGTCCTTTCCCCCAGGGCACCCCGATCAGGGGTGCCCCACTGTCTGAAACCCCCGATCGCCGAGCACAGCTCACCTCTACCCGGGCCAACCGTGCATGTGCGGCTCGTCCAATCAGCGCGCTCGGAGCCGCTGACGGCACACCAACTAAGGCTTCACCCATGGTCAGTGGCTCTGAGCATGCTGGCAGCTGCACCCCCCGCTTCCCTATAACAGGTAGCGTGCCCGCAGCAGCCACTCACAAAGGCCTGGCGTGTGCACGCGCCCTGCTAAAGGGGTTGGGGGGATGCGTCCGCGGCTCGCGCAGGCGCCTTTGGACTGGGAAGCCGCATGCGCTGTTGGACCGGGAAGCAAGGTAAGTGAATGGGGCGACCTGGAGGGTTTCACACAGTGGGACATCCTGATTTTGGATGCCCCAGGGAGGGAATCGATCGACGTTGGTTTTGGTCCACTTTAAGGATGCAGAGTTTGGGCAATTCAGCAGAAGCCAACTGTGACAGCATATGATGTCTCTCGGTTAGTGTTGGGCCAACCCGAACCACAATATTCAGGTTCGTACCGAACTTTGCGAGTTCGGCATCTCAAACTTAAATTTCAGCCAAGTGAATGTCCAAGTTCGGCTTTTGGCCCAAACACAGAAAAGCTGGTTGATGGGCTGCTGAACAGCCACTTCCTGTTGCTGTAAACTCTGCATGGCGCCGTTTTTGGGTCCCAAAGTTCGGATCCCCATTGATTTCAGTGGTGACCGGGATTGGGTCATGTTCGGTACCCGAACCGAGCCTTTGTTCAAAGTTCGTCCGAACTTTCCAAACCCGAACTTATAGAGGTTGGCCCAACACTACTCTAGATCAATCAGACCCCCTGCATTACATCAATGGAGGAGAAAGGATGTTTTGCCAGAGAAGGCAATCCTCATTCATGATTAAACCACACAATCTTCAGAATGCTTTAAAATGTATTAAGAATAAAGATTGTGTGCATCAATTAAAGGAAAAAAAAGACAAGGCTCGGGGATCTTTGAAGATACTTTAATAAATAAATTCAGACACCCACTCGGGCTGAACAATACAGTATTATTCACAGTCCATCTGTTTTCTGGCACTGACAAAGCTGTTACAAAATTTTCATCATGAACAGCTTACGGTCTGTGACTGTCTTATTAAGGCTCATAGAAGAAGCCCAGGAAGAAGAGATGGTATCATGTCAGGCCATCCTATATATCAGTCTCAACCCCGGGGCCCTGACGTATGGGAGTATCCTGGAAACTAGTCACTTATACTGGATCTTCACCCTGAATAAGAGCATATCTTGTATGTTTCCCCCACCCTGCACATACAGATTGTCCACATTAATCCAGACCCTCACCCTGAATATATTGTATGTTTCCCCCACACTGTACATACAGTTTGCTCATATTAATCCGGACCCTCACACTGAATAAGAGCCTATCTTGTATGCCCCCCATACAGGCTCTTATTCAGGGTGAGAGTCCTTTTTATTGTGGGCAATCTGTATGTACAGGGTGTGGGAAACATATAAGATAGGTGTCACGGAACTGGTGGAGCGGACTCGGGTGTGGATCCGCTTTAACTGTGGGACCGATGGCAGGTACCGTGTCAGGGGAGCAGAGTCTAAGGGGCCACCGGTATTCACCAGAGCCCACCGCAAGGCAGGTTGGTCTTGTGCGGCGAGTGACCCCCAGGTCGCTACCCCCCAACAGCGGCCCAGTCCCACAGTCAGCCGAGGTTCAGCGAGGTACACAAGTGGCAGGCAAAAGGCGTAGTAAGTACAGGCAGAGATCGGGGCTGGCAGCACAGGTTCGCGGTAAAGGTGAGTAGCCGAGGTTGGGGCAGGCAGCAAAGGTTCAGAGTCGGGGACAGGCAGAGGTCGGTACACGGGTGAGCAATCCAAGAATGTCTGACTTTCAACAAGCATGGAGAGACCAAGATCAGGCACTGAAGGAAGGAAGTGCCTCTTTAAATAGGAGAAGTGGATGCAGGATTGGATGACCAAGCACCAATCAGTGCTGTACAGGCCCTTTAAATCTCCGGAATCCAGTGCGCTCGCCCTCTAGTGGACGGAGACGTGCGCGCACCTGAGCACGCGAGAAGGAAGCATTGGGGGAAGGGAGAGAGCTGGGAACAGCCATGAGGGAAGTGCTGCAAAATGGATGATGGCTGGATGCAGCCATGGAGGTAAGTGAAGTGCTGCTAGATGGGCGTGCAGCGCTCGCCCTAACAATAGACTCTTATTCAGGGTGAAGGTCTGGATTAATGTGGGCAATCTGTATGTACAGGGGGGGAAACATATAAGATATGCTCTTATTCAGGGTGAAGATCCGGTTTAAGTTATATACTTTTTGGTAAATACTGTGGTGCCCACCATATCTTTCTTAACAAGTCCAGCAGTGCTTGTCCATAGTCAGTGGTTACACTGAAACAGGTAAAGCAGACCAGGCACAGAGGTTTCTGAGCAATAATTTTACTGTGTACTTTTCACAGAAGCTTTTTTTTTCTGAAAGTTTCCTTTTGGGTCTCACACAGGTCAGATGTTTCCTCTAGAGAATTCAGCGTTTAAACCTACCAGGAAGGTTTACAGAAGTTTACCTGAGCTCAGCAAAGGTGAGACGGCTAATTGTACGGCAAATGCTCCCGACAGTTACGGTGAAAGATAAATTACCTCTGTCTGCCCCTCGGATTAGGTCAGATAAAAAGAAAGAAAAAAAAAAAAAAAACGATCTAAATGTTTCGTGTGGTTTTGTCTCCTGCTCCTCTTCTGAACTTTGATAAAAGGATAAATGAGGGAAATTAAACTTTCATCTGCTGCCATATTAATCCGGACCCTCACACTGAATAAGAGCCTATCTTGTATGCCCCCCATACAGGCTCTTATTCAGGGTGAGAGTCCTTTTTATTGTGGGCAATCTGTATGTACAGGGTGTGGGAAACATATAAGATAGGTGTCACGGAACTGGTGGAGCGGACTCGGGTGTGGATCCGCTTTAACTGTGGGACCGATGGCGGGTACCGTGTCAGGGGAGCAGAGTCTAAGGGGCCACCGGTATTCACCAGAGCCCACCGCAAGGCAGGTTGGTCTTGTGCGGCGAGTGACCCCCAGGTCGCTACCCCCCAACAGCGGCCCAGTCCCACATATATATATATATCTTTCTTAACAAGTCCAGCAGTGCTTGTCCATAGTCAGTGGTTACACTGAAACAGGTAAAGCAGACCAGGCACAGAGGTTTCTGAGCAATAATTTTACTGTGTACTTTTCACAGAAGCTTTTTTTTTCTGAAAGTTTCCTTTTGGGTCTCACACAGGTCAGATGTTTCCTCTAGAGAATTCAGCGTTTAAACCTACCAGGAAGGTTTACAGAAGTTTACCTGAGCTCAGCAAAGGTGAGACGGCTAATTGTACGGCAAATGCTCCCGACAGTTACGGTGAAAGATAAATTACCTCTGTCTGCCCCTCGGATTAGGTCAGATAAAAAGAAAGAAAAAAAAAAAAAAAACGATCTAAATGTTTCGTGTGGTTTTGTCTCCTGCTCCTCTTCTGAACTTTGATAAAAGGATAAATGAGGGAAATTAAACTTTCATCTGCTGCCATATTAATCCGGACCCTCACACTGAATAAGAGCCTATCTTGTATGCCCCCCATACAGGCTCTTATTCAGGGTGAGAGTCCTTTTTATTGTGGGCAATCTGTATGTACAGGGTGTGGGAAACATATAAGATAGGTGTCACGGAACTGGTGGAGCGGACTCGGGTGTGGATCCGCTTTAACTGTGGGACCGATGGCGGGTACCGTGTCAGGGGAGCAGAGTCTAAGGGGCCACCGGTATTCACCAGAGCCCACCGCAAGGCAGGTTGGTCTTGTGCGGCGAGTGACCCCCAGGTCGCTACCCCCCAACAGCGGCCCAGTCCCACATATATATATATATCTTTCTTAACAAGTCCAGCAGTGCTTGTCCATAGTCAGTGGTTACACTGAAACAGGTAAAGCAGACCAGGCACAGAGGTTTCTGAGCAATAATTTTACTGTGTACTTTTCACAGAAGCTTTTTTTTTCTGAAAGTTTCCTTTTGGGTCTCACACAGGTCAGATGTTTCCTCTAGAGAATTCAGCGTTTAAACCTACCAGGAAGGTTTACAGAAGTTTACCTGAGCTCAGCAAAGGTGAGACGGCTAATTGTACGGCAAATGCTCCCGACAGTTACGGTGAAAGATAAATTACCTCTGTCTGCCCCTCGGATTAGGTCAGATAAAAAGAAAGAAAAAAAAAAAAAAAACGATCTAAATGTTTCGTGTGGTTTTGTCTCCTGCTCCTCTTCTGAACTTTGATAAAAGGATAAATGAGGGAAATTAAACTTTCATCTGCTGCCATTTAAACAGATGTCTGAAAACACATTTAAGACCAATTGCTTAAACGTTGCACAACGCAATGTGACAGCCATGTGCTGGGATAATGTGAGGCCATCAGCCGGAGATTACAGGCTGTGCTGTCACTTAGCATCCGCATGAAATGAAATATCTCCTCACAGAGTTTTATGAGCGGTACCTAAGTTTCCTAAGTTACAGAATCACTACAGGCTTATATATTATATAGGCCCTTATTTATGAAGGAATAGCGACAGGTAGCGACTGGTGAGCGGCTGGTAATGACTGGCCCCCGCCACGAGAACGCCGGCTCCCCACCACAGTCACACATTTATCAAGCCGATCCTGCTTAGCGACTGAGATAGCGCCATATAGCCACTCATTCATCATTATTCCAGCCTCAGCCCACAGCGCCAGCGTCCGACCTTGAACAGCGACAGGTATGACCTCGCTACCTGGCGCGCTCCAATGCATTTCAATGGAACAATCTTTAAATATTCATAATTAATTGTTATTAATTTTTTTTTTTTTAAATGTGAAAAATTCTGTGACCACTTCTGTCATTTTAAATAATTTTTTTAAGGTAAAAAAAAATAAAAAAATAAAAAAGTACAGAATTGATATTACAGGTCTGATATTAATGTATTCATATTACTAAATTATTTTAAAAACTTGTTTTTTTTGGTTTCCAAAAATATGGTTGTTTGGGGGTTAAAAAACTACTTTTAACCCATCGCCGCCAGCGCTCTGGGGTTTAAACATGCATTTCACAGCGCTTTAATTTTTTGAGCGTGATTTTTTGATGAATATGATGGAAGCCGGTCGCTCTGACCAGTGGCTATCATACATCGCGGAACCTGTCAAATAGTGACTCGTAACCTTGTATTCAACATTACGCCACACCGACTGAGTCGCTGTCAACAACCGAACAACGGGCAAGCACAGCGACTACTAGCGGGCGCTGTGAAAATACTGCTACAGTCGCTCAACTGTCGCTACATGTCGCTATTAATAAATCAGCCTCATAGTATATATTGGAGTATTTGTGATAATGTGTGATGTGGAATTAGAAGCACTGTCTCTATTTTTGCAGACACAAAGATATGTAGCACAGTGCAGTCTATTGAAGATGTTCACAAGCTTCAGGCTCCAAAAAAGCATGTAAGGAGAAAACTCTCAACTCATAAATTGATCAAGAAGTACATTTTTATTAATTACATATTTATAATCACTACATACAATACACTCAACATACTAAAATCCCTTAAACACATAAATTGGACAATAACACACAGGACAAACAAACATAAAGGTGAGTAGGCGATGGGGAGAGTCTCACCACACTAACTGATATCAAAATGCCTAAATATATGTGCTAAAATCATTCAACATAGTGTTCCAACAGCGCAACTGAGCATGTGCAAATCCTGCCGGATCACTATAAAATCTATATATTTATAAAGTGCAAGTGCTACTAGTCAAACAATCAATTAAGAATTAATACTCCCAACCATAACAACTCATAAACATATCAATCTACCAATGAAAATATAATCACCTGTATATATTATTAGGCATCCCAAAGGGGAACCACTGATGTATATCACAATACCAATCAAAAAATAATATCACAAATCTATCACAAGAAACATCACCAGAAATAAAGCCAAGGTATCATGAAAATAACATGTGTGAAGTCTCCCCACTGCCTACCGCACCAGTAAGCTTCAAGCTGACCCGGATACTTGGCCAGGCTGATTCATTACTAGCGCCAGGTACCGGCAGATGAGCGTCTGTACAGCGGCGCTAAGAGCGACTGCTAGTGGTCGCTTTGATCGGCCGTCAGTCGCTATTACTGAGCGCCTCAGTCGCTGTAGTAACATGGCCGACATTGATGAATTTAATGTTTGAGTCGCTATAACACCAGTACAGAGCTATATGGGAGCGAAAGGTAGCGACTGGTCAGTGTGAGCGACTCAAACCATATTCATCAAAAAAACAGCGTCTCATACAGCGCCGGTGCTCAAAATTGTGTCGCGGTAGCATGGCCGGCATTGATGAATGTGATGTATGTTGGGCGCTCTAACACCAGTACAGCGCTGCAGCAAGCGAGAGGTATCGCCAGCTCAGTGCGACTGACTCTCAACGCTCCACAACATACAAAATAAGGACAAACACACAGCTTCGGCGCTCTGGATCTGGACGCTATAGCATAGAGCGCCAGACGCTGTGTGATTAAAGTCCGTTTTTGAACACAGATCCACTAGTAACAAAGCGAAAACACATGGAATGACATTGTTATTACATTGTAACCTGAACATGAACACTTTAATACCAGACCTGTAATGACAATTCTGCATAAAAATATAAACAAATAAAAAAAAAATCAAAAATGTATTTAAATAGGCCAGGAGACGTCACACAATGATTTGATACAAAACACAAATAAATTATTAAAAGAAAACCCTGTTTAAACAGAAGAAAAAGAATGTCCATTGAAATGTATGGGAGAGCGGCAGGTAGCGATAGGTAAAACCAGGCTCTGAAAGCCAGAGCATCGGCGCTATACGCTGAGCCGCCTGTAATGATATATCAGACAGTACATGACGCTGTTAGAGTTGCTCACCGGAATCGCTTTAATAAATGTGGTATTGCGTACAGGGCCCGGCGTTCACAAGACACTGCCTGCTGCTATCCCTTCATGAATAAACCCCTTTGAGTGTCTGGGCTCCTCTTGGCAAATGAAGTTCAATGTGGAGAAATGTAAAGTCATGCACTTGGGGTCTAATAACCTGAAGGTCACATATATCCTCGGGGGAGTAAAACTGGGAGAGTCACTTGTTGAGAAGGATCTGGGGGCACTGGTAGATCACAGGCTAAATAACAGCATGTAATGCCAAGCAGCTGCATCTAAGGCCACCAAGATATTATCATGCATTAATAGGGGCCTGGAATCACGGGATAGATGAGTAATTTTGCCTCTTTACAAGGCACTGGTGCGCCCTCACCTGGAATATGCCGTCCAGTTCTGGGCACCCATCCATAGAAAGGACGCTCTGACTATGGAAAGGGAGCAGAGGAGCCACCAAACTAATAAGAGGAATGAAGGATCTTAGTCATGAGGAAATATTACGGGAGAGGAGATGACTGAGGGGGGACATGATTAACTTGTATAAATATATAAATGGCCAATACAAAAATATGGGGAAACACTATTTCTAGTAAAATCCTCTCTAAAGACAAGAGGGCGCTCCCTTCAACTGGAAAACAAGAAATTCAGTCTCCGGATCATTTTCTACCATAAGAACTATAATTGTATAGAATAGCCTCCCACAGAAGCTTGTTACAGCATCGACCGCTGACAGCTTCAAAAAAGGATTAGATGCTTATTTAGAAGAAAATAACATTAACAGTTACTTCAGAGCCCGATCTTCACCCCGCCTCCCGCTTAGCCGTCGCTAACTGACAGCAGCCTTAACCAAGCTTTTCAATGTCCCATGGCAATCTCGCAGCTCCACAAAATCTAGCGTGATTTCGGGTGTCTTCACTGCATCCCGTTCATGGGCACTGCGCAGGTGCGAGATCGGGGGCGGTGTGCAGTGCCTGATGGGATGCAAGGTGCTGCTCGTCGGTAGGTTGCCCGGAATCCGAGGGACCCAGAAGATGGATCCCCTGGTGAAGTGGGAATACTGCCTAATTGTGAAACCAGAGGGAAGGGGGAAACAGTCCGGTGAGGCTTGGGGAGGTTTTTACCTGTCACCCCAGATAGACTAAACCTGTCACCCCTGGATTTTATTCATATCATAAGAGAATAAACCACAAACTTGGCGGGAGTTTTAGTCAGTTTGTGTGTATAAGTGACCCCTCCTCTCATTAGCAGAAAGGATTTTTAATGCTCCTTTAAGAAGCATCAGCACCACACAGCAACACTTTTTTGCCTTAGCGGCACTCAACAGGGGATTTAAGAGAGAAAAAAATGGCAGCGTGAATGCGGCCGCCGGCTAGCGTCTTCTTTTTAATGATGCAGCGCTGGACATGGGGCGGCCATCTTGCCACACACCTGATAGTCCTGCTTACACATGAGAATTAGGGGGGTTCTGTGCCAGCAGCAACTGATGTCATGATTAAGGACCCCCGAGTCTGAAACGCGTAGACAGAGGATCCTCCAGCCCCACCTTTTTATTGGGATTACCTGTACTTTGAATTTTAACGATGGATCAATAAAGATTGGAATTTTATTGCAAACGCTGGCCAGCTTTTGTATCTCCAGCAGCAACTTACACAAAATTGAGGGAGATTTATGCCTCAGAAACAAGGAGAAGCTTGCCTGTCATTGTTCACACACGCAGACACTTAATAAACAGCTAATGTAGCATAAGACATCTGTCTGAGGGGAGATGTTACAATGTATCTCTATGACGGCGGCTGACGTAAAAACAGTCAGGGGATATATTATATACAATGTATTATATTCAATGATGAGTCATTACAGCTGGTGACTTACTACTTCTGGCTAGAAATAAGAGATGATTGCACAGAGCTATGAGGCTATTTTGACTGAGAGACTCGGTTTTTCAAGATGGCCACAGCCATGCAAGTTAAAACCACCCCTAAGCCTGACTGCGTTCCCTCTCCGGTTTTACCTTAGGGCACTATTTACTCACCTCAGCAAGGGATACATGTTCTAGGTCCCTCGGGTTCTGGTTGACCTTCCGACAGGCGGCGCCATCTTGCATCCCATCAGGTTCTGCATGTGGCTCCCAATCTCACGCCTGTACAGTGCCCATGGATGGGATGCAACGAGGCTGCCCGAAATCCCGCAAGACTTTGCTGAGCTGCGGTATCACCATGGGTGATTGGCTAAGGCCATGCTTGTCAATAACAGATGGATAAGTGGACGGCGGGGTGAGGATTGGGCCCTGGAGCAGCCACATGTCTCGGCAGCAAGCAGCTGGTAAGTAGGGGCCGATGTGGGGGGGGGGGGGATTGGCCCCTTTTTATTTTTGGTCTAATGTTCCTCTTTAAGCATATTGTCAGTGGTTTATATAACGCAGTTGTAAGGCCGAATATAAAACATGATGGGGTTAATAAACATATGCTAGCCGCAGCTTGGTAATTTATTGTCATTTTGTTTGATTTAAGCCTAATTGTTTTATTAAAAATATAAATTAATAAACCATCTGCACGCCTCCAGTCTTGTTTGCTTGGATATTTCCATCAGAACATATGCTAGACCTGTCCCCAAACAGTGTGATGCATAACAGAGCGTGTGTCTGTGCCGGAGCCTCCTCCCTGCTGGACCATGCGTGTCTATGGAAAGGAATCACTGGAGCTCTGCGGACCAGGGATTTGAAATTGCATAAGAAATATCAAAAGGTCCAAAGATTTTCTTCCCATGGAAGGCAGATTGGAATATTCTTTTGATGATTGCTTACAGAAGGAAGGTTATGAGTAGAGATGAGCGAACTTCCTAAATATTCGATTCGGGTGATTTGCCAAATTTCACCAAGAAATTCGGGTTCGTCCGAATCGAACCTTTGAGAATCACTCATCTCTAGTGGAATGTGCGATACACAAAGAACGGTGGGAGCGGGGGAGAGCGGCCGCACTTTCAGCTGTGCAAAAGTGAGCTTCTGCCGCTCATACTGGATCCAAGCATGGCGCTGGAACGAGCATGGTGGTTAGTTCTTTTTTTACCCACCGTCCGAGGTGCCAGTGAATTTCAGGGAAAATTTGATCAGCACAAACCCCCAAAAATTTAGTTTTGTGCCTGAAATTCGGGGCGAACGTTCGCTCATCTCTAGTTATGAGGATCGGTAGTGACGATTGGTAGATTATAAGCATAGGCAAGCAGGACTTGGAGTCCCCTTTGATGGCAGCAGCTCAGAGATCTATCTGCTAGGCCAGAATTGTGGGTTTCAAACCAAATTTCTGCCGTGTTTCCACTGGGGAATACCCTAATATTAAATCCTATTTAAGATTAAAAATATAAAGAAAAAAAACGTTTAAAGTGGACCAACACCCAGGATTTTGACTATCCTGGGTATTGGTCCACTTCCCCGGGGCACCCCGATTTGGGGTGCCCCGCTGCCTGAAACCCCCCCAAACACCCCGAAAACTCACCTCTCCACGCTCCCACGTGACTGCGCTGTCCAATGCCCGCCGATGGACAAGTGACGTCCGTCGACGGACAAGGGATCGCGCCCGCCGCCACCTCCCGCGCGTCACTCTTGACGTGTGCGCGCCCGCGCCGGCCATTCAGAGACGGCCGGCGCGGGCGCGCGCACGTCTAGAGGAGCGCGAGTGAGGCGGCGGCGGAAGCAGCGGCTGGAGAGGTAAGGTTTTTCGGGGGTTTTGGGGGGGTTACACCCCGCGGGACATCCCGATCTCGGATGTCCCGCGGTGTGTGAGGTGATCGGCCCGGGAATCTTATAGATTCCCGGGCCGATCACCCCTGGGTGTTGGCCCACTTTAACAGCTTGTATCATATCAGTGTGACATCATTTTGTAGGCATGTCAATTTTAGGCTGAATCGCGGAGGATTTTAAACCACAGAGGAGGAGCTTCTGTGGAATCCACCAATGCGAATAATGACACAACTGAAGGGGAGGGACGTGGAGATGGATTTACTGGTGAATCTCTCTTGATGTTCCTCCCCTTCGGTGACATTATTAGTCACATAATGGGATTCCACAAAGGCTCTTCCTCTGAGGAATAAAAGCCCCCCTGCTCCAACAGCTCGGCATTAGCTTGGGGGATGCCAAAGAAGGAGGAGAGGGGATCTGATCCCCCCACCCCCCCATGATGGAAAAATCCAGTCTAATTGTGTAAAAATGCCTGAAACCCCGGATACAAGTCTAGAATTCCCCCATTTTTTTTCTGCTGTAGCATTAAGGCTTTCCTGCCATAAACATGCCCCGGATCTGATCTCTCCAGGAAGGCGAATTAGCATAATAGTGGTGAGAGCGGGTGTGCAAGTCAGCTTCCACCGTGCACCGGCCACACCTGCTTCCACCGTGCTACACAGACACTTACCTACATGTCGGCTTCCTTGTCGTTCTGGTCCAACGGCTGGATGCGGGTGCAAGTTGGCTTGCACAGCTAACAGTGCAGCCGGTTCCCTTCCCCCAGTGCTGTGCGTATTGCCCAGTAGGGGAGGAGTGGGGAAACCAGCTGCACTGTCAGCTGTGCAAGCCAACTTGTGCCCGCAGCCAGCCGTTGGACCAGAACGACGAGGAAGCCGGCATGTAGGTAAGTGAATGTGCGATACACACAGCACGGTGGGAGTGGGGGAGGCCGGCCACACTGTCAGCTGTGCAAGTCAGCTTCTGCTGCGCACATTGGATCCAAGCGGGGCGCTGGAACGAGGATGGTGGTGAGTTTTTTTTTCTTTACCCACTGCCCGAGGTGCCAGTGAATTTCAGGGTAAATTCGGTCAGCACGAACCCCCAATAATTTGGTTTTGTGCCAAATAGAATTTTTCCTGAAATTCAGAGCGAACTTGGATGCTGACGAACCAGTTCGCTCTTCTCTAGTTATGAGGATAAGTAATCATGGTAGATTATAAGCATAGGCAAGCAGTTCTTGGACTTGCGGACCCCCTGTAATGGCAGCAGCTCAGAGATCTATTTACTAGGCCGGAATTGTGGGATTCAAACCAAATTTATGCCGTGTTGGGAATACCCTTATTTTGAATCCTATTTAAGATTAAAAATATAAAGAAAAAACATTTAACAGCTTGTATCATATCAGCGTGACATCATTTTGTATGCATTTTGTTAATTTTGGCCGAATTGCGGAGAAATGTTAAACCACCAGCCTCTGTGGAATCCACCGGTGTGAATAATGACATCACTGGAAGGGAGGGACATGGAGAGATATTTCCTGGGGAATCTCCATCGATGTTCCTCCCCTTCGGTGACATTATTAGTCACATAGTGGGATTTCATAAAGGATCTTTCTATGAGGAATTTAAAGCCTCCCTGCCCCAACAGCTAGGCATTAGCTTGGGGGGATGCCAAAGAAGGAGGAGAGGGGATCTGAGTCCTTCCACCACCCCACCACCCCACCACCCCTGTGATGGAAAAATTCAGTTTAGTTGTGTAAAAATGCCTGAAACCCCAGATACAAGTCCAGATTATCCCCATGTATTTTCCACTGTAACTTTAAGGCTTTCTATCCATAAACATGCACCAGACCTAATCTCTCCAGGAAGGCAAATTAGCATCTGTAAGTTGAGCCCTGACTCAGATCACAGACTCTCTGCTGATTCTCTCACACCTCTGGGCTGGGAAGGCCCCACTGAGTCGGAAGCAGAGGTGACCCCCTGGAGATAGCTACCTCTTTTCAAACTCCAGTGCTTAAGACATCCAGAACTGACACAAATAGGACCGTAGCTGGGCTGCTGTGTGTCCCAGCACCAAGCCAGATGCCGAACCAGAACGGGCCCACAATACCACATGCCGACATATGTTTCTCAGTGCCGTGTAGGCACTGAAACCCAAATAAATGGAGATCTCAGGTTCTGACCCATCTAGGGACTTTATCTTTGGGCTCATCTGATTCCCGGCATCTAACCCAATTGTTAGGTGCCATATCAAGAGCCATATGACCCCCTTGCCCAAGGTTATAACTCCTAACAGTTTTTAGATATTAGAGAAGGTTCCCCAAGGGAGGGAGGTGACAGTCCGCCCCACAGAAGGGAGGGGGCAAGAGGGTCCCGAGGCATAAAGTGACGTGACCCCGGGCCAACCCTTGTCACTCTCTGGGGCAGGTCACGTCACATCGTGCTGGAAGTGCCCGGGGTTTCCATAAACTGTCCACACACTTCCCTGTGGGAGCCCATCATCACTACATCTGCATTTTAAGGTAACTCTGACTGTTGTATCTCCGCAGTATCCCACTACTAACAATGGCATTTGTATTCATTCCATCATAGTCAAATGTTTGTTATCACTGCCTAGTGTGCTTATTGCATTAAAACATATATTATATTTAACTTAGCGATCTGTGCGTTCATGGCCTTGCTCATGGCCTTTGGGAAAGCGGGCTGCGTGATCACAGGTGCTGGATTCTTAGCTGGATCAGGTGACAGCAAAAAGGAAGAAAGGATCTGCTCATCCTGTCAATATATGGCAGCCAAAGAGGTGCTAGAGGGGTGTGACCACACTCCATAGACAAAAAGAAATGTAACCCTCTGCACACTCATACTATTGAAAAACCTAGCTAACATGTTAAAAACATGGACTGTTAGTTAACATATATTGCAATGAATGCAAAAGTGAGGCGGCCATGACAAGGCCGTCCAATTTGTACCCCGTCCCTAACATTATGTGGAGGCTGATTCACTACTAACGGCAGATATTGCCAGACGAGCTTCTGTATAGCGGCGCTTAGAGCGACTGCTAGTAGACGCTGTAAGCGGGTATCGGGCGCTGTAACTGAGCGTCGCTTTATTAACCTTGATGAATATGATGTGTGGTGGGCGCTCTAACAAAAGTACAGTGCTGCAGCGAGCGAGAGGCAGCACCTGCTCAGTGTGTCCGGCACTCGGCGCTCCACACCATATTTAAGAAAAAACGTCACACACACAGCGTCGGTGCGCTAAAGCTGGGCGCTATAGCATAGAGAGTCTGTGTTTGAACACATATCCACCAGTAACAGCAAAATTACATGGAATGACATTGTTTTAACACTGTGGCAATAACATTTTAGTGCTAGATCTGTACATATAATTCTGCACAAAAAAAAAAAATTATGAAAGTGCAAAAATAAAAAAAAAAGGGGGAAACACGCTATTTATACCCAACTAATGAAAGCCCATTGAAATGTATGGGAGAGCGCTACAGAGCGTCGGGTACTACATGGCGCTCCTGAGCCTAGAGCGCCGGCGCTATACGCTGAGCCACCGTTAGTGATACATTGGGCGCTACATGGCACAGCTAGAGGCGCTCACCAGATTCGCTTTCAGAAATGTGGTTTTGCATACAGCGCCCGGCGTTCACCAGACACTGCCTGCCGCTACGAGGCGCTACCTGGTGCTAGACCTTCCTAAATAACCCCCTTATTCTGAAAGTTTGTGCAGACATGAATCAGCCTTGTCTAAAGAAGGCGCCGTCCCTTTAAGGAGGGCAGCCCACATGACTGGCCTGCGTTCCTGCCCGGATGCAGACCAGCCTTGGGGAAATGGTCACGGGGGGGAAGTGACATCAAGGGGAAGGGGAGTATAAAGGGACGTTCATCCCTCCTCCCCTTCCTCTTTGACCCCCGGCATGGATGGACGAGCAGTCAGGACTGACGCTCGTCCATCCATCAGGACCAGTCGCCTGTGCGGTGAGTGCTACGTTTGGGTGGTGACCCCCACCCCCATGTTCCTCGCCTCCCCACCCCCTTGTTCCTCGCCATCCCCATGTCCTCGCCTCCCCACCCCCATTTCCTCGCCCCCCCCACCCCCAGGTTCCTCGCCTCCCCACCCCCATTTCCTCGCCCCCCCCCCTCTCCCATGTCCCTCGCCTCCCCACCCCCATGTCCCTCGCCTCCCCACCACTCTTACTTGGTCCGGGTGCGGCGCTCCTCGCTGTCGCGGTGGGCGTGTGGGTCGGCAGTGTCAGCCCCCTCCGCTCCCGCTTCCAGCACCGTCCTTGTGGCGGCCCGAGCGCCTCCGCTCGGGCTGCAGTGGAGCCGCTTCTCCCCGCCGCCTCCGTGGGCCGGGAGAGGTGGTGACATCTCCCCCTGCTCCTTACTGCCTCTTGTGTGGCCGAGCGTCTCTGCTCGGGCCGCAGCAGCGCCGCCGGGGAGAGGCGCTGACGTCACCACTGCCTGGGAGCCGCATCTCCCCGCGTCGGGGAGGGGAGCTGCGGCGGCGCCATCTTCCACCCCCCCCCCCCGACCTGTAATGCCCCGGCTCCACATCAAGCTAGGGGAGGGGGCACCTTACCACCCCCCCCCCGCCCCCCTGCGCAGGTGGTCAGGGCTGGGCTCCAGCGGAGCAGAGAGCGCAGCTAGGGTGCCCCTCCCCGCGTACAAGCTGGGGTAGGGGGGGGGCACCTTCTCAACCCTCACCTTCTCAACCCCTCCCGCCATCACGGGGGTCAGAGCACCGCTCATGGAGCCGGGAATGAGCTGGGGGCGCGCTTTTCGCCTCCAGCCCCAATGTGGGGCCCCCCTCCTGGCGTCCCCTGACGCTTCGGGGGTCCTTAATTCACCAGACCTCCACACACTGGTGGTTTTCTGATGTGGTTTAGTGGGGGGCTCACTTTTCCCCACCACCCCTTTTTGCATGCGCCCCCCCCACCCTTAGTTGCACCCCCACTGCCTCTCCATCGTCGCTGGACACCCCTGGTGTCCCCCGGCTTGCGTGGCCCTGGGGCATGGCCATCTGACCTGTTGCGTGGCCTCCCCCCCCTCCCCCCCAGTTCAGTGCAAGCTCCACGGACAAGCGCACGTACGGCCGGGGGCTCGGTTTAGCGGGCAGTACCAGTTGTTCGCTTCTCCGGTTTCTCAGCAGGCGGTGTTCAGCCAGGAGCCGGCGGTTGGGACACCGGGACGACGAGTCGAGGACGCCCATGACCAGGCGGGCGGTCGTGCGGCGGCAACAGGAGGCGGCGGTCGTCTTCCGGAGGCACAGCGGCGGCTCCAGGGTCGGCGGCAGCGTCGGGACGTCCGTCAGGAAGCGGGTCACTGGGCCAGTCGGGCACAGTGACCCAGGAAGCAGATCAGCGTTCGGGCGTGTTCGTTCGGCATGGTGAGCCACATTTGATTACCGATATTATTCTGTATCGCAATTGGGGTGTGGTTTTATGGCGGGGGTTCGGGATCTGTTGCGCAAGGGGAGGCGAGTGATGGGGTCGCGGGGCTGGGCGCAGCGGGGGGCCCGGCTGCAGTGTGGGCGCAGGGGGCCTTAGGTTGGGCGGTTAGATTGGAGGGACGAGGCGGCGGGAAGGGGCTGAGGGGGAAGGACATAGAATGAAGGTAGCGGCAAGGACCCGGGGGGGGGCAGAAAGGGGGGTGTTAGGCCCTGCCAGTCTCGGACGTGGCAAAGGGGCACACTTATGTGGGGTTTTGAGGGTCCGTTGGGGGGTCATCTTGAACTAGAGGTAAAGGAAAAATTTGGCGGAGGGAGTATGTGGACAATTTCACGTTGCTGCTGCTAGGGCATTTTGGGGTTGAGAGACGGGAAAGGGGTAAGGAGTGTCGGAATGTGGAGGACGTAGATCAGAGGTGCTGATTTTAAGAACTTTTGGTAAATGGCTGCAGGCGTTCTCTAAACTGGTGAGCGGGATAGGGAACAAGAATCCAGAGCACTGATCACCATTGTTTTGCTACCTGGATTCCATATGGGAGGCCCACTGGGTGTACGGTGGCTCGGCTTGGTGGCGGTATGGCGAACAGTGCGGCAATGAAGGGCGATAAGGGAGCGCTTGGGTTGAGATCACTGGGGCATCGGGTAGTGGGTGAGGGTTATGAATGCAAAGGGGGGTGTATCCCCCCCCCCCTTTTAGGCTGGCGCCACCTTAACGGGGGTGGCGGGGTTGGCCAGAAAAGGCTTGTATTGGGCTTCAATGACTCGGATGCCACGTGCGAGTGTTCAGGCCACTCATTGGGGCGATGCTTTCAGAAGGGACGGGGGGGTTCTGCAGGGGTTTAGATGGTCCTGCAAAAAGGGGTTACACTGGTGAGAGGGGTGGAGATGCGCCCTTGGTTAAAATAATGTATCCCGATCGGGGGGGGGCGTGGAGGGTTGAGATGGGTTGGCTCCTACTGGGGCACGCTTTCTAAAAACCTGAAGTCTGCCCAGGAATGGCCGGAGTTAGTAATGGTAAAGCTGGGGAGGGAGGTGTCTTTGGGGGCGGATGGCGGGCCCATTTAGCGACTCCCCTCTGGAATATGCTGGTGGTGTCCCACTGGGGGTTGGTGCCCAATCAGGAGCGGGGCAGATTTCGCTTCAGTTGCCACTGGTCTTGCCCGAAGGGAGCGTCGGTGAGTGATGGCATGGACTGGGGGCATCGGTGTCTTATACATCGTTGACTTCACTTTGCCCTTGGTGAGGGAAGCAGGCCCTGGGGCTTCGTTGGCCAAGACCGTCATAGAGTCTGCATTTCGGCAGCTGCTGGTGCTTCCGGATAGTTTTACCTTTTGGGATGTTTTGAGGGTGGGTCTCGGGCTGACCGTTGTCTGCCAATGGGGTGCTCGATTGTGTGTATATATTTTAGACCTTTAGTTCATCCCTGCGGTGGGTGGTGAAGGAGTGAGCGGACGTGGGGTCCATCTCCCACTACTTGGAGGGTTCCTGGGCGTGGGGTCGGCAAGCACCGGAATATGTAAGGGTGTTGGCGACCATGTTGAAAATGTTTGGGGGAGTTTGGGGTGCTGGTGGGCACAGGAAGACGGGTCCGGCAGCGGTTTTGAAATCTTAGGGATTGAGATTGGCACGGGGAGAGGGTCTGCAAGCTGCCGAGGGATGACGAGTTGGGGGGGGGGGGCTGGAGTCAAGGAAGGTCACACTGCAGCAGCTTCACGCGGTGCTCAGGTAGTTGAAATTCGCAGGTCGGGTTTTGCCTATGGGGCGGGTGTTCACAAGAGGTTGTCATTGGCAACAGTGGGTGTCAGGGAGCCACATCAGTTTATCAGGCTGACGGCGGTCATGAAGGAGGACAGCAGGATGAGGGTCAATTTTCTAAAGTCGTTTAACGGGCTGGCGGATTGGTTGAAAGAGATGAGGGCGAACCAGGATCTCCAGTTGTTTACTGATACGGCAGGTTCGGGTGTTTTGGGGGCTTATTTGGGGGTTGGTGGTGTTCAGGCCCGTGGCCAAGGCGGCAGTTGGAATCGTCGCGTGTAAGGTTGGCCTTTCTTGAGTTGTTTCCACTGGTGGTGGAGGTGATTTTGTGTGCGGGGGGTGAACAAGCCGGTTTGTTTGCGGTCGGTCAACATATCAGTCGTTCCGGCAGTCAACGCACAGACATCGTCACTGCCACCGGTTGTCGTGCTGCTTAGGCTGCGGGTATTGCGTTGTTGGCGGTATAATGTTTTGTGCAGGGTGGCGCTTGTGCCTGGGGTTGAGTGGAAAATGGAATAGCTGACGGTCATTTTCATTCGCAGTGGGAGCGTTTCAGGAACCTGGCATCTGA
Source organism: Gastrophryne carolinensis (assembly GCA_027917425.1). Lineage (NCBI taxonomy): Eukaryota > Metazoa > Chordata > Amphibia > Anura > Microhylidae > Gastrophryne > Gastrophryne carolinensis. Next base: position 508,257,200 of record CM051236.1, on the reverse strand, counting down.
GGGTTGGGGGTCAGCGAGTCATGCCCGAGCGGTTGGTTGGAGATTGTGTAAAACACTTTTTTGTATTAATTCAAAGGTCGGTTGCACCATCCACTTGGGGGGCTTATGGAAAACATGGCAGCAGTGGTGGGTCTTGGAGAAGGAATTCGGGGGGCCGACCACGGAAGAGGAAAGATGAAGCTGGCTGATATGTTAAGTGAGCGGGCAGGTAGCGGGTGATGAGAACTCGGCTTCGGGTGACAGGAGGACAACGGGGTCGGTCGGAATTTACTTAATCAATTTGGGAGTGGTAGGGGTCGAAAAGTTGTTGGGAGGAGCACGGATTGGCGGATAGCAGGTGGCCAGTCTCGTCGTCATACTTCATCTGAGGCCTCCCACCTCAGACGAGGTGGAGGAAGCAGAGGCCAGCAGAGGTGGCTCCTGATACTACATGTTCGTCATGTTTCGAAGCATAGTTGTTTAATGCGGCATTTTCGTTGGCATAGAGGGTATGAGGGCATAGTGGGCATAGAGTTATGAGGGTGCAGGAGTTGGTGACCCCAATAAACTGGGCCTGGGGGATTGCCACTCTGTGCTTCTGGCCTGGGTGCTGCGGTTGAAGAGTTTAGGTGGTCAGGCCGAATGGGGGTGGTCCGCTGTTGTTGCATGAGGACGGTTCCGTCTATCGCGTTTTCAGCTTCTGGTGGTATTTGGGAGATGCCTGGCGGAGCTTGGGATTGTGAGTGGGAAGTTTGGCACTCACTCCTTGCTATTAGGGGCATTGATCAAGGAAGCTAGGTGGGGGGGGGGCTCTCAGAAGAGGGTGGGAGTCGGCGGTATGATCGGCGGTATGATCGGCGGATAGAGTCGACCGGTGATCGCGATGATCGGTCTCTCGCATCTACCTGCATCCCACCCTCCTCCCCTCCCCTCCCCCTTCCCTTGTTTTGTTTTAAGATTGGCATGCTCGGTCAGGATCGGCGGTCATTCCTTTATATTTTGGCCGTATCGGGAGCGGCACTGAGAAGGTGCGGGTTGCATCTGGGAATACCGGAGGATCGGGCACGATTGAGCTGGGCTGGTGTGAGAGGGCTGCAGTGGGGTGAACTGCGGGAGCACACCTTGGATTGGGCATCGAGGTTGGGGCCACCGGGAGTTTCGGCATTACAAGCGGGTGATAGCGATTTTGGGGGGGGGGGTGCCGAGGAGTAACCCGGGACTTGTTGTTTTCCTTGGGGTATTTATGGTGGGGTCACAAATGGTCCTTGGTGGCCATAGGGAAGGTTCGGTGGAAGGTTTCCAAGGCGATGGTTCGGTTGATAGGGTTGAATGGCTGGTTGACGGTGGGCCATGTTGATGTTGGGGAAATTTGGGTCTTTTATCGGTCGCACGTGCGCACTTGCATGTCAGGGGTATCGATCTGTTAGCATGTCATTGTAGGAGCGGATCAACATGGCGGTGGAGTTGTGGCGGGCCAGGCAGCGCTAAGGTGTCAGTGCTGCTTGGCTGTGGCGGGTCTCCTCTCGGGTTTCGGGTCTGAGGTAGCAGGTTTATTTTGGTTGGGTATGCGGCTGTTTCCAGAGGAAACCGGCCAGGACGATTTTGGTGGTAAGACAAGGAATGTGGTGGATCATTTAGGGAGGGGGGGGGCAGGGGGAATTTGGTCTTCTGGCGGTTAGCTCAGTTAAGCTCCCAGGCCTAGGAGGTACGCGGCCGAGCTTACGTTGGCTTCCGCTTTATGGCGCGTTTGTCTCTCCCCCCTCCCATGGTTGTCTTTACCTTAGGCTTCTCAGACCCGGAACAAAAAAGGGGGGCCTCTTTAATTGCGTGTAACTTGTTTATATGTTTGGCTGTGGCCGATTAAAATTTTAATCTTTCCAAAGATATGGTGGTCGGAGTCGTTATTTGGTGGTGGAATTTAAGGGAGGCAAGGGCATATGGAGCGCTAGCCCAGTCAAGACATTGCAATAACTTAACTTGCTTGCACACACACAATAAAAAATGCTCCACTGCCTGCACAGGTTCAAAAGGGGGGTTTTAGGTAGAGGCCAATTAGACTCCCTGTTACATTGGAAGAGCTACAATCCAGCAGATCTGGCCACTGACCTGCAAATGCAACAGCAAATAGGAAGGTAGGATGTGCTCATCCAGTCAATATATAGCAGTCGAGAGGTGCTAGAGGGGTGTGACCACACTCCATAAACAAAAAAGAAATGTAACCCTCTATGTTAACTAACAGTCCATGTTTTAACAAGTGTTAGCTAGGTTTTCCAATAGTATGAGTGTGCAGAGGGTTAAGTTTCTATTTGTAGTTGGATCATGTGACCCACACGCTTACTACAGGTGGCTTTTAATATTAAAAATGTAAAGAAAAAATAGTTTAACAGCCTGTATTGGAAGGGGTTAGTTAAGCAGAAATTGTGAATATGAATTTTGTATGCATATTGTCAATTTCAGGCTGAATCGAGGAGGCCTTCATATTACGGAAGAGAAGCATCTGTGGAATCCACCAATGTGACTAATAACATCATTGCAGTGGAGGGACATGGAGGGGGATTTCCCTGGGAATCTCCCTCCATGTTCCTCTCCTTGGTGACATCTCATTGAGGCTCCTCCTCTGAGGAATAAAAGCCTCCCTGCCCCAACATCTAGATATTAGCTTGGGGGATGCCAAGGAAGGAGGAGAGGGAACCTATGCCCCCCCTTACTACAGATGCCAGCAGGGCGGCTGCAGAACTGGCTTCCTGCCAGCAACAGACCAGCACCCGTCAGACCAGGAGGGAGCACCCAACCCAGAGGAACTGCGGAGGGGACGTTTTTTTAAATTTTTTTATTTTAAAACTGTATTTTTTTCTTTTTAAACTCTTTGTGAACTGGTAATGGGTCCAAGGGACACCCGCTCACAGGGTAGTGATGGCCGGCATGTCATCTGGTAATTTGACCCTGATTTTGCCAGTATCTGGGATGGGGTAAACCAGACTGAATTGGCAAGATTCTGGTAGATTATAGCTGCAGCCCAGATCCGAATACCATCACTATTCTTGATGGCAAGGCTCAGACTGGGCATCTGGGCCATCTCAGATGTGCCTAATATTGTGTAAACATCAGGACTTCTGCTATATATATATATACTGTGGTAAGGTGTATGGAAAAGTAATACATGGTGTGTATTTTTCCCCTGCTATGCTCTATCAGGCACGATCCATGCCGGGTTTTCAGGACCCAGTTCACATTCCCCAGTCCTCTACAGGTTTGTTCCCTGATCCCAGGCCTCGCACAGGTGATGAGGCTGATTGCAGGGGAAGCCTAAATAAAAGGAGCCGCTTAGCCTGTCAGTTGGCTGTTGACCAGCCTGGAGGAAGGAGCCCAGGCTGTACTGCTCAATGTGAATGAGAGAACTGGATTAAAGCCGAAGGACTTTGCTTCTGTCACCCCAAACTTGGACGTGGGGATTAACAGGGTGGGCTCGTGTGCCCTGGAAGTGGACCTTGTACAACTAGGACTTTTTCAGCTTGCTGCTTTTTCCTACCCTGGACTTTACTAAGAGCTGGTGAGGTAACCACTTGATATACTGCATTTTGTGCTGCAACCATCTCTGATGTTAAGAGATGCTTTGGCTGTTTGAATTCTTATTTTCAATAAATTAAGTTTGATTTGAAGGAGAACTGTTGTCTGAGTCACTGCCGTTCTCCCCACTCTCTTACTATATATATTATATATATATATGTGAGAGGTCTGCTTTGATTATATGCTGAAGAAAGCTGATAATTGTTTGGATTTGTCACTGTTTCTGTGGAACAATAAACCATTTTAGCTAATCCCTTGTCTAAAGCTTTTAGTGTGGTATTGGCAAAAGGTCCTGGAGGCTTACACTTGGCAAATTAAGCCACTTAAACCAGACCTTCACCCTGAATAAGAGCCTATCCCCTCGATTCAAAGAGCAAAAGTTAATTGATTTTGTATCGAGAATCGTAAGTTTGGGTGGGTGTTAGTCATTTTTTCCTGTTTTTTTGGCCATTCCCGACTCGCACGAGCCTACGTACGAATGCGTATATGCTCTTACGATCAGCGGAAGTTCGTTCCTAAATTTTAGGTTCAAAATGTAAAACTTAGGATCAAATCCTAAAACTTACGATCAAAACGTAAAACTTAGGATACTCGGATGTGTTTAGGTGTGATTCAGAGAAACCTCTAAACGCGTTTTAAAAGAAAGCCACAGCCGACACCTTTTAGCAGCCGGATTGCTGTTCGTGAACAGGTTTTTTGGCTATGTGGAGGAGTCTGCGCGTCTTGTGCTCCAATGAACTGCATGTATCAGCATGGCCGAGGCCATTAATTGTATGGCAATGCATACCTGATTCATGTATGCCTTATAAAAGCATTTTAATGTGGACCTTAATTTGTCCTTTGCATGTAAACCTTTATTTGGCAATATATTTGCGTTAATTAAAGAAACTTATGTCCTTTGTTATTTATTTTTAAATTGATGTACTAGAATAATATTTTTAGATAGCATTTATTGGTGTAGTTGTTTACCTTTGCTTTGTTTAATTATTTAAGCACATCTTTGGTCAGATGCATCACACTTACTGAGGAGAGGAGAGCGGGATAAAGTGCAGGATGTGGGTTACTGCTGTATTTTGCCCCCAGAGCTGGGGGCACGGACAGTCACAAGGCCCTTTCTGTTTGCAGGCTGCCCGAGAATACCTGAGCCGCCATCTTGGCTGTTTCTAGACTCATAACATGCAGAAGTTGCTGGGTGTTTTTTAATATTTGAGAGCAATCTGTATGTAGAGGGTGTGGGTAACCACGCACCAAAAATTTAAGTTGTACCATTTGAAGCCAAAATATTAAAATTAAATCAACAAGTAAAAAATGCAAGTTAACTAAAAATTAAACAAAGTAAGATTTTATTATGCAAATGCATTCATTAATGGTTGGTTTCTACAAAATGAATGAAATAAAGAAAAATAAGACCAAATATTTAGAATGCACTTTAATGAGGTAAGTTTGTAGTGCGCAGCCGCAAGATCAGAAGGATTTACGTCCAGACAAAAAAGGAAAAAGGGCAAAACCAATGTGGCAACCTGAGAAATGAAACGGAAAATTCAGGATGGAAACTGACATAGGTCTGATTCCCGAACTGCCATACGAACGGACGTACATTTTAGGATAGAAACGTATTTGCTTATAGAATCACTCGCAAGTTCATACGAACGCACGAGCGTTCGGGAAAAATAGGATGATCGGCACCAAAATCAATGCTTTAACATGTTTCTTTGAATCAACCCATATCTTGTATGTTTCTCCCACCCTGTACATACAGATTGCTCACATTGATCCGGACCTTCACCCTGAATAAGAGCCTATCTTATATGTTTCCCACACCCTGTACATACAGATTGCCCACATTAATCCGGACCTTCACCCTGAATAAGAGCCTATCTTATATGTTTCCCACACCCTGTACATACAGATTGCCCACATTAAAAACCATCCTACCTGCAACTAGTGCATTATCTGTGATTTTAAACATCCAAGAAGATGGCTCCATCCAGTGCCTCATAGTCAAATGTTTGTAATCACTGCCTAGTGTGCTTATTGCATTAAAACATATGCAGGCTGATTCATTACTAGCGCCAGCTATCGGCAGATGAGCGCCTGTACAGAGGCGCTAAGAGCGACCGCTAGTATATGCTGTGATCGGCTATCGGACGCTGTAACAGAGCGCCTCAGTCGCTGGAGTAACCTTGCCAGCATTGATGAATGCGATGTATGTTGGGCGTTCAAACACCAGTACAGCGTTGCAGCGAGCTAAAGGTAGCGCCAGCTCATTGCGACCAACTCTCAGTGACTCACACCATATTCAACAAAAAAAACAGACACACACAGCGTCAGCGGATCTGGTCGCTATTTCAGAGCGCCAGACGCTGTGTGATTAAAGTCTGTTTTTGAACACATATCCACCAGTAACAAAGGGAAAACACATGGAATTACATTGTTGTGACATTAATACTTTAATGCCAGACCTGTAATGACAATTCTGCATAAAAATATAAAAAATCTCCTGTCTCCCCCTTTTTCCCCCTTCCTCTTTACTTCACAACTCTCATTCTCTCTCTAAGCGTTTCTTTGATGATGCTTGAGAATTGTTCTTTTTATCTTCTTGGATATTTTTTTTTTTTGTGTGTCATCGTCTGTTTATAATGGCCATATCCTTCTGTACGACTGCTAATTAATGGCGCTTTTGTATGGCCTCATGCGCAGTATGGAAAATGCCCTGACTGTATTCCTACGCTGTATTTCTCTGCTTTTATTCAAATAAAAACTATTATGAAAAAAAAAAAATATATAAAAAAATCAAAGTTTTCCAAATTTCTCAATTGAGAGAAAAAAATAAATAAATGGAATAAAACCCTGTTTAAACAGAAGAAAAGGAACGTCCATTGAAATGTATGGGAGAGCGACAGGTAGCATCAGGTAATACCTGGCGTTCTGAAAGCTAGAGCGCCGGCGCTATACACCAAGCCGCCTGTAGTAATACATGTGACGCTACATGGCGCTGTTAGAGGCGCTCACCAGATTCGCTTTCATAAATGTGGTTTTGCGCTGCCTGCTGCTACGAGGCGCTACCTGCCACTATCCCTTGATGAATAAACTCCATATTTAACTTAAAGCAATCTTTTTGCCTTAGCCAAGAACCTGTGTGTTCATGGCCTTGCTGGACCTTGTAGTCCCGCACCTAGACGGTGCTTTGGAAAAGATGCTGAATTGTTAGTTGGATCACGTGACCCACCATTTCCTGGCACCTACTTTCTATAGAGGCCTTTTAATATTAAAAAATGTAAAGAAAAAATAGTTTAACAGCGTTTATTGGAACTGGTAAGTTGAACTCATGGATCCAGATGAAAAACTATCAGAAACTAGCTACACACTATGTTTTCATACAGTTTGTATTTGATTCTAGCAGGTAAAGACAAACATCTTATTTAAGCCTTCATTGCCAGCAACCCCAGCATCGCGGGAGCTTAGCTAATAAGCGCTAATTAATTACCCGCATAAATCATGTCACCACTATATACACAGGTAACCAGCTCTACATGATATCTCACAGCAAACAGACATTAATCACATTCTAATATGTAAATATACAACAGAATATGATAATAAGGCATCTGGTAAACATGATGATGTTGAGCGTTGGTGGAAACATTATTGGGCCCAAAATCCGAAAGGATGGTATTATAAAATGGAACCATTTCCAACTATTTTGAAAGTTTTCCCTCTGTCGATTGCTGTCCTTTGTTCATAGCACTGCCTAGTTCACCTATATTGAAGAATGAAGTGGAAATTGTAGGAAATGGATTTTGCGTCAAGCGACTGCCTGGGCTGAGCGGCCAAAAACTCAGAATAGACAATGTTGGAAGAAACTAGAAACTTTTTTGACTGATATATAAATATAACATAGTTACATAGAGGCCGATTCATTAATAGCGCCAGGTAGCGACAGATGAGCGACAGTAGCGTTATTTTCACAGCGCACGCTAGTATTCGCTGTGCTTGGCCGTTGTTCGGCTGTTGACAGCGACCCCGTCGGTGTGCGGTAATGTTGAATACGGGGTTAGGAGTCGCTGTTTGACAGGTTCCTCGCTGTATGGGAGCGCATGACAGCGAATGGCCATAGCGAACGGCTCCCAGCATATTCATTAACAAATCACGCTCAAAAAATTCTCGCGCTGTGAAATGCATGTTTAAACCCCAGAGCGCTGGCGGCGATGGGTTAAAAGTAGTTTTTTAACCCCCAAACCACCATATTTTTGAAAAAAAAAAACAAGTTTATAAAAACATTTTGTAATATGAATACATTAATATCAGACCTGTAATATCAATTCTGCACACATTTTTTTTTTTTTACCTTAAAAAAAATATCTAACATTGCAGAAGTGGTCACAGAATTTTTGACATTAATAGCAATTAATTATGAATATTTAAAGATTGCTCCATTGAAATGCATTGGAGAGCGCCAGGTAGCGAGAGGTCATACCTGTCGCTGTTCACGGTCGCTCGCTGGCGCTGTGGGGTGAGGCTGGAATAATGATGAATGATTCGCTATCTGGCGCTCTGTCAGTCGCTAAGCAGGATCGGCTTGATAAATGTGTGATTGCGGAGGGGAGCCGGCGTTCTCGTGGCGGTGAGCGTCATTACCGCTCGCTCACCATTCGCTACCTGGCGCTATCCCTTGTTAAATTAGGGCCATAGTTAATACGGTTGAAATAAGACATATGTCCATCAAGTTCAACCAAGGGTGTTGGGGTAGGGGAAGTTATTTTTATTTTTAGTAACTGTTAATGTTACCTTCTAAATAAGCATCTAATCCTTTTTTGAAGCTGTCAGCGGTTGATGCTGTAACAAGCTTCTGTGGGAGGCTATTCCATAGATTTATAGTTCTTATGGTAAAAAATGATTGTCGCCTCCGGAGACTGAATTTCTTTTTTTTCCAGTTGGAGGGAGTGTGCCCCCTTGTCTTTAGAGCGGATTTTACCTGAAATAGTGTTTCCTCGTATTTTTTGTATTGGCTATTTATATTTTTATGCAAGTAATCATGTCCCCCCTCAGTCGTCGCCTCTCAAGAATAAACAGATTTAATTCTCATAATCTTTCCAAACTAAGATCCTTCATTCCTCTAATTAGTTTGGTGTCTCTCCTCTGCTCCATTTCCATAGTCAGAGCGTCCGTTCTATGAACGGGTTCCCAGAACTGGCCGGCATATTCCAGGTGAGGGCGCACCAGTGCCTTGTAAAGAGGCAAAATTACTCACCTATCACGTGAATCCAGGCCTCTATTAATGCATGATAATATCTTGGTGACCTTGGAAGCAGCTGCTTGGCATTGCATGCTGTTATTTAGCCTGTGATCTACCAGTACCCCCAGATCCTTCTTAACAAGTGACTCTCCCAGTTTTACTCCCCCAAGGACATATGTGGCCTTCAAGTTATTAGACCCCAAGTGCATGACTTTACATTTCTCCACATTGAACTTCATTTGCCAAGTGGATGCCCAGACACTCAAAGTGTCCAAGTCAGCCTAAGGTTGAAGTCTATGCTTTTGTTGCTTAAAATGTCAGTACCTCATAGCCCAAAAAAGTAAAAATAAAAGGCGCACTTACAGTTGAATACTTTTATTTCACACTAATCAATTGGCTGGAAAGGAGTTTGATAAATACTCCTATAGTAAGAAATTTAGAGAGACCAATTCAACCTCACCAAAAAACACTATTTGCCTGGGACAGATTAACTCTCAAACATATTCATTTTTTTTTTTTTTTTTTTGTCTATGAGGGACTTGGTTTAAGCAACAAAAGCATAGACTTCAACCTTCTATCAGTCAAAAAAGTTTCTAGTTTCTTCAACACCTATATTGAAGACCCCCCTCCCCCACTGTTCCATTGCCCACAGGACTTGAATTCACAATGGATGGCACCTGAGACCTGGTTTTACAACATACAAACTACAGGGGACGACTGCCAAGAACCCAAGCCTGAAGCTGGTGGCCCAGACTCTGAGGAGAACCCTGGTCTACACTAGAGCTCTGCTAGGGGTAAAGGGTGAGCCACTAATGAATCCAGGGCTTGTGTCCCATGTGTAGATACATTTTATATTCCCTGAATTGTACTCCTATCCCTAGGAAAATGCTAAAAGAAGACTGACACCTGTCGTCATATTGGCTATGAAGATGGGGAGATGGGGATTGTCTGTGATAGCTGTTATTTAATCAGGATTCTGTGTTAATGATTTGTTCGTCAATAAGTGAAAACGTTTCTTAAAATGGCACATAGAAGCAGGTGGGTACAGTAAGTAAGCTCTCGCACTCATAATAATTTTACAAACGAGGTGCTGGTGTCTATGATGAACCTAATGAGACCTGTGACTAATGAAGAGACAGTGAAACAGGGCTGGGGTAAGTGATATCTGTTTTAGTTATTACTGTGGGGTGCACTACCTATCCAATTGCTTGTGCTCACACCCACTTTAGATACCACAACTCTATTTGGAGTGGACGTGGAAGGCCACACCTCCCTCCCTAAGTGGAGCACCAAAAAATTACATATATATATATCCTCAAAAATGTTTCATTTTATTAATACATAACTAATCATAAAAAACATATAAAGACAAATATACAACACAAGACGTTTAAAAACAGGGCAAGTCCCCCTTCATATCATCTCCAATAAATACAACCACCATAATACAAATGGTGAACATAATGTTAAAAAAATCTGTGTGCTGTGTACCCACTATATAAATTAGGTGCGTATATTAATAGTAGCAATTATGTGGATCTGTATATATCTGTTCATATATATACATACCCTCAAGTATTTGTGCCGGCACAAAAAGACCCAGAATGGGCCCCTTGAAATGAAAAAGACCACCTATGCGCATAAAAAATAAATAAATAAATAAAGTGTAAACCATCTATATATAAAGGATAATCGTGAAGAAGTTTATATATAAGTTAATATATAATACATAATACATAAATAATACATAAATGTAATATTAAACCAATAATAATACACAATTTCATACAGTGTATTGTCTCTTGTTGCATAAATAACAACTTATATAAAGTGCCAAGTGCTAAATTTTTCTTATAATAATAAAGCAATGCATATTCTGCCTAAACCTAAAAAGTGTCAATGAAGATCTAACCCCATAACAATTCCCAAACACAAAGCCAATATAACAGGTGGTCATATGATGCCAAGTAACATACAATAAGAACTGTGCCAGCATGAATCAAAGTAATACTACCCGAGTTTGCAACAGCCACAGCAACACATACAAAGGGAGGGGGACCGCAGCCAAAAGCGCCCACGCGCCCGCCGCTGCCCGTGCGGCTTCCAAATAGAGTTGTGATATCTGTTTTAGCTGTGAGACAGAAGTCGAGATTCCCTTGCTCTGTGAGGTCCTGCTAGGCTCTGTGGCCATAAGTGTCCAGTCATTGCCACAAGGTGATCAAGGAATTAAGGCATTATGTAAAAGAAAAAGTGTTGTGAGTGTGCACCACCCAATATTGTTAATACAATAGTTTGCTAGAAGGTGCTGGCAACAATAGGGACAACAACTATGGGAAATATGTGAAGTAGGGACCCTAGACCAGCCCCCCAAAAAACCCTATATATCTGCCGCACACTAATAAGTATACCAATATATCCAATAATATTAAAAAATATGTTATAAATTTATTTGATCAGGACACCATGCACACCAACAATACATAAAAGACCAATTAAAATACATATAAACACACAAAAACGGAGGTTGGGCCCCTCAAATGGCTCTACAATGTCCAATAATTGATAAGACGAATGGGATAATAATACTGAACTCACAATACAAAGGGCACAAAGGGGAATGATTAGAGAAGATGAAAAATAAGTTCAAACTGTGTTAGAAGTGCTTCCTATTAATATAAAACTACAAACCTACAAATCTACTAAACTGACTTAGTCTTAAAACTATTACAAACATATGATTGGTCAAAGTGCAAAACAGAACAATTTTTACATAACATAATTTACTAAAGTGCAAAAGTGCATTGTGCAAAAAAGTAATCCATAAAGTTGTATTGTATTTGCCCAAATGGTTCGGAGATAATGTAGCCAATAAAGTTTATATGATACAAAAAAAGTCTTGTTTACATCACTGCGTTGCGTGGCTCTACGCCACTTCGCCAGGGTGTATCAATACACCCTGGCGAAGTGACGTAGAGCCACGCAACGCGTCGGTGGCGAGCCGTTGGAGGGGACCCCGGAGGCCTTATGATATGGTGATGTAAACAAGACTTTTTTTGTATCATATAAACTTTATTGGCCTTTCAAAGTATGCCTTTCAAAGTTCAAATGGGGCAATCAGCCCAGAGGTCTCCAAGTCCACCAATCAACCTACTGTCACTGCCTCCCTGTCCAATCCAGTCGGGTTCAGTCCTATATAGGGATTACCACTTCAGTGTGCCCGTGATAGCGTTCAGCTGGCTTTGTGATTTCACCTGTGATTTCCTGAAACTATCGTTATTGACCCTTTGCCTTAACCTCGACCACGTCTCCGTCTTATCCCTTTGTACCGCGCAGATCTCTAACCTCCTGGTGTGACCATTGGCTTGACGTTTGACCTCGCTTGAAATCTCCAGCGCACACGAACTGTTCCAGAGCACCCGAACTTACCTACTTCACCCAGTCTATCTGTCCTCACTCCCCGTGAGCCTACAATCTTTGAGCCATCAAGTCCTGGGGGCAACCGTGTCCGGTGAGGCGTGTATAGCGTCCCGGCAAACAGGGGCTTGTCCATAGGTGAAGCTGGCTGTGGAGATTGGGGGTTTGGAGGCTGGCTGTGGAGATTGGGGATTGCAGGCTCACAGCGACAGGCATTCTCGGGCTCTGGCAGACTTCCTGTTTGCAGGTGGTCTACAAGCCCATGAGCGGCCATCTTGTTTTTATTTATTTATCCCAGTAGGCATTCGACAAAGGTAAATTATTTTTTATGTGCAGCAATCGAAATTGCCCCGGGGAGGGATGCATATGAGCGCTGTTTGTTGTATTGGTCTGATTTAATTCATTTTTGACTGTTCGATCCGCTTTAAGTTGGAGCGCAGTTGTATTGTAGCCAAAAAAGGCGACCAATGTCAGAAACAGCTCGGGAAGAGGGAAGCACTATGAATGTCCATAGGGCTCATAGCTCATGAGTTTGTTTCAGCTGTAATTTAAAAAGTCGGTAGATGTCATTCATTCAGAATATGTCAAAGGGGCTTAAAAGGGTTGTCTGCCAGGGGGCCTGTAATGCCCCTTAGTATCTCTGGGTACTCTTTTCGGTAGTAGTCTGCCTCAAAGTGGACCAAAAACCCACCCTGGAGTCTATGAGACTCCAAGGCAGGCATACTCGCCCCCCCCCGGGGTATCCAGATTCGGGATGCCCCGCTGTGTAAAACCCCCTAGGTCGCCCAGTAAACTTACCTTCTGCACGAGTGGCACTGCCCCCTGCTTAACCTTTAGCAGGACGCGCGGCCATTCACTTTCATTGTCTACCTTGGGGCTGATTCAACACCAGTTAAAAATGTAGATACGGTTGTTGAATCGGCCCCAAGGTAGACAATGAAAGTGAGTGGCAGGTTTCTCTCCTAAATAAAGGAGTGAGTTTTCTCACCTGACTCTGGATGAAAAACTGGTTTTACTGGAACAACATGTGTGGAATCGGAGTCATTTTATGCAGGCAGGAAATAGAAATCAACAAGTTCACTTCAATATACAGGACATACTGTAGAGCGACTACACATAAGTATAAGTAACAATGCCATCTACTGTCATAACAATAAACTGAAATCCCTCCATATACATGCAATATACTGAAGCTGTTGTATCTCCAACAAAGGAGAATTTAAAATACCAGGGGGGCGCTACAGTACACTCCAGGGGGTAATCCACTTAGAGCCAGAAGGCCTGGTACCCAGGACTATAACATTCCTGGCCCGGGCTAGAAACAGCCCTGGCTGTAGGTTTGGCAAGGCAGAACTAAGATGCTGGTAACTAGTAGTGTAACAGGATACCTGGCTAGGGATGGACCTGGGAGGGGTGTCACCCGAGAATGGGGGGATGCCCTAGGATACCCTGGTTGGGACTGGATTGTGTTAGAATGGGGATTTATTAATAAGTGTATAGCTTAGATGTAAATACTTAGGTAGGCGGCTAGAGGCCCCCATAGGATAAAAAATAAAATAAGTAGTGTAGTTACTTAGGTTTTGCCATTAGTGGGCAGTAGAGGGATAGACTATATAAGAAGTAGCTGAGGAGATTCTAGAGAGTTCCAGAACCAGAGGGAATGGGAATAGAGCCCTGCAGAGAAGGCACCATGTGAAGCTAAGTTCCTCCTCTGTCCTGTTCCAAGGTCCGGCTGGACCTGAGAGAGATTTTTTGGAGTTACAGAGTCCCTGGGTTGGTTAGGACCTGTGAAAAGGTGAGGAGTTAGTTGGGGTGGGACCCTGAAGTGCAGCTGCTGGAGATCCTGTGGAGTGGATGCTCGGTGACATAGTCCCTTAAGTCCGGGACCCCTATAGAGTTAGATGCAAGTAAGAGAAACCGGCTTGGGATCTTGGAGAGGGTCAGAAGAGGAGGCCCTGGAGTGCAGCTTGGTGAGATCCCTGAGAGTGGGATGGATGAGGACTTAGGCCCTAGTGTCTGGTGCCCCTGTAGAGTTAAAGACAAGGAAGAGAAACCGGCTTGGGACCTTGGAGAGGGTCAGAAGAGGAGGCAGCTTGGTGAGATCCCTGGGAGTGGTATGGACTCAGGCCCTAGTGACTGGTGCCCCTGTAGAGTTACAGACAAGGAAGAGAAACCGGCTTGGGACCTTGGAGAGGGTCAGAAAAGGAAGCCCTGGAGTGCAGCTTGGTGAGATCCCTGAGAGTGGGATGGATGAGGAATTAGGCCCTAGTGTCTGGGACCCCTGTGGAGTTACAGGCAAAAAAGAGAAACCGGCCTGGGACCTCGGAGAGGGTCAGAAGAGGAGGCCCTGAAGTGCAGCTTGGTGAGATCCCTGGGAGTGGGATTGAATAGGCCCTAGAGTCTGGTGCCCCTGTAGAGTTACAGACAAGGAAGAGAAACTGGCTTGAGACCTCAGAGAGGGTCAGAAGAGGAAGCCCTGGAGTGCAGCTTGGTGAGATCCCTGGGAGTGGGGTGGATGAGGACTCAAAGGATGAGGGTCAGAAGAGGAAGCCATGGAGTGCAGCTTGGTGAGATCCCTGGGAGTAGAATGGATGAGGACTTAGGTCCTAGTGTCTGGTGGCCCCTGTAGAGTTACACACAAGGAAGAGAAACCGGCTTGGGACCTTGGAGAGGGTCAGAAGAGGAGGCCCTGGAGTGCAGCTTGGTGAGATCCCTGGGAGTGGTATAGGTGAGGACTTAGGCCCCAGTGTCTGGTGCCCCAGTTGAGTCTTCACAGGAGAGGTGAGGAAGCCAGCTTGGGACCTAGAAGTTAAGGGTAACAGGAAGGTGATCCAAGGAGGGCTCGTTGGGATCCAAGGAGGGGATTCCTGAAAAGGAGAGAGAACAGAAGGAGACCCCATTGAGAGGTACTGGGGAAAAAAACGTTCCCTTTTCACTGTTGAACTGTGTTGAATAAGAACTTACTGGAAAGTGTAGTGTTCAATAAAGAAGGGGCATACCATAAAAAACCTGTGTGCTTTACTGACACTGCTGTGCTATGGAGGATCGTGGTGACTGAGCGAGTACAATGCCCTGTCCCTGGCCGACCCCCTGTGTCCAAAAAGGAGAACTTTAACCCTTTTTAGCCGGGCATCCCCAATAACATGCACCAAGCCCCGTGTGTTGTGTACAGTAGCGTAGCATTTCTTCTGCAAGGTGGAACAGGTTAATAAAAACAGCAGCGTTTTCTCCCCAGTGACAGAACATATTGTCTTGGAGAAATTTCTGGCAGCCTCCTCTCTGCATCCAGATATGTTTTGTAATTATGTATCAGGAAATGAATGGGCCTGTATAGCACTGCGACATGCAGCTAATGCAGCCACCGCAACCGCAGCCAATACCATGATTGATAGAGGGTCGTGTTTTCCAACAATGCCGCGGCAGATGGTGGGTTTAGGTAATTAGACACGAGGGGGTGGAAATGGTTATGACACAACGCAAAGTCCTTACTCGAAGTGCGAGCCTCACAGGCTTTAAGGGAACACACACATCTACTGCCAACTATTAATATTGAATTGTATCTCATTCCTATTAAACATTTATTCAGACGTGCTGCAAGTTGTAAAGCATGGCAAAATATATTAATGCTACAGAAAAGAAAACATCTATTGCGAGATAAACACTGGACACAGGGGCTGGACATAGCTGATGAAATCTAGACGCTTGAAACACGTGTCCACAAGTGGAAGGTGATTGGCTGTGTAAATATGGAAGAGAGGAGCTTTCCTAGAATGGAAAGTATTTGCACAGTACCCAATACAAGAATAGATAGCATTACCCATCAATATTTGCAGCAGGTGGAGCTATGCAAATCATCTCTTTATGTCTCTGTGCTATCCAAAGCCCATAGAAATGCCAAGGGTACAATGGCCAAGGATTAGGTTTAAATTTATACAGCCAACTAGTGGACACATATTTCAGGCTTTAGCCTCTCATCAGCACTAGGGTGGATGTTTCTGGCTGTATGGGGAGTGAGACTTGGTGAGTAAAAAGCCAGTATGTGGAGAGACCCAGATTTGAATAGCTCCGCCTGCTGCAAGGATTGATGGGTAATGCTATCTGTCCTTGAATTGGGTTATCGCTTCTCTGCCTATTGGCTAAGATCAAGTGTAGTATCTGTTCTTACAGGGAAGCCCGTGAACGACACTAGCTGGAAAGGCGGCCGAGGACCTGCTCCACCCTCTGGCACCCTAGTACGGCTAGTGGCTTAGTAATGGGCTGAACTGTGTAGGACGGATCTACCAAGCTTTCAGTATCTACACCCATCATGCAGGTCTATGAAAAGCTGTGTGGAAACCCGGCCGGATGTTTGATGGTGGCCTCCTGGCGCGCTTAGTACACACAGCTTAGTAATGAACCTGAGGGGGGAGTGGCGATCCCCCCGCCATGTATGGGAGTAGATCTGCAGACATCTTGGCCATGGGTCGAGGTTGCGAAACTGAGCCGTCATGGCTGTGTACCCCTGGGGTGGGACCCAGGGTACCTTACTTGTCACCTTGGTTGGTCACCTTGGTTGCACTTGTATGGTTTTGTGCACTATACACTGCTAGTTTTGCACGCTTTTTATGGCTGTGGCCTTCCGGCTTCGCCTGAAGGGCCCACCCTGTAATTGCACAGGCACTCACTCCCCCCCCCTTTTTTTTTAGAGCCTTTTTTGCCACCTTAGTTCCCCGTTTTTGTTATTGTGTCTTTTCGCACGTGTTTAGGTGCCAGCGGCTCCCTATGGGCCCTGTCCCTAAAGACCTGGGGTCGGAAGCTATAGGCCTTTTGGACTCGCTTCTGGCCCCTGCCCAGTGCTCCCCCCTGAGGCTCCCAGCGAGTAGAGGGCGGCGAACCCCGGGAAAACGGCTTCCAAAGCCTGGCCAAGTACTCGCATTTGAATCCGAGGAAAGGCAGGCTGCGGAGGCCGCTAGTACTGGGGCTAGCTACTATCGAAAGCACGAAGCCGAAGATCCAAGTACCCGGACGGGCAACCGCCGGGGAAAGGTAGGCTGAGGGAGTTTACGCCTGAATCCACGTCGAAAGTGGCCCCGAGGTCTTCAGACTGAGGGGAAGTACGACCCAATCCTGTCAGGGGGTTCGTCCCCCGGGGAGAGGGATGGGGCTCTTTCCTGCGGGAAGGAGCTCGAATGGGCTCCTTAGTGTGTTTTTTAGTGCACCCGCACTTTTTCACATTAATGGCTTCACGTTTGATGGTGCTTCACACACACGACGGCTCGATAAAAAAAAAAAAAAAAAAATCCGTCCTTGTATTGGGTACTGTGCAAATACTTTCCATTCTAGGAAAGCTCCTCTCTTCCTTTACCTAAGTAGAGGGGTTTTTGGTCTCTTTAGCTCCCCTATATTAAGCCTAACATGGGTCTCTCCACATACTGGCTTGCGACTCTGTTTTGTTACTCACCAAGTCTCACTCCCCATACAGCCAGAAACATCTGGCCCAGTGCTGATGAGAGCCTAAAGCATGTCTCCACTAGTTGGCTGTGTCTGTCTATTTAAATTTGAAGCTAATTCTTGGCATTACATGGCACAGAGACATAATGAGATGATTTGCATAGCTCTGCCTGCTGCAAGGATAGATGGGTAATGCTATATGTCTTTGTATTGGGTACTGTGCATTCTAGGAAAGCTCCTCTTTTCCTTTACCTAAGCAGAGGGGTTTTTGGTCTTTTTTGCCCCCCATATTAAGCTTAACATGGGCCTCTCCACATACTGGCTTGTGACTCTGCTGTGTAAATATTAAACCGGGCCGACACCTGTTTCTTCTTTAAAAGGTGTTGGGCCCCGCACATAATCCCCCTCCCAGAATGCCAGTAATCCTCACCTTCAGTACAAGCAAGTGCCAGGAATGGAGACCTGCGATTGGCCAGTGGGGGCCGATCATTCTGGTGAGCGGTGCCGAGGACGCGACCATGACACACGTGACTGCCCGGCTCAATCTTGCTTCCCTTGTAGGACTATGAGCTGAACTGATCTGGTGCAGTGCTCAGAAGTTGAGCTTGTGTGCACAACTAGTCTGGCACCTGTATGAGCATTCCACCACTAAAAACACATGTATCGCTGGTGGATGCCCCCTGTGTGACTGGTAGCAGGGATGACCACACTGCTGGCACTGCAGCCTGAATAACTTGTGACCTGTTGGCAATGGCACCATTTGTATTAAAATTATCGATCAGTGAGATGTACTGTAGTGTACAGTTTTGGCTGTCCATCGGGTTCACTCAGGGTCAGATTATGAGGGCGCTCAATGAGCAAGTGTCCCGGTGCCACCACCACTTTCCCTGCAAAGGGGGCCTCCACCAACCTTTGGGTTATAGTCTGGTCCAGGAGGTTTTTCAGTCTTTGGTCTGACAGACCGCGGGGCCGGGAACAAAGCTATTGGCGGCAGTGGGGGCACTCCTGGGCAAGCCTTGTTTGCTTTTGCAAACCTGCAGCCAAAGACACCACAGGGCAGGATGGAGGGTCAAGAGCAGCAAAGCCGCCGCCAGAAACGCTACAGTGATGGGTGCAGAGCTGTCACTGCACATAAGCCACCAAGCACAGCCGCTGGCAGCTCAATGCAGGGAACCAGCCGGGCGACTACACTACCCCCCACCCAGAATGGCAAAGCAGGAGTTCCGGAAGAGGAAGCACCCGAACAAGGGAGGCACAAGGGACTCGATCTGATGTTCCAGTAAGTAGGCGGGTGCTAGACAACCACCAATCAGTTACTTGGTTGGACAATTATTTTAAATGAAAAAAAATACTGTATCTGGGGCCTCCACCAGATTTTTTGCCCAGGGGCTTCCACCACACTTAGCCCGGCCCTGGATTCACTCATGCACTTTCACATAGTAGCTTCAGTATAATGAAAGTCCCCCCCCCCCAACAGGGCTCCTGAACAATTTCTTTAGGGTTTTGATGCCATTAAGCTTTTGCAAGATCAAACTAAACCCTAACCCTTATTAGTGCGATTGTGCAATAGCTGCAAAATCTGATGCAGTTTAAGACCTTTCCTCTCCCTCTGGTTGTTAGTCTGCACCAGAGCCAGTGTAAGCACCCGGCAAGGTGGGGCAGCTGCCGGGGGCCCCCAATCTCTGTGGGAGGCCCACTGACAGGGACGGCCTTTGGGGTGTGCGACGGCACTTGCGATGCCACAGCTGGTGTCCACATCTCCTGGAATGGTGGGGTTCCACACAACGGGGCATCTCGATTTAGATTCCAGGGGAGGAAGTGCTGGGTTTTGTTCTGCTTTTAAGTTGCCCACCCCAGCTGATATCCTATCCCTGGAGCATCCCAATCTGTGATACCCTACTGTGTGAAACCCCCTGGGATCGATGGCATACCCACTATGCAAGCAATTCCATCCCTGAGCTTTGGTCCGCTTTACAGGGGCATCTCAATTTGGGATGCCCCTGTTTGTGAAAGAACCCCCCTGGTTTGGCCGTTAACTAAAACTGGCGATCCCACAGTGCATTCACCAGTTCTAGGAAAGTAATGAACAAAGGGGGGAGGGGGTCACACACAGGGGCATCCAAAATCAGGAGAATATACATTCGTTTAGACTCCGAGGTCAGGTTTAAAGGGGTTTGGTGTGCTTCAAAGTAGACCAAAACTAGAGTTTTATTCCAAATAGCATGCTGCATGATCCTTAGAGGGCATCCAGATTTGGGACTTCTCTCGGTGATGTAACGCGACTCTTCACCACCAAGGGGCCCGCTGAGACCAAGGGCCCACGTAAACCTGGAGCCGGCCCTGCTTTGCACTGCAGGTGTTTAACTATGTAGCTGGACTTGACATTTAGGGGGGTATTTAAGAAGGGGTAGCGCCTCGTAGTGGCAGGCAGTGTCTGGTGAACGCCGGGCTGTACGCAAAACCACATTTAAGAAAGCGAATTTGGTGAGCGCCTCTAACAGCGCCATGTAGCGTCACATGTATTAATCCAGGCAGTTCAGTGTATAGCGCCGGCGCTCTAAGTTCAGGAGCGCCATGTAGTACCTGACGCTCTGTAGCGATCTCCCATACATTTCAATGGGGTTTCATTAGTTGTGTATAAATAGCGTTTTAGGCAATTTTTTTTTTTTTTTGCTCAAATCATTGTGTGACCTCTCCTGGCTGCAAACAAACACTTTTAATCTTTTTCTATATTTTTATGCAGAATAATATGTACAGGTCTGGCACTAAAGTGCAATTGTCACAGTGTTAAAACAATGTCATTCCATGTGTTTTTGCTTTGTTACTGGTGGATATGACTACTGGTCGAGACTTTAATCACACAGCGCCAACGCTGTGGTGTGGAGTGTCGAGTGCCGGACGCACTGAAAGGAAAAATTGCCAGCTCTGAACCGCTCGATCTCCCCACAACCTCTGGAGCCACACGGCCAAGAGCGCTCACCTCTTACTGGGTCAGTCCCATAGTAGCAAATAGAGCCAGCCGACATCCGGTTGTGAAATAAAACATCCCGTTTATTTGAAGTGCAGTTAAAAGTCCATATCCATACACGATACAGCAGACATATTTAAAAAGATGAAAAGCGTTGACGCGTTTCGGGCATCATGCCCTTAATCATGACCATGCCGGACACACTGAGCTTGCGCTACCTCTCTCTCGCTGCAGCGCTGTATTGATGTTACAGCGCCCAACACACATCACATTCAATAATGCCGGCCAGGTAACTAGAGCGACCAAGACGCTCTGTTACAGCGTCCGATACTCGCTTAGCGCATCTACTAGCGGTCGCTCTAATCAGCGCTATACAGAAGCTCACCTGGCAATACCTGGCACTAGCAGTGTATCAGTCTCTAAGCCACCATGTAGCATGCGTCTTTTGTCTGGAGATACATTACTGGAATACACACAACAGCCCCTAGACAAAAGCATCCAAAGTCATTTGAGTTTAATTACAGACTGTATAAAGAGATGTACTTTCTAAAGCAGACATTGATTTCAGAGGCCCATAAACAGCTAACACAGCTACTGCATGGTCAAGAGAATGACTAGTGAATCCAATACCATAAGTTACGAGCAGATGGAGTTTACTTCATTGATGTAGAGTAAGAATTCAGCACATGATCCTCTGTCAGTCTAAACAGCAAATTAAATGATATGTCCATAAGCGTACACTTCTCCAGACATATGGATGATATAGTCACCTTCTGCCTTTACTTAATTATTATCACTTTTCCTAATTGGTATGTTTTTGTACATTTTGTACAGTCTTATGTCTATACGAAGGAGGATGACCTGGTGGATACATGCTTTGAAGAAGACAGACGCATATGACATATGTCTTCAAGGAGATAATTATCAGTGAACATGAGCTACAGTATGTATTGTATTGTATAGTTAAGAACCAAAAATGGATCTACAAGTAAGAATGTCCTTATAAGGATTATGGGACATTGCTAGTCCCCAAATGTTACCCGTTTATACAGGATCAGAGGTGCTAGGGGCAAGGAGCAGGATTAGGGACAATAACACCCTTCCGCCCACAGGAATGATAGAACTGGATTTAAATTTGGTTGAAGAAGCCAAATCCAAGTGCAGTTACACAGTAAAGTCACTGGAGGGCAGCATAGGATAAGACATTAACATTTACTTTTAGTATAGGCAGGAATGAAAGGATGAGTCAGGCAGCCATAAGCTTTTGGTAACAACTGAGTTGTCTAGTATGAGTCATAGGGCTCTGATAGGTTGATGGTGGCAACAATGTTGACTAGGGGAGGAGCTGAACGGGGATACAAAGAGAGATCAAGGGGTTGTTAACTGCACCAACAAGAGAAGGGAACACAAAAGAAGGAAGGCTTACATGGGAGTGAAAGAATCCAGGGTTGCAGAGCTCCAGGAAGGAGTACTAGGGTGCTAACAGCACAGTGTCAGCTTCTAATGGGGAACAGACTATGTCCAGGGTGGGTCTTGAGAACTCTCGCCCTGTACCCCCCCTGCCGCCTGGGACTACTCCACACAGCCCTGGTTTCCCTGTGGCACCTGAGAAGCCTAACCTGCCTCCTTACAGCAGGGAGCCACCCCCCCCCCCCTGCTCCTCTGTGTACAGCCTAACCTGCCTCCTTACAGCAGGGAGCCCCCCCCCCTGCTCCTCTGTGTACAGACCTATGTGGAATTGACATTGTCCATTGAGGGGCCCCTGTATTGTAACAGAAGTGCCGTGTGCTGTTATGAAACAAAAGTTAGAAATATTTGGGACTGACCCACCTGAGCTATACTTTTAAAGCTGTTGTACCTTTGTGTCGGGATCAGCTACCTTCCCCTACCTTCCCTGGACGAAACCTTTCGGAAAGTTTAAACCCCCCCTTGCTGAACAACAAAGGCCTGCATGCCCTTATGGCGGTGGTTGGGATCCAGGTTACTGAGTGTGTGCAATATAGGTCCTCTGGGTCACGGCAGGTCTTATTCTCACCCTCAGTTCACTGGGGAGGGTGGCTATTAAAAGAAAGAAAGAATAAAAGGAAATAAAGAAACAAAGAATAGAGGGACAGGCAGACAAGAAAGAAAAACATCTCCCAATGGCTAATCTGCCCCTGGCAGACATTCAGTCTTTAGTCCTGGTTACTGCATGGCCCCTGCGTCCTGCATAGGGGCTGCCCAGGGTAGAGGAAATAAGGTAGGGCCTTCCAAAGTGCAAGGGGCCCTGGCACTTTCCCTGGTACAACCAGTGCTGATGCCTGCCCTGTGTTAAGCCTCTGTTGACTCGGAAAATCCTTGGGGAAGAACTGTTCTTGTACAAGTCCCAACATTCTATATAGAAGGACTGGCTATGTTTTCCATGATGGATGGAAAGAATTTGGTCCTGCACTAAAGACATTGTTTTGCTTAGACTTTCAAATTGGTTCTTAGCCATGGGACAAATATTTGGTGACTACCAAAGACCTTGGAAAAGGACCTTCCTAAATTGCTTGAGTTACCATGTAATAAATGAGGAACACCTTAGTAAAGCCTAGTTGTAAATTGCAGGAGCAACATGTTCTTTATTAGAGATTAAGGTAATCAGGAAAGTGCTTGTACAACGTGTCTGCTATATAAGTGCCCCAATTTCTTTTTAATGGAGTTCAATAAGCTTGGTGAAGGCTCCTATTTGGGCCATTGACGTCATTCTGTAATAGCTTGAGCAATCTATTCCTAATGATCGGTCTACAATCTGGTGAGCTAAAAAGATAAATCAGTTCATAACAGCTTTTGTGAGTGCCATTGATTCCTGTAGTATGTTCTTAAAGATGGGTTTCTACCCCACGGGAGAGACAGAGGCGACAAAGTTCAGGGAGCCATATATTGGGATGGGATGTTAATTCCTTGGCATGGGCTATCTCTACCTCCTGCTGTGACTGTAACAAACAAGATGAGTCATCCTAAAAAGCCAGCCAGCTCCCTGCCGACAGGTCCAATGTGTTACATTATTTAAGCCAAATAGCAATTAATTTATCTTATTTATGAAAGCCAGGAGACTACTAGCTTGCCAAGAAGAATGGGCGGTGACCAAGAAGGGAGGGAGTGGCAATTATATATCACTCTCCAGCCAGGTGTCATCACTCTTGCGGGCTGATGGTCAGGCACCTCTTTGGGGCATGGAAGAGACCAATAGAGCAGCAACTATGCTGAATAGCAGCACAGTCCCACCAGGAGGACGTCCACGGAACTGATCAACCATATAATTCATGTGAATTAGCATTGATCTCATACTTGTTATTAGATTCACAATTAAATAGCAATTCATTTATCTTATTTATGAAACCAGGAGCCTACTAGCTTGCCAAGAAGAATGGGCGGTCACCAAGAAGGGAGGGAGTGGCAATTACCTTATTTGCCGGCGTATAAGATTACTTTTTGCCCCTGAAAAACATGCTTCCAAGTGGGGGGGTCGTCTTATACGCCGGGTGCACGGGTGACCAGGGCCATATTTGCCGCAATTTGGGACTCCTCCACCAGCAGCGCTGCTCGCTCGCCGCCCCCCCAATCATCTATAATCAGGTCGCGGGCACCCCGGCGCGCCGATCGGCACCCTGTCGCCCATCACCCCCCCCAATCACCTGTCAAGGGGCTCTCATGTGCGTGTCGGGGTCTCCATGCTAATCTCGGAAGCCGCCCGCCCTTACCGCCTCCCCTCCAATCAGCTGCTTCGGTGCCCGCCCCCTCCAGGAAGCAATGCCAGAGCGGGACTAGAGAGAGGCAATTAGGCTCCGCCCACCTGCTGATTCACACTCATGACCAGGGCTGATTCAGACTCGTGACTGCAGCAGAGACCTGAGGACCGCGGAGGAAAAGGTAAGGAGGGAATATAAATATATTTTGTTATATATTTTAAAAAAATGCATAATAGATGATGATTTTGTCATGAGAGTCTGTGTGTGTGTGTGTGTGTGTACAGAAACCATGAAAAAATTTTTTGGCCGTGGGGCTCCAGCACGCATGCCCGCATGGCCAGATGGCGTCCTTCCCCAGGGACATCCCGCATGGGTGCCGATCAAACTCCTCAGTGCCACCCCCCCATCATCTGTGATTTGGTCGCAGGCACCGAGCGTGCACCGTTCATGACTGCAGAAACCAGGGGTGGTGTTGCTGGTGGAGGAATTTGATCGGCGTCCGTGCGGGATGCCCCTGGGGAAGGATTCCAGCTGACCAGATTTACTTGTTGGTCGCGGGGCATGCGCGCGGGAGCCCCATGGCCAAACTGGGGAGGTGGCTGTCCATGACTGCAGAAACCAAGAAAACATTCTTGTCCAGTTTGGCCGTGGGGCTCCCGCGCGCATGCCTGTGTGGGCGCACTTGCCCCGCGACCAACAAGTAAATCTGGCCAGCTTACCCAGGGGCATCCCGATTTAGAATGGAAAATCAGAGGCCAGCCCCCACAATACCCAAAGACACTCACCTCTTCCAGGTCCAACGGTGCATGCGCAGGCTCTGGTCCAATGAGAGCGACCACTGTCCCTGTGTAATTGGGCAGGTGGCTCTCATTAGAACTAATGGGGATCCCAGCCTGTTGAATTACGCAGTGACGGTGAGCGGCTTTCATTGGACCAGAGCCTGCACATGCACCATTGAAGCCAGGTAAGGTAAGTGTTTACTGGACTTTCTGGGGGGTTATACACAGCGGGGTATCCTGAACTGGGATGCCCCGCTGTGTAAACCCCCCCCCCAAGAAGCCCCATTAAAAATGTAAACTAAAGCAAATCTGATGTTCTTTCACGTTTTATTTGGTGTGTGGAAGGTGTGCGGAAGAGGGAGTAGTCTTTTACGGCGAGTATTTAACAAACTATATTTTGAGTGGAAATGTTGGGGGGTCGTCTTATACGCTGGCAAATACCGTATATATCACTTTCCAGCCAGGTGTCGTAACTTATGAGGGCTGATGGTCAGACACTTATTTGGGGCATGGAAGAGACCAATAGAACAGCAACTATGCTGAATAGCAGCACAGTCCCACTGGGAGGACGTCCACGGAACTGACCAACCATGACATCCATGTGAATTAGCACTGAATTAGTATTAGCACTCATACTTGTTAATACATTCAAAAATAAATAGCAAGGACATCTCTGCAATCTTCTTTGTTAGGATATTCGAAATGGAAAAAAACCCAGGATTTTCACATCCTGGGCTTTGTTCCTTGCCCCAGAGGCATACCGATTTGGAATGCCCCGCTATGTGAAACCCCCAAAATCCCCCATAAAAATGTCCCGTGTCCTATGGCACATGCGCATGCTCTCCACCAAAGAGTTTTGAATGCCATGAATATTAATGATAGTCAATATGGCTTTGTTTAGCCTGTCAATAGTGAGTGGGAGTGGGCACATCCCCAGTTCCCTTTAGTGGGTGTGCCTATCCGAACGGCTGAGTAGGGAAGCATGTGTAACGGTGGTGTCTTATCCGCCACCCCTGTCAAAGGTTAATTGTTAGAGAAAGCTAGAATAGGTGAGTGTTGGGATTGGGGCAGGGACACCTGGGGTTAAGGTCTGCCTGACTAATTATTCGTTACTCAATACTGATTCCTGGGCCTATATAAGCGTGGCACAGGGGGTGTGAGCTTGTTGTGTGATTGTGGAAAGAGAGTTGACCCTTAATGCAAATAGAAGAAGCACCCCTGAACCGTAGCCTCTGAAGCCTGGGAGCACAGGCCTTGACCCTTGAGGGGCATAGAAGAAGCACCCCTGAACAGGAGCCTGGTAACCCTGGGAGCACAGGCCTTGACCCTTGAGGGGCATAGAAGAAGCACCCCTGAACAGGAGCCTGGTAACCCTGGGAGCACAGGCATTGACCCTTGAGGAGCATAGTAGAAGCACCCCTGAATAGGAGCCTGAGAAGTCTGGGAGCACAGATCTTGACCCTTGGGGGGCAGAGAAGAAGCACCCCCTTAATTGGAGCCTGGGGACCCTGGGAGCACAGGCCTTTACTCTTGGGGGACATAGAAGAAACACCCTTGAACAGGATCCTGGGAACCATTGAAGGACAGGCCTTGACCCTTGAGGGGCATATAAGAAGCACCCCTGAACAGTAGCCTCTGAACTCTGGGAGCACAGGCCTTGACCCTTGAGGGGCATAGAAGAAACACCCCTGAACCGTAGCCTCTGAACCCTGGGAGCACAGGCCTTGACCCTTGAGGGGCATAGAAGAAACACCCCTGAACAGGAGCCTGGGAACCCTGGCAGCACAGGCCCTGACACTTGAGGGGCATAGAAGAAGCACTCCTGAACAGGAGCCTGGGAACCCTGGGAGCACAGAACTTGACTCTTGAGGGGCATAGAAGAAACACCCCTGAACAGGAGCCTAGGAACCATTGAAGGACAGGCCTTGACCCTTGAGGGGCATATAAGAAGCACCCCTGAACCGTAGCATCTGAAGCCTGGGAGCACAGGCCTTGACCCTTGAGGGGCATAGAAGAAGCACCCCTGAACAGGAGCCTGGTAACCCTGGGAGCACAGGCATTGACCCTTGAGGAGCATAGTAGAAGCACCCCTGAATAGGAGCCTGAGAAGCCTGGGAGCACAGATCTTGACCCTTGAGGGGCAGAGAAGAAGCACCCCTGAACAGGAGCCTGGGGACCCTGGGAGCACAGGCCTTTACTCTTGGGGGACATAGAAGAAGCACCCCTGAACAGGAGCCCATGGAGGATAGAGGCAATGCAGCAGCAGGAGCCATGACCTTGACCCTCGTGGGATGCTGAATGAGCATCCCCGTAGCACTTCCCACCTAAGGGGCCTTGGAGTCGAGGAATACTCCTGAAGGGCCAAGCAGATGGGGACCGACTGCTCAAAGGTAAGTGTCCGTGGCATCTCATGTATGTGCCAGGGACCCCAAGCCTGCAAGTTGCATTATCCTAATCAAAAGGGCACCTTCCCCCATTCAAAATCTTCTAAAGACTGTGTTCTGTGTTGCATTCCGCCGAAGATCCTGACCCACCTTGGACAGCTGCCGGAAACCAGGGAGTATCAGTGAGTGCGCCTTCTACTTCTCCCTGGGCTGTTATAAGTCCCCTTATGGAAGAATAGTCTAGCTCTGGGTCTGCACATACGCCCTCTTAGGCGGACCTGCATCCTCCCTGGAGCCATCCCGATGTCTGTGGATGTCCACAGGTATTAGCCGTGCCTCAGCTCAGGTCAGTGTCCGATCCTGGAGTCCACTGTCCACTTCAGCCGTGAAAAGGATACCAATGACCCCCCCCCCCCCCAGGAACACAGCCCTGGTCATAGTTGAGACTC
Source organism: Gastrophryne carolinensis (assembly GCA_027917425.1). Taxonomy (NCBI): domain Eukaryota; kingdom Metazoa; phylum Chordata; class Amphibia; order Anura; family Microhylidae; genus Gastrophryne; species Gastrophryne carolinensis. Next base: position 508,229,281 of record CM051236.1, on the reverse strand, counting down.
TTGTGTTGTAGTTTCCTTCTCACGCTCAGAAGACAATAATGAAAAGTCTCCATTTTTGGGAATCCTGATTTACAGCACATAGATGCCATTTGGGCTGTAAATCATGACAGCATGAAACTCTCGTCCAATAACTTCGCTTTGTATTATTTTTTTTTCCCTTTCAAGCTGACTTGTGCATCTTTGTGAGCCTTGTAATGAAGCGTGTCTCTGTTTCTATGAAACTCCATCCATTATCGTCTTGCAAACATTGGCTGCGGCAGAATATGAATAAAGTGCGCTTCTGAGGCCACATTCCTGACTCAGCATTTTTCATGGAGGTAATTAAAGGACAGCCTGGGGGTGATTGTGCTTTATGAGGTAATAACCATTTTGCGGCTGAATCTACCCTGCATATGAACGTTGCAATCATTCCAAGCTTAGCTGGATGTTTACACTACGGCAGGGGCACTCAACCACTTCTTATAAAGGTCCATTTAAAGGCATCCGGTTAGAGGTGAAGGTTCGGATGGAGGGCAGTCACGGGGGTGGATAGTTAGAAATCAGCACACTGGGGGAGGGGCTATAGATTCCCCAGGCAAAACTAAAAATGGCTGTTTGCCCCCCACCCCGAAAATCCTATTGGGCACTGGGAAAAGACAGGAGTTTTTTTCTGTGGACTAGGGCCCAAAATGTTACTGGCAATAAGGTCTGGTAACAAGGATGGATAGAGCTTGGGAGAGAGGGATGAATGGGAGAGGAGCTGTAAGGAAGAGGGATGGATGGATAGACAGAACAGGAAGGGCAGGGAGGGATGAAGAGAGAACTGGGAGAAGGGATCGATGAGCAGAACTTGAAGGACAGGAATGAATGGGCAGAGCTGGGGGAAGGGGGTGGATGGCCAGACCTGGAAGAAAGAGTAATGAATGGGCAAAGCTGGGAGGCCGGGGATTGGATGGGCAAAACTGGGAGGACAGGGGTGGATGGGGCAGAGAAACTGGGCTGAATGGGGAAGAGTTGAGGGGACAGGGATGGATGGGGCAAACCTAGGGGGACAGGGATGGATGTGGCAACGCTGGGGGACTACAGAACCTACAGCTCTTGCCCGACCCTCATCCCCCTCCGCCCTTGTATTCTGTGCAGGCCATGTACAGGGGTGGACTAGGGCCCAGAATGTTACTGGCTATAAGGTCCGGTAACAAGAATGGATAGATGGTGCTCGGGGGGAGAGGGATGAATGGGAGAGGAGCTGTAAGAAAGAGGGATGGATAGACAGAACTGGAAGGACGGGGAGGGATGGGGGGAGAACTGGGAGAAGGGAAGGATGGGCAGAACTAGTAGGGCAGGAATGAATGGGCAGAGCTGGGGGAAGGGGGTGGATGGCCAGAGCTGGAAGAAAGAGTAATGGATTGGCAAAGCTGGGAGGCCGGGGATTGAATGGGCAAAACTGGGAAGACAGGAATGGATGGGGCAGAGTGACTGGGCTGGATGGGGCAGACCTGAGGGGACAGGGGTTGGATGGGACAGAGCTGGATGGAGCAGAGTTGAGGGGACAGGGATGGATGGGGCAATGCTGGGGTACAGGGATGGATGGGGCAAAGCTAGGGGACTGGAATGGATGGGGCAAAGCTGGGGGGGGGTGATGGTGGGACAGGGGTAGATGGGGCTGAGCTGGGGGGAAGAATTGGATGGGGAAAAGAGACAGAGAAACAAAGTTTGTGTGTACCTTGAAGTGTCACCTCCGCAGTACTTCATATTGCAATACTTGGTGCCAGGGAGCCATGGCACTGGCAGGGAGACTAAGCACTACATCAATGATCAAGGGGGCAGCTCTGAGCACAGCAACACAAAAGCAACTGAGTGCAGCGCTGTCAGGGCAGGGGTCCGGAAATCTGGTGCCGAGGTCCGCATTCCCACCCTGGTCCACCAGTTGGGTTTCACTGCACTGCGGCAGCAATGCAACGCCTGCCCCCAACCTGGAAACATGCAAGAGAATGGAAGGCCAGATAAACTAAGATTAGTTGCTAAAATCTTCTTCTCTTTCTAACCTAAAATTTTGAAAAAATCAATGTGAAATTACACTAAAGCCTCTATTGAAGGATGAAATGCTGAAAGCTAGATTTAGGCAAAATATACTTTGATCAATTTGCTCTCTTAGTCACTGATTCCTAAAAAGTGCAACATGTGTAGAATGAATATGTGATTTTATTATATTTTGAAACTTGTTTTTACCCCTCCACATTGAGTCACAGCTCTAGGCAGGAATAGTAAGTAGTGTAAAAAAATCAGCTCTGCACCTTTAATGCAAAACAAGCAATGCGGAATGCTGGACAAACAGTTTTTCAAGGGCTACAAAGACTTTTTAAAAAAATGGCGTAGGGCTGTCTACTAGAGCTGGGCGAACCCCAACCTCAAAGTTGATGGATATATGTCTTTTTTCAACCTTATTAACTATGTAACATGAACAATTAGGATCATCCTCACCACCTGTGCTCAGGAGAGGGAGGGGCAATAAGGAGGTGGCAGTAGCAACCCATCTGCTTGATAGGGAGGTTAGGTATGTTGGTACCCTTTGCCCTTTTAAATCGCACATGGGTCCAGGGCTTGCCTCAGGTTAATGCGGGCCCTTGGGCAACAGAGTCTCAGAGGAGGAGAGAAAGAAAGAAAGAAAGAAAGAAAGAAAGAAAGAAAGAGGAAAAAACTAAGGCCCTTATTTATGAAGGAATAGCGACAGGTAGCGACTGGTGAGCGACCGGTAATGACGGGCACCGCCACAAGAACGCCGGCTCCCCACCACAATCACACATTTATCAAGCCGATCCTGCTTAGCGACTGAGATAGCGCCATATAGCCACTCATTCATCATTATTCCAGCCTCAGCCCACAGCGCCAGCGTCCGACCTTGAAATAGTATTCAAAGACTATTTAACCATTTGAATTCACCTACCTGAATCAGCATACCAATTACCTGCTTCACCACTCGAATACTAATTTCTTTCTGATGAACCACTAGAATCAGCAATCCTAGCATAGTATTCGGATTAGTGCTAAATTTAATTATGTATATAGTGTAAATAATCATTGTTTCCTGTGTGTTAAAATTAATTGTGTCTCCCATATCCTGTGGATAAACAACCTTCATGTGGACCTACACCCCTGTATAATATATGAATTGCACAAAATAAATGTATTGACATTTTTGCATCAGAAATATAGCCATAGGTGTGCTTCTATTCATAGTTTTTTCAGAAGTGCAGGCGCACAGCAGGGAGTATCACGCCAGCCTTCACTGTGGTCAACAGGCTATCAGAGGTGTGAGCTGAATCAGCAGGGGGTCTCTGAAGCCAGGGCCTCCCGTTGTGAGCCCTGCGAAGCATGAGGTCTTTCTTGTTCCTGGAAAGCTATTGTAACTGAGGTCTTTTATGCCCGAGGATCAGAGATGGAATATAATATTGTCATTCTATTCCTCACATCCCAAATATGGATGCCCTGGAGGTAGGTAGCTAAAGCACCTAACGTCTTTTCCCCCCTTCGAATCTTGGGATATGGCATAGCGCATGAATTAAAGTGGACAAAACCCAGGATTTTGACTATCCTGGGTTTTGGTCCTTTCCCCCGGGGCTGTGTGAAACTCTCCAGATTGCTGATGCCAACTCACCTCTTCCCGGTCCTTCGGCTCATGCACGGCCGCTCGTCCAATCAGCACGCTCGGAGCCAGTGACGTGACATCGTCTAAGAGGCCGATTCATTAATAGCGGCAGGTAGTGACAGTTGAGCGACTGTAGCAGTATTTTCACAGCGCCCGCTAGTAGTCGCTGTGCTTGGCCATTGTTCGGTTGTTGAGTCGGTGTGCAGTAATGTTGAATACGGGGTGACGAGCGACTGGTCAGAGCGACCGACTCCCACCACATTCATCAAAAAATCACGCTCAAAAAATTCTCGCGCTGTAAAATGCATGTTTAAACCCCAGAGCGCTGGAGGCGATGTGTTAAAAGTAGTTTTTTAACCCCCAAACCACCATATTTTTAGAAACCAAAAAAAAAAAAAAAAATTTTGAAAGAATTTAGTAATATGAATACAATAATATCAGACCTGTAATATCAATTCTGCACAATTTTTTTTTTTTTTACCTTAAAAAAATTACCTAACATGGCAGAAGGGGTCACAGAATTTTTCACATTAAAAAAAAAAAAAAAAAAAAAAAAACATTATTGACAACTAATTATGAATATTTAAAGATTGTTCCATTGAAATGCATTGGGGAGCGCCAGGTAGCGAGAGGTCATACCTGTCGCTGTTGAAGGTCGGACACTGGCGCTGTGGGCTGAGGCTGGAATAATGATGAATGAGTGGCTATATGGCGCTATCTCAGTCGCTAAGCAGGATCGGCTTGATAAATGTGTGATTGTGGTGGGGAGCCGGCGTTCTCGTGGCGGGGCCCGTCATTACCGGTCGCTCACCAGTCACTACCTGTCGCTATTCCTTCATAAATAAGGGCCTAAGTCTTGGTCTATGGCTAGCGCCTCAGAGTGCAGACGGCTGCATCCCCCGCTTGCCTCTAACAGTGAGCGTGCCTGCGTCAGCCATTCACAAATGCCTGGCGCAGGCACGTGCCCTGCTAGAGTGATAGCGCAGATGCGGCTCGCGCGTGCGCCATTGGACCGGGAAGTAAGGTAAGTGTATGGGGCGACCTGGGGAGTTTCACACAGCGGGGCATCCTGATTTTGGATGCCCCGGGGGGAACAAGCCTTGTTGTTCCTTGCTGCCCTAGTTGAAAGTCTTAATGGCCTCTGCCTAAATGCCCGGATGTTCTGCCCCCAAATAAACCACTGTAATCAGGGGTAGACTTGCAAAAGGGGCCGCACTGCTGCTTTTAACACCCACATTCAATCCCTGTCCCCTTAGTCTCCCTCTCAGCCCCACTGTACCCACAAACTAAGGAACCCCAGCCCTCAATGCTATAGCCCTGGTATAGCTTCAGCAGGGATGTCTCAGGCCGGCCAGGGGCTGGTAGAATCCAAGGATGATTTTTGGCCCCAGTCCGCCACTGACTGTAATGCTTTGCCTTTTACAAAAATAAACACACATAATCCCCAGAATAAAAAGAAAATGTCCGTTCCCTGAATTGTTTCCTATTTTTATGCCCTATTATTGGTCCTAGTTAAGCAAATTAAGGCGTAATGCGAATTGTAAACACTATAAAAATGAAGTATTGAATCAGCTGCCATGGGTGTACTGGAAAACAAATGACTGTCATTACTGTCACAGGACGAGCGGTCCTCTGTCTATTGTTCCTCCTCTGTAGGCCGGAGAAAGAGGAGGAATGGTCTTCCATTTTCTTTGGGAAGTCTTGCTGATGGCTCATTAGGAATTTCCCTCGTTGGGTGTACAAATCGAGCACTTTAATCCCGAGAGACTATTGTGCTCGCCTCGGGAGCGGTTCGAGCTGGAGGCTGATGATTACAATAGAACATAAAGGCCGCATTCCGCTGAAAAAAAAGAAAGCGATTTCCTAGCGTGTTATTGCGCTCCCCGATGATTATTGTATGTAATCGGCTGGATGCTGCTATGCTCTTGTTAACCTCTCGCTGGTGAGATTTTTTTTTTTTTACTTCTTAACACATCGCTAGCATATTATAATAGCTTTGATGAAGTATAAAAGGATCGGAGCTTTAATGGGGTTTTGTGTGAAACATTGTACTTAGTTATTTAGTTTTCGTATATAATAGAACCATACCTGGAACTATTTAAAGTAGACTGCCAGAAACCGATTGCACACTTAACCCCCTCCTGTCACATGCGTCTCGCTGTGATGTTTCTGCACATGAATGTACTGTATCTTGGTGCACTTTTGCCTATTTAAAGTGGACCAAACCCCCGATTGGCCCAGGAATCTATAATATTTACAGGCCAATTGATTCCCTTACCCCCGGGGCATCCAAAATCGGTGCTCCGCTGTGGGAAACCCCCCCCAGGTTGCCCCATACGCTTACCTTGTTTCCCGGTCCAACGGCGCATGAGTGAGCCACGGCTGCAACGCCGCTATCCCTCTAGCAGAGCGCGTGCCCGCGCCAGGCATTTCTGAATGGCCGGCGCGGGCACGCTCCCTGTTAGAGACAAGTGAGGGATGCAGCTGCCAGCGTGACATCAGCGGCTCCAAGCATGCTATTGGACAAGTGCTCGCGCATTTGCCGTAGGACCTGGGAAGAGGTGAGTTGGCATCGGCGATCTGGGGGGTTTCACATCTGGGGGAAAGGACCAAAGGCCAGGATAGTCAAAATCCTGGGTTATGGTCCACTTTAAGTACAGCTTGCTAATTCTTGCTAATCCTTGATGCTCGGCTTTGTTGGTTCCAGTTCCAGTACTTCAGAGACCCCAAAAATTAACTAAACTTAGGTCAAACATACTGTACAAGACAGGACATAGAGACAAGGTGCTTGTACTGTACTTACCCAGGGAGGAATCAAAACAAACCAACAGCCTGGCAAGGTTGGAAAAGATTGGTAGCGGCCATTTTGAAGCTTCCTGTCCCAGCTGACATAACTGACAATGCACAGTAACAGGAGGAGTATAGGAGGAGTTAGAACCAGAGCCTAGTAGGAAGGATATCAAGGAGGAGTCCAACTAGCACAACAATTGGAAGAAACAATTACCAAGAAAATCTTGGTTGCTGAGGGAGTGGAAAGTATATATCCCTCTCTGTTTTGGGGTTAAAGTCCCCAGACAATAAACTAATCCCAGGCCAAACATGACAGGACACAGAGGGAACCCAATGTGTTGGTACTGTACCTACCCAGGGAGGACTCAACAAAAGGATTACAACAGCCTTCAAATACCTACTAATGGACTTAAATAGGGATGGAAGCCTAGAACTTTAATAAGTAAAGGAGCCTACTAGCTAAGAACCAGGATGGGAGCCTAGTAGGAAGGACATCAAGGAGGAGGCCTACTAATTCACCAATTGCAAATGACAATCACCAAAATATACTTTCTTGTAGAGGGAGTGGAAAGTATACATAACTCTCTGTTTTGGGGCTTAAGACCCCCGAACAATAAACTTAACCTACAGGTAGGCCACACATACAAGACAGGACACAGAGGGAACCCAAGATGCCGGTACCAAAGAAGGACTCAACAGATATCTAGCAGCCTCCAAAAGCCTACTGACTTACTTAAATAAAAATGACAGCCTAGAATTATCATAAGCAAAGGAGCTCAATAGTTCAGGAACCAGGATGGGAGTGTAGTAGGGAGGACATCCAGGAGGAGGCCTACTAACTCGCCAATTGGAAGAAGCAATCACTAAGAAATACAACCAGCCGGATAAAGTAAAACATGAGGGCTGATGGCCATGTACCTCTGTATGGCATGGAAGAGCCCAGTAAAACAGCAACATTGCTGAAAAGCAGCACAGTGCCACCAGGAAAATGTGAATAATCATAGATCTAATATGTGTAAATATACACAAAAATAAATAGATAATAAATCCCAGTACTCCTCTTTACTATGGTATTTAGCCATGAAAGGGATACTATTGACCCACTAGGAATGGGGCTATAGTCATTGTTGATGCCTTTTTCTTGTACAGTTTCCTTCTCTTGCTTATAAGGCGATAATGGAAAGTTTCTATTTTTGGGAACTTCATGCTCTAGGCCTTCTTGGTGTTTGCCATAGTTGATCTTGTTACTTCATTAAAGACCCCGGGTAGTTGACCATGTCTCTGCACTTGTGTATGACCTGGCTTGGATTAATTCCTGATTCCGTTCTCCACCCAGCTCTATCTTTGGATTACTCAGCAACCCAGGCTTGACAGGGCCAATCTTGCCTAAGTCTGATACTAAATGGGATTTTCCTGTCTCAAAACCATCCTCACCAGGTAAGGTCCTTACCGTTAAATCCCATGCTCCATGATTGGGGCATATGGCCTAATTTTCTGCCTTCAAAACCAAACCTTTGAAAAGGTCTTCTCCTCCCAAGGCAGACCATCTTCTCCTTTTTGGTTATTGTCTTGAGCCTCTGTATGTATGCATATGTTTTGTAATTTGCCTATTTAAGAATGACTTGCTTAAGCTGGTCTCCTTAATGTCTTCACCAGTTTCTGTAACTTCATTAAAGACTCCAACTTGTAGATTACGTCTCTCCACTGCCTTTGAGTATGTCGACTACCTCACTTTGTGTATGACATGACTTGGATGACTTTAGAGTTTGGCTATAGATCCAATTCTGTCTACAAATTACTTGTCTGCCTTGTCTGATTAATCTCTCAATGCCATTACCCGGCATAGACAAGGTCCACCTTGTCTAAGCATATGACCTGTGGTTTCGCTGCTGCACAAAACAATCCCCACTATTAGGGGCAAGGGAGACAAATAAGGTTATCCTTAGATGTTGTGCTCCACATTCGCAGATGGTGGCATACAGCTGCCTCTTATTTTTTCGACCCCAAGTTTCTGAGAAGGCCTACTTCTTCCTGGGTTGGCCATCATCTCTTTCTTAGTTAATGTCCTTTGTGTATATATACATATTTTTGCGTATTTAGATGGCTTGCTCAGCCAGAGGTTAATAACCACCTTCGTTGATTCCTGATATTCCAGTAACAACACCTACTTGTTGACCATATCTCTCTACTGCCTAGTAGGAACCAACTCAGATAACTGCTGTACCTCACTTTTTTTTCATGACATGGTTTGACTATTGCTCCATCTTGCCCAACCAGGTCCTCGACTCATTCCACCATCAGGGCCAAGAGAGAAGACTAGAGTTACCCTTATATTATGCGCTCCACAATTGGCGATGGTGATTACAACCTCATCTTATGCCTTTGGTCCCAAACATCTGAGAAGGCCTACACTTCCCTGTGCTGGCCATCTTACCCTCTCTGTTTTTTTGTCAGTGGGTGTGCCAGAGCACCAATTTACCCTGCTGTGAAAGTTGAATACAAACAGCTCATCTAAATTTTTCTAACTACTTCCCTAGGGATAAGCGCATTCAGAGCATGCTTTTATTCATTTTACATTGATTTAAAATAAAAAATATATATATATACGGCCAAAAATGTATTGGGGTATTTTGCTGTATCCCATGAGCACTAGTATATTTTGCCTAAGCTATCCTTGGAATGCATGGTGCTGCAATTTTTCCAGCTTCTTTCTACATTGAGGCCTAAATCTGAATTTAATATCTGAAAGATTTGCTCATCAATAGTAATGTGTTCTCGCAAGGTATGAGAACTTTCTGTCCTTCGTAAATGACCCTTAATCACAGAGAAGAGAATCCCACTTTATCGCTAAACAGCTTTGTCTGTGATATGAGACGCGGTTTTCTCATTAAATCGGCCTAATATAATGAAGGACTAAATGATTAAATGGGGGAGTTTCGCAATGTTGTTGCTTATTATCACACCGTAGGGGTTTGTATCGTGCAATGTTTAATCACTCTATCGGCTGTCAGTCAATCTTCTCCTCCTCCGCCGTGTGCTATTATCGGTTGAGTTCCCGCGTTCACGTTGCATCGAGCGTCAGCCCTGCATCCCAGTGGAACTCTGTGCCTTAATTAGCAGAACCATTGTTCTATGCTATCAAATGGACAGATTTGCATCTACTGTATCTTCCTCTCTGGTTCTCCGAGATTCCCCTCTTATCATGTTTGAGCCCTCACACCAAACAAACCATGATCGCCCATTACAGATCAGTTAAAAAAAGTAAAAGTTAACTAGATGTACATATCCAGGAGGAAATATGTTGTGTTTGGAAAGAGCTTCAAGCGTGTCTGTATGGGATATGTGCATACACATCTGTGCGTGCATGTGTTTCTTTGTGGGTACGCAATAGATTATGGATTATGGCGTATGGACATGCTCATCTTTTGGGGTGCATGCAAGTGCATCTGTTGAGGTGCATTCATATGTTTGTTTGTGGGTGTGCACATTAGGGGTGTCAAATATCGCAATATTTCATTAGACAATACTAGTATCCATTCCAAATATGTTCAAATCAATCTTTTATAAACTATTTATAAGCAACATTAACACTAGTTAGCAGTGCACCGCACCAGAGCCTGTTATTCAGCAGCTCTGTCCCACACTGGGGAAGAGAAACAACGAGATCCCGCGAGAGTCATCCTGCGTTGTTGTTACGTATGTGTGAATGTTGTATTGATGTGTAGATTAGGTTTTGCAAAGCTGTATTCATTAAAAAAATCACAATATATCGTCTTTGAGACAGAATCTGGATATATTGTATTGTCATATATGTATCGTGATACTGTACATATCTTATCGATGGATTCTTGTCAATTAACACCCCTAGTGCACATGCACATTTGATTGAGTGCTTCAGATCACAGGATAAAGTGCAGCAGAAAGTAAACAAGTATTCTTACATATGTTAATGCAGCAGCATCCCCCGTGGCCGAGCCAACGCGTTTCGAGACCACCTGGGGTCTCTTTTTAAAGGCACAGGTGAGGATACTCTTACATATGTAAGAATACTGGCATTGTATGTTCTATGTTTACTTTCTGCTGCACTTTATCCTGTGATCTGAAGCATTTTTTGCACATGCTCTGATTGAAATCAATGCACTGTTTGAGCACTAGCACTTTATATTAATGGATTAATGTATATAGGTTGATTTATAAGGATTTGTATATTCATTAGAGCACTGACATTATAAATTGGGCAGACAGCTCCCCCTTGTGGTAGATTACGCTAATGGCATTGGATATGTTTTTAATGGTTTTTAATAGCTACATTAATAAATATGATTAACTAAATTAATATTGTGGTGAGTGCAATTGTTAGTCCCTTGGACTTAATTCTAAGGGTTTTTATAGAGGTAACCCCTGTGGTTTTGTTTGAGTTACCTATAGAGGTCCTATAGGGCAGTGCACCCCAATAGGGATACTGTGTGTCGGTGCCACCCCTTTCCCCCCTTGTTTAGAAATTAGTAACCTCTGACTCCAAAAATACATAGCACACCTCTCAGAGCCAAGAGTTTCCAAATGCAGTATCAACCGAGTTGCTACAGTTATTGGTTCGGAAAACATTCATTACAGAAAACTGGAGAAGACAAAGGAGTGGATACAATATTTTTCCAAGCCCTACAGTTACACAAAATATCGATGTAACCCTAATTGCTAATATATGATAAGCTATAAAAAATAAAGATTTGACTAATACACTTTAAAGTGATCCTATACCCAGAAAGGATGTTTATGTCATCACCTACTGTCCTCAGCCCAGTGCCCCTGAACAGCCTGTGTTTCTATTTAAAATACTTTGCCCAGTATTGATACAAACACTAACAGGAATCAGTATGATGTTTAAATGATGGCTGTTTAGCTCCCCTTGTTGATCTCTAGCCATGATTTAGTTGCACACAGTCCAGCATTGAGGGTCAGCCTAATCAGTTATAATAATGGCAATAAATATAAAAGCACTGCAAGCTAAACTGCCACATACACCTCATGTGGCAGTTGAATGTAGCTTTGCTGGAAAGCTCCAGGGGGGCGCTTGTGTGCCTGTAACACACATGGGGCACAACCTTTGTCTCCTGCCTCTGAGCTTGTTATGGGGCAGTGATGCATCGTTATGGAATGGGGCAGCCATGGCCTTGTGGTTCTGGAGTAGTCATGGCCTAGTGGTTCTGGAGCAGTCATGGCCTAGTGGTTTGGTCTGTCACCTGAGCAAGGTGCCATGGCTAGTAGTGGTGAGCCGAAGCGGGATCAATCTGGTTCACAAGCCACCCAGCTTGGGCACCCATATATCATAAAGGGGGGGGGAGAAAAGGGGCGAGACCCTTTGTTCGTGTCAAGCCCTTTTTCCTTCTTAAGGTTGGCTCCAATGTGGATTTCGGCATGGTCCTAAACCCCTTGTTTTATATGAATTTTTAGGAGGGTTTGTCCCTCTAAACTTCCCCTGGTGCTATGAGTACCCAAGGACCGGGTAAGAGACAAAAGTGGGGTTCTTGTATTGGTGCCTTGCCTTACTTTGCTAGTACATAGTTTTTCATGTACATACGGAACCCCACTTTTGTCTCTTACCCAGACCCTGGGTTCTTATAGCACCAGGGGAAGTTTAGAGGGACAACCCCCCCACCCCTAAAAACACCCATATATCAGTTCACAAGTAGTGGTGGCTGATGGTCCATTGCTTTTAGTGGTGGCTTCCAGACCTGGCGGGTGACATGCTGCATAATTTGCCCTGGATCTTGCTGGTATCTGTGACAGAGCGGTCCGGGCTGAAATGTCAAGATCAGGGTTGAATCTAGTTTCAGCTCGACTCTAAAGCCCATCACCAGTGGCTAGAGCAGCCCACCATTCCGGGCACAAGTGCGTTCCCTGGTGTGATTCACTAGTGTGGTTCACTTTGTGTTTGTTCTTTACTGCACTGATGGGTCAAAAGTGAAGCACACATTCCTGTGGATTCCTATGTAAGCATACAGAGGTCATATAAGCACAAGATATATTAATCGACCATTAAGTTCTGTTGACTGCCAGTCTTTCCCTCCTGGATTGTGTAGTCCTTGCCTAGGAATTTGGTGCTTCATTGCACAATCTTCAGGCCAGTCTGCCCCTCCCCCCTTGTGGGGGGCGCCATTGAAGACAAGGGTTGGTCTTAGACTCCAAGTTCCAGGTGTGTGCTGGATCCGCTGTTGGGCTTTGCCACCTCCAGCCGCTGTAAAAGTCAACTTGTGAAGAACAATCTGAAAACCTGACAGAAGAGGTTTACTTTAAGTTACCCCAAATGACCCCTATCATGTGTTTACCCATCCTTAAACGAATGGTTGAGCATTGCAATATTATCAGGTTTACGTTTTAAAAGTAAAGAAACTTTATAGAGTCCCAAATCTCTGCGGCGCGATAGGCGATGATCTACTGTTTGTAATTAAGCAAGTATTAAAAAAAACTCAAAACAAAGAGTTGCATCCGGCATGGTGACAGCGGTATGCCTTCCAGGCAACGGTAATTGAAAGCCAGGGTCCCCCCGGTCCTCACAGACAAAGCTGACGCTGCACTGCACAGCTACGCAGTCTAAAACTCATATACATCAAAATAAAAAATTGGAGACGCAACAGCGAGTGGGTGAGGAGAGCGGAGACGGGAGAACCTCCTGCTCCCTTGTCATTGGGAGATGTCTATCGATGGCGTATACAAGGCGATGAAGGACCCCCGGGGACAGGCTCGGCTTTTCTCCGAACTGTTTCATTTTCTATCCTGCTGACAAAACCTGAAAATAACCTGAAGTCTCCAATGAGTCTATATCACGCATTGTCATGATGGATTTCAAAGCATTCCTACGAGGAAACAATTTAGAAATAACTCCTATAAAGGCGCACCAAAAAGCAATGGACCATAAGTGAAGCCTTTCCCTTGGGAGACATGTCATATGTGCACATGCCGTATAGCTGGGAACTGGTGCTCTCCTAAGTGGGTAAGGGCAAAGTTATGAGTAGTGTTTGGCGAACCCCTAGAGCAGCGATACTCAACTGGCGGACCGGGGTCCGAATGCGGACCTCGGTGTCAGATTTCCGGACCCCAGCCCAGACAGCCCTGCACTTAGTTGTTTCTGTGTTGCCATGCCCCCTTGATTGGCGATATAGCGCTTAGTCTCCTTGGCAGTGTCATGGCTCCCTGGCACCTAGCATTGCAATATAAAGTACTGCACGGTCGGGATGTGGCATTGCAAGGTACACACAAACTTTGTTTCTTTGTCTCTTTGCCCCATCCAATCTTTTCCCCCTGTCCCATCTCAGCCCCATCTATCCCTGTCCAACCATCTCGTCCCCCCAGCTCAGCCCCATCCATCCCTGTCCCCCCCAGCTCTGCCCCATCTATCTAACTATCCACCCCCCCCCCATGCAACAGTCCTCGGCCCGGACCTTCGCCTCTCACGGATGCCTTTAAATGGACCTTTACAAGAAGTGGTTGAGTACCCCTGCCCTAGAGGTTCGGGTTTGGTAAGTTCCACCGAACTTTGAACAAAAGTTTGGTTCAAGTACCCGAACTTGACTCGAACCTAGTCCAAAACTTTGGGGGCGACTTTGCCTCTGGGGGCCCATCCGCAGAAGGGGGGCCTGTCTGTCAATGGGCCCCCAAAGGCAGAATCGCGACCGGAACTATAAACAAATAAAACATTGTGGTGGGGGGCACTTTAAAGTAAGGCAGACTGTGCAGCAGGAGCTGACTGGACACTTATGTGAGCCAGTGATCAGGTTCACGGTCCCTTTGTCAATTTGGCTACGGCAGGGATCCAGAAAGATGGCCGCCATGCCGACTGCCAGCAGCACATTTAGTAGCAGCTGCAAGTGTCCTTACTCATAAGCCCCAGCCATAGCCAAACTGACAGCGGGACCACGGACCGGATCGCTGGCTCATGTAAGTGTCCAGAGGCTTCCTCCTGCAGCAACACTCTGCATTAGGTTTAGTTGGTTCATGGGCTGCTCGGCTTATTGTTATTGTCCCACAGCCAAGGCTCTTCACCTTTGTGAGATGGCCAGAGAGACTGCACTAGAAACCATGGCAACTAAACACAAAGCCAGTTAGGAATACAACTAACAACACTAGAAACAGAAATGCTAAGTAGTCAAGAACTAACCTGAAAAAGAAAGTCCACTTTGAATGATCAAATTGGACTATAACAAATTCTCAGTCTAAGCAGTATTTTGGAAAAGATTATGTTGGTCCAGTGAGGTCTTCTCTCTCTCACTCCAAGCTCAGCTCAGACCAGTCTGAACCTACTATCCCCTTTCTGGACCAGGACTGCGCCAAGTGACCCCTGAAATGGCTGCTTGAGCAGCTAAATCAAATTGACTAGTAGCTAATACTCTCTCTACCCTGTCACCTGCCTATCCCACTTTTATATTCCCTCCCTTCCTCCCCATTTCTCACCCCTTAACTTTCTCTTTGGCACCACTAACTGGCATTCTGCTTCTTAGACCAGGGCTTCTTTTAGCCACTTTAGAAGACATGCTGTTGGCCTGGCTCAGTGGTGTCCCCTGCTTCTAAATAACCCTTTGTTTTTGTTTTTACTGATTTGGATCTACTATCTACTTCTTGAACCAGGAATACTTCAAGCAGCACCCTGTGCAGCTGGATCTGATTACTTTAGATCAGCGATACTCAACTGGTGGAGCGGGGTCTAAAGGCGGACCTCAATTCCAGATTTCCGGACCCCTGCCCTGACAGCCCTGCACTCAGTTGCTTCTGTGTTGCTGTGTTGCTCAGAGCTGCCCCCTTGATTGGCGATGTAGTGCTTAGTCTCTCTGCCAGTGTCATGGCTCTCTGGCACCTAGCATTGCAATATGATAGTAATGCACGGGCAGAAACTGGCATTGCAAGGTACACACAAACTTTGGTTCTTGGTCTCTTTACCCCATTCAATCAAATTTTGTCTGGGGAATCTGTGTTGATTTCTAACTATTCAACCCCCGCAACAGCCCTCAGCCTGGACCCTCACCTCTTAGCGGATGCCTTTAAATGGACCTTTACAAGAAGAGGTTGAGTACCCCTGCTATAGATAATATTCTCTTTACCCAGTCACCTGCCTAGTCCACTTTTACATTCCCTCACTTTCATTGGGTTTCTTCCATTCCCCAACCCCTATACTTTGTTTGGCATCCCCTAACTAGCCTTCTGCTTCTTTGACCAGATATCCTCATTATTTTGAAAAAAATTATTCTAGTCCTGTGACGTCCAAAGCTCTACCAGTCTGGATCTACTATTTCCTTTCTGGGCCAGGACAATTTGTCTATGGTCGGGGATCCAGAAAGATGCGGGCTATGCCCATGAGTGAGGACACTGGCAGCAACTAGCAGCACTTCTAGTGCCAGCTGCCAGTGTCCTCACTCATAAGAGGGACAACCATCTTTCTGACTCCCCAGACGTAGGCACATTGACAGCGAGACCTCGGACCCTTATACTTTTATTAGGCTTCCCCTACCTGTCCTTCTACTTCTTAGACCAGGGATTCTCCTTAATATTTTGGAAATGATTATGTTGGTCCAGTTAAGTCTCCTACCACTGAATAACCCCAAGCTCTGCTCATACCCCTCTGAACTTACAATCCCCTCCCTGGACCAGGATTACTCCAAGGGGGTGGGATGGCTGTCTGGGCAGTTGGATCTAGGCCCAGGAAGTTCACTCTCTAATCTCTCAATTCCTAACTTAAAGTGGACCAAAACCCACTGAACTTTTGAAATACTTTTGGCCAAAGCCCCTGCCGATACTTCCTTCTTAGGGTGTAGAAATAGAAATAGATATTTTCGCTCTTTGAAAAGTCCTGGAACACTTTTTTTTCTGCTGTCCCTCTCTGTAAGATGGTATGAAATCAGTCATTGCATAGGTGTAGCAATGACATCATTCCCACACACAGCAGTGGCAATGAATGAAGGAGGTGGAGCTTTACAGCTGAAAGAGGCGCTATTATCTGGGATTAGATTGATGCAGGAGCAGTGAAAATTGGCAAAATGAGACTATTTGAAGGAAGCCCTATAAAAGGAGCCGCGGAGGCTTCCAGTGTGGAGATGGAGAGACTGGGATGAGGAGCCTGGGCCTTGCTGCTCCCTATACTGACAGTGATGAATTGCAGCCAAAGGACTTTATGTGTTATCTGTTCTTGGAACCTGTGGATTAACAACCTGGACTTGTATGACCCGAAAAAGGACATGTGATATCCAGGAATTACAATACGCTGTAATTATCATACACTGGACATTTCTAAAGTTGGTGAGGTAACTGCTTGCTGTACTGCATTGTATCCTGCATTATACTCTGAAGTTAAGAGATTTTACCTGTTGTACTTTGTTTTCAATAAACTGCTTATTATTTGACTAAGAACTGTCTTCATAGTCATTGGCGTTGGCCCCAGATCCTGACACTGGCCATAATCAATCTGATGCTAAAGCAGTTCTAAACTCCTCATTAGACTGCAAATAAAAACATCAACAGAGGTTTAAACTCTTCTCAACTCAATAACATTTAAAAACTTAGCCAAAGTTTTGGTGAATTGGTCTATTAAGGACCATTTATTCTGCATCTTTGGGATTCCTGGCCAAGTGTTGGGAGAAGCTCACACAAGCCGATCTCTCATTCCAAACACTGAAAACTCTTTTATTTCCCATGGCCGCAGCTAATGACTCATTAACCTTGATTTCCTCAAGCCGTGCTCATGGAACACAAATATCATACATGGACACTTTTTTTCATCCCAGTTTCCGTGGAAACAGTAATGACAATTTGTTAGAATCGTGCCTAATGTATTCCTAGCTTCCAGGCTCGGCCTCGGCTTTGTATCTGCCAGGGAGCTCAGTCCCGTGTTAATGCGAAGCAAGCGGAGCATCTCGTCCCTCAATAACGATACCGACTTTTTTTTTGACAGACTTATATTTGCTTATTTTTTGTAGGGATATTCGTTTTTAACTCTATAAGGCCCTGATACCCAACCTGTAGCTCGGGAGCCACATGTGAGCCACATGCCCACCGAGCCCTACTTTGTGCCTTGCGGGCTGTCTGAGTGATTGAGGCTGGCAGGAGTCAGGCAGATTGAGATGTGCGTTGGCTACTCGCACTTGGTTTTCACATTCTCAGCATGTGAAAGCCGCAGGAACAGGTAAGTCAGGGCACTAATCAACCTACCTATTTCAATTTAAATGATTTAAAGTTGGGGAATTAACTCATGGGTAACAATTATTTTATGGAGCAGGGGGATCCATACACTGTATGTTTATTGTTCTATGGGGATGGGGGAGTTAGCACGTACTCTAAAGATACCTTATACATATGCAGAATTACTGTTAGCAGACCCCAAACCCTTTTGCATTTGGGATTTATCACTCTGATCAATACATGATATGTCAACTGAGCCCAAGTGTCCTTCAAATCTGAGGCTATAGCATTGCCGAAATATGTCATGAGCAGCAGCTCAAGTTGTTAGTACTTATAGTATTGTAAGATCAGGTAACAAGATAATAATGTTTTATGCCCTTAGTGCTGGTTTTACTGTTAGTAAAATACTGTTAGTATTACTAAGGGTATAAGGGAGGATACAGAAGGAGAATAGCTTACAATCTATTTGGGTATAAGGGAGGACACAGAAGGAGAAGAGCTTACAATCTATTAGGATATAAGAATGGATACAGGAGGAGAAGAGCTTATACTCTATTAGGGTATAAGGCAGGATACAGAAGGAGAAGAGCTTACAATCTATTAGGGTATAAGGGAGGGTACATAAGGAGAATAGCTTACAATCTATTAGGGTATAAGGGAGGATACAGAAGGAGAAGAGCTTACAATCTATTAGGGTATAAGAAAGGATACAGGAGGAGAAGAGCTTACACTCTATTAGGGTATAAGGGAGGATACAGAAGGAGAAGAGCTTACAATCTATTAGGGTATAAGAAAGGATACAGGAGGAGAAGAGCTTACAATCTATTAGGGTATAAGAAAGGATACAGGAGGAGAAGAGCTTACAATCTATTAGGGTATAAGGGAGGATACATAAGGAGAATAGCTTACAATCTATTAGGGTATAAGGGAGGATACAGAAGGAGAAGTGCTTACAATCTATTAGGGTATAAGGGAGGATACATAAGGAGAAGAGCTTACAATCTATTAGGGTATAAGGGAGGATACATAAGGAGAAGAGCTTACAATCTATTAGGGTATAAGGGAGGATACAGAAGGAGAAGAGCTTACAATCTATTAGGGTATAAGGGAGGATACAGGAGGAGAAGAGCTTACACTCTATTAGGGTATAAGGGAGGATACAGAAGGAGAAGTGCTTACAATCTATTAGGGTATAAGGGAGGATACATAAGGAGAAGAGCTTACAATCTATTAGGGTATAAGGGAGGATACATAAGGAGAAGAGCTTACAATCTATTAGGGTATAAGGGAGGATACAGAAGGAGAAGAGCTTACAATCTATTAGGGTATAAGGGAGGATACATAAGGAGAAGAGCTTACAATCTATTAGGGTATAAGGGAGTGGCCAATTAGAGATGATGCACCAGAGTAATGGCTTATCCACCACCACTGTTAAGGTGAATAAGGCTGTTTAAAGGGTTAATAGGTAGTTTAGGTGAAAACGTGCAAGAATTGTCATTACAGTAAATTTTTAGGTGCAGTTACATAGATAACGAATGTTGATACAACAGGATGAGTCAGAGGACCCTAATAGGCTGTTAGTAGCAACATAGTTGTCTAGCATGAGTTATAGGACTTTGATTGGCTGTTGGTGGCAACAGTAGTGTCTCTGGGTGGCGTTAAGACCTACATAAAGGAGACCCGTAGAATAAGAAATTGTCTAGTGTTGAGGAGTGTTGAGGAGCATGAATGCTGAAGCCCAAAAGCTGAAGAAGAGGGGGACGAGACCAGTGTCCGAGAGAAGGAGCACTAGCTGGTATTCTCTGTGAGGGGCACTGCGGGAGCACCCCTGAAGAATTACCTACCAGAGGGGGCCTTGGAAGTCCACTGAGGAGGAGTACCCCTCATAACAGGCCAGAGCCAGGAGGTCTTCAGGCAATGGAGGGAGAAAGGCCCAGTGAATGATACTCTTGGAAAGGTGGACTGAATAAGGGGCCAAGCAGCTGGGGGTGGGCACAGGTAAGTTGGGACACTAATCAACCTATCTATTTCTTCAATTTAATATATTTAAGTCTGGGGAATTCATTCATGGGTAACAAGTATTTTATGGATCAGGGGGACCCATACACTGTGTGCTTCTTTTTCTGAGGCGATGGGGCGTTAGCAAGGTACCTCATATATATGCACAATTACAGACATTAGTGTCCCCAAACCCCTTGTGTTGCATGTGGCTCTCAGGAACAGAAAGTTTAGGGACCCCCGCTATAAGGCAAAGCACAATGCAAAATCTGATACCTCAATACAACCGATCAGAAATCTGGGTTGGCCAGCTCTGGCCAAAAATTCTCCCCTTCTAGACCAAAACCCACTGAACTTTTGAAATAAATTTGTCCAAACCCCCTGCCGATACCCCCTTCTTAGGGTGTAGAATTAGAAATAGATGTTTTCACTTTCTGAATTTTCCTGGAACACTTTTTTTTTGCTGTGTCTTTGTGAGAGCTGACAGACAATAAGTCGTTGCTTTAGTGTGGCAATGACATAATTGCCACAAACAACAATGACAATGAATGGAGGAGGCGGAGCTTTACGGCTAATTCAGGCTCCATTATCTGGAATTAGAGGAGCAGTGAAAATTGGCAAAATGTACTCTTCAAAAGGGGAGCAATTCAGGGGATGCTAATTAAAAATGTGGGTTTTGGTCCACTTTAAGTAATCATAAGGCAAATTTATATTGCGTAGCTGTAAAATAAAATGATACCGAAACCAGGAAATAGCACCTTACCAAGACAGTATCCCATCTGATCACTAAAAACTGATCCAATAGTGGTAGATCTGTGGTCAGAGAACCATTTTGTAGCTCTCCTCAACCGACAATCCCCCACAGTTCTAGACTGCAAAAGCGGTTGATGTATTATATCCTATCAGGGGCAAAGCTGGTGATAGCTGGGGCTTGGAGGTCCCCCACCTTGTATTATATCCTATCAGGGGTAAAGCTGGTGATAGCTGGGGCTTGGAGGTCCCCCACCTTGTATTATATCCTATCAGGGGCAAAGCTGGTGATAGCTGGGGCTTGGCGGTCCCCCACCTTGTATTATATCCTATCAGGGGCAAAGCTGGTGATAGCTGGGGCTTGGCGGTCCCCCACCTTGTATTATATCCTATCAGGGGCAAAGCTGGTGATAGCTGGGGCTTGGAGGTCCCCACCTTGTATTATTTCCTATCAGGGGCAAAGCTGGTGATAGCTGGGGCTTGGAGGTCCCTACCTTGTATTATATCCTATCAGGGGCAAGGCTGGTGATAGCTGGGCTTGGAGGTCCCCCACCTTGTATTATATCCTATCAGGGGCAAAGCTGGTGATAGCCGGGGCTTGGAGGTCCCCCACCTTGTATTATATCCTATCAGGGGCCAAGCTGGCGATAGCTGGGCTTGGAGGTCCCCCACCTTGTATTATATCCTATCAGGGGCAAAGCTGGTGATAGCCGGGGCTTGGAGGTCCCCCACCTTGTATTATATCCTATCAGGGGCCAAGCTGGCGATAGCTGGGGCTTGGAGGTCCCCCACCTTGTATTATATCCTATCAGGGGCAAAGCTGGTGATAGCTGGGGCTTGGAGGTCCCCCACCTTGTATTATATCCTATCAGGGGCAAAGCTGGTGATAGCTGGGGCTTGGAGGTCCCCCACCTTGTATTATATCCTATCAGGGGCAAAACTGGTGATAGCTGGGGCTTGGAGGTCCCCCACCTTGTATTATATCCTATCAGGGGCAAAGCTGGTGATAGCTGGGGCTTGGAGGTCCCCCACCTTGAGCTTCAACGCCTTTAAAAACAAGGTTAACTGCAAAATATCCGCCATTCACAATGGGACTTTGGAGCTGTTCAGGGAGGTGTGGAATCCTTGGGTTCGGAATTTTCTGCCTACAGATTTTGATGTAAATCTAATGAGCATCTGATCCTTCCTCGACCCCTTCCTTTACTCCCCCCCCCCCCCTTACCTCCTTTCCCCCTCCTCATAGGGGTTGTTAATTTTCTTTAATTTATTTGAATGGAACTTCTTTAGTAACTCTTGAATCTTATTCGATTTTTTTGTATGCAGTGAATAAGCTTCTGATTGTGACTTAAGTTGTCTGTAATCTTTAAATTCTGTGTATGAACAGTATTGTGCTTACAGAATAATCATTGATAAAGAAAACTGATCCAATAACTAATTAAAGCAGTTTAGAGAAGCCGCCACAACTGCACTGAATAAAGGTCACCGGGCGCATCATTTGCCGTACAATGTCCAGCTGTGCTCTTCTATTAGAGGTCCAAAAGTTGATTCAGATCCTCACGAGCGCCTTTTCTTCCCTGTCGATGTTTTTTTATTTGTAAAAACCATTTGTTGAGCGTTTTCTGTGAGTGACAGTAGACCCCGAGCCAAAGAGACTAATTACGGAGCCCTCGGAGAGCCTGCCATAGAGGCCCGTTACTCGGGACCTCATGCAGCGCATGTGTCCTTTGTGCTCATAAAAGCTTTCTTATTTAGTTGCCAGAAATAGATGCAGACATGCGGCTTGAGAAGGAGCTCCAAAGGTTGGAAAAGGGGGTTTTGTCCTTCACCCTTTCACTGATTGGATTGGGCGGGGGTACAAAAATTGGGGCATTTTTAAACTACACCTTGTTTTTTCCTTTTGCTTAATGTTTTGTACATATTGTAACATCGTTTTATAATAAACAAAAAGTAGAAAATGTATTTCTTTACTCTACCTCATCCCTTCTTTCCTTCTGTCCTGCCATTTCTTTACTATAACTCTACCTGCTTCCTTCTTTCCTTCTGTCCTGCCATTTATTTACTATAACCTTACCTGTTTCCTTCTTTGCTTCTTTCCTGCCATTTCTTTACTCTAACTCTACATCCTTCTTTCTTTCCTTCTGTCCTGCCATTTCTTTACTATAACTCTATATGCATAGCATAGAGCGCCAGACGCTGTGTGATTAAAATCTGTTTTTGAACACATATCGACCAGTAACAAAGCGATTACACATGGAATGACATTGTTATAACATTGTGACATTAATACTTTAGACCTGTAATGACAATTCTGTATAAAAATATAAAAAATCAAAAAAGGTTTTCAAAAATGACTCTTTCTAGGCCAGGAGAGGTCACACAATGATTTGAGAAAAAAAAAAAAAAACATGTTTAAACAGAAGAAAAGGAACGTCCATTGAGATGTATGGGAGAGCGGCAGGTAGCGGCGTTCACCAGATGCTGCTTGCCGCTACGAGGCGCTACCTGACGCTATCCCTTCATAAATAACCTCCATAGTTAGGGGTTCTACAACCTTGAAAATACACAACAAAGGAGCTGACTTCCTTCATTCAAAGAAAAGATAGAGGAAATGACAACTTTGTGATATCCCCTCTTTTTCTTTTTATTCCCCCTCCCCAAGCGCTCCAAAAGGTCACCACCTTGAACTAGTGTTGGCACCGCCATTTTTTTTGGTACATAAACCCACTTAAAGGTAAAACTCTCTCGGCGACCACAACCTTATATTTTATTTTCCATTCGGCGGTTACTAAGTTGACTCCGCACCCCCGCACCTCCACCCTTCCCGCAAATTAATCTGGGAAATGCGAGCACCTGCTGAAACCATATTTAATTTTCCGTAGCGCTAAAATGATGTTTACAAAACGTTGCCTCAGTAGAGCTTTGCAGATATAATTTTATCAACCTAAATTACCTTGTTTTGCTGTTCTCATTATAACAGGCTTCAAGAGGCTTAACCCTCAAAGATCAGGAAGTGGAAGGTTGACTGCGCGAGATGAAGATGAATAGATAAACATCAGCAAAAGCTTTAGGATTCTGCTCCGACGTTAGTTTTATCGCATCGCCTGAGATTTCATCATTAGGAAAAAATAAAATAACCTCATTAAAAATCGATTTAAAGCCTAACTTAAACTTATTAACTGTTAGAGAGTATCAGGGAAGTATTTTACTCTAGGTACATTTTCAGCTTTAAATCTGATCCCATGGCCTGAGGCCTAAAGCCAGCAAGGCATAAAACCATACTTCCCAGGTGTCCCTGATTTGGAGGGACGGTCCCTCTTTTGGGTCAATGTCCTCCTGTCCCTCGTTGTTCTCATTTGTCCCTCTTTGAGGTGTAACATGCAGATCTGCATCAATAAATGATTCATTTGCTTGTTTAAAGGGGACAAAAACCCAGGACTTTGACTATCCTGGGTTTTGGTCCTTTCCCGGGGGCGCTCCCATCGGGCTGTGTGAAACCCCCCAGATCGCCAAGATCAACTCACCTATTCCTGGTCCTATGGCGCATGCGCGACCGCTCATCCAATTAGCGCGCTCGGAGCCGCTGACGCCACGCCGTCTAAGCCAGGATCCAAGGCCAGCGTCTCCGAGCGTGCTGGCAGCTGCATCCCCCACTTCCCTCTAACAGGACACGTGCCCATGCCGGCCATTCACAGATGTCTGGAGCGGGCACAGGCCCTGCTAGAGGGATAGCGGGAATGCAGCTTGCACATGCGCCCTTGGACCGGGAGGCAAGGTAAGTGAACGGGGCGACCTGGGGGGTTTCACACAGTGGGGCACCCCAATTTTGAATCCCCCAGGGGCAGGAAATTGATCGGCCCAGATTTTGGTCCACTTTAAATGGTTTCTATTGTTGTAACTGTTACACCCATATAACTTAATATATATATATATATATATATATATATATATATATATATATATATCATATATCTTATCCATCCCTCAATGAGGGGGTGTGGCCTAATTTAACAATTGTCCCTCTTTCCTACCCTGAAAATTTGGAAGGCATGATAAAACTAAAATACAAAACAAAGCAAGAACATTACTGTCATTAAAATGGACCAACAACCTCCACGTAGCTATATCGCAGGCTGGGGAGGGCATCCAGAATGCTGGAGTCCTCCCACACATAACCACCCCAGGATGCCCGTAATCCCTACATTACCTAGCTCCCCCACTGGGAATCCAGCAGCGCAATTGGTCGACCAGGTCACGTGGGTAGTGACGTTCCGGCCGCTTAATGTCCTGGCCGCCAGAGGAGCAAGGATAAAGAGGACCAAAACCTACACTGGAGTCTATGAGACTGGGGCATCCTATCCCGCCAGCCCATTAATTGGGATGGGCCAACCCCCCAAAGTTGGAGGCCCCAGATACAGTATTTTTTTCCTTTAAAATAATAGTCCAGCCAAGTAACTGATTGGTGGTTGTCTGGCACCCGCCTACTTACTGGAACATCAGATGGAGTCCCTTGTGCCCCCCTTGTGCGGGTACGTGCTGCTCGGGAACTCCTGCTTTGCCATTCTGGGTGGGGGGTAGTGTAGTCGCCCGGCTGGTTCCCTGCATTGAGCTGCCAGCGGCTGTGCTTGGTGGCTTATGTGCAGTGACAGCTCTGCACCCATCACTGTAGCGTTGCTGGCGGCGACTTTGCTGCTCTAGACTCTCCGTCCTGCCCTGTGGTGGCTTTGGCTGCAGGTTTGCAAAAACAAAAATAGGCTTGCCCAAGTGTGCCGCCCCGCGGCCCATCAGACCAACGATTGAAAAGCCTCCTGGACCAGACCATAACTCAAAGGTTGGTGAAGGCCACTTTAGCAGGGCAAGTGGTGGAGGCCCCGGGGCTCCCCCCTCATAATCTGTCCCTAGATATAGCAGGTGCACATTTACAAGTTCACTGCACCAAGAGGTCAATGTGTAACTTAAAAAACATTTAGCCAAATGTTAGAGTTTCACTTCTAATTGCTGCATTTGTCACAAAATAATTCCGCCTGATTATCTCCTGAAGACTTCCCAAAAAAAAAGCCACTGATCTATCTTTCGAGATGTCACCGGCGGCTAATGACAAGGAGTGTAATAGCACGGAACTCGAAACAGCTGTTATAAAATCTGGCGCAGGGCTGTATCCTAAATGTGCTGGAGAGATGCGTCCCAGCAGTGCCTGGGAGCGGCCTTCTAACTCTTAGAGGCTGATTCACTACTAACGCCAGGCAGGGCCGGCTCCAGGTTTATGTGGGCCCTTGGGCGGCATGGTCTCAGTCGGCCCCTTTGTGGTGAAGAGTCACGTCACATCACCGAGGGACGTCCCAAATCTGGAAGCCCCCTAAGGATCAGGCTATTTGGACCAAAACTCTAGTTTTGGTCTACTTTGAAGCGCATCACACCCCTTTAAACCTGACCTCGGAATCTAAATTAATCTAGATCCTCCTGATTTTGGATGCCCCTGTGTGTGACCCCTCTCCCCCTTTGTTCATTACTTTCCTGGATCTGGTGAATGCACTGTGGGGTCGCCAGTCTGAGTTAACGGCCAAACCAGGGGGGATCTTTCACATACAGGAGCATCGCAAATTGAGATGCCCTTGTAAAGCGGACCAAAACTCAGGGGTGGAATTGCTTGCATAGTGGGTAGTGATCCCAGGGGGTGTCACACAGTAGGGTATCACAGATTGGGATGCTCCAGGGATAGGAAATCAGCTGGAGTGGGCAACTTAAAAGCAGAACGAAACACAGCACTGCCTGACATGGAATCGAAATCGAGACGCCCCGTTGTGTGGAACCCCGCCATCCGAGGAGATTTGTACACTAGCTGTGGCGGTGGCCTCCCAGTCCAAGCACCCTCACATACCCCAAAGGCCGGCCCTGCCAGTGGGCCCCCCCTGGAGGGTGGGGGCGCCCGGCAGCTGCCCGGCCTTGCTGGGTGCTGACGCCGGCCCTGGCGGCAGGTATCGGCAGATGAGCATCTGTATAGCGATGCTTAGAGCGACCACTAGTGGACGCTTTAAACATGTATCGGCTGCTGTAACAGAGCGCCTCAGTTGCTGTAGTAACCTGGCTGGCATTAATGAATGTGATGTATGTTGGGTGCTCTAACACCAGTACAGCGCTGCAGGGAGTAAGAGGTAGTGCCAGCTCAGTGCGACCGACTCTCAGTGACCCACATCATATTCAACAAAAAAAAACAGACTCACAGAGCGTCGGCGCTCTAAAGCTGGTCGATGTAGCATAGAGCGCCAGACGCTGTGTGATTAAAGTCTGTTTTTGAACACATATCCACCAGTAACAAAGTGAAGACACATGGAATGACATTGTTGTAACATTGTGACATTAACACTTTAGTGCCAGACCTGTAATGACAATTCTGCATAAAAAACAAAAAAATCAAAAACATTTTCAAAAATGACATTTTCTAGCCCAGGAGACGTCACACAATTATTTGAGAGAAAAAAAAACTAAAACCCTTTTTAAACAGAAGAAAAGGAACGTCCATTGAAATGTATGGGAGAGCGACAGGTAGCAACAGGTAATACCTGGCGCTCTGGAAGCTAGAGCGCCGGCGTTATACACTGAGCCTCCTGTAATAATACATGTGCCGTTACGTCGCTCACGAGATTCGCTTTCATAAATGTGGTTTTGCCTACAGTGCCCGATGTTCACCAGGCGCTGCCTTCCACTACGAGGCGCTACCCGGCGCTATACCTTCATGAATAACCCTCATTCTCTATCACATCTGGCAGGAGGTGTCTCTTATCTGTCCCTCCTGGAACCTCCCGGCTTGTCCAAGACATTAGATGGCAACTATCATTAAACCGGACCTTCAGCATCATTTAATGAAAAGCCCAAACCCTTAAAAAACTATTCCCCAACATCTACAATTAATATATTTAAAGTTTTTAGTTGCTTACTTATTATTCTTTCCCCCACTGGGCTGCAACTATGTTCAGGACTCTAGGATACGGGCGC
This sequence comes from Gastrophryne carolinensis, assembly GCA_027917425.1. NCBI lineage: Eukaryota > Metazoa > Chordata > Amphibia > Anura > Microhylidae > Gastrophryne > Gastrophryne carolinensis. Next base: position 508,201,965 of record CM051236.1, on the reverse strand, counting down.
CGCCATCTTGACTCAGAAGCAACATATACTGAGGAGAGGAGAGCGGGATAAAGTGCAGAGGGCGGGTTATAGCTGTGGTTTGCACAGACAGAGCAGAGCTAGGGTCAGGGAAACGACAGTAATCCCAGAAGACACTTCCTGTTTGCAGGCTGTCTGGTGCTTCATGAGCCGCCATTTTGGATGTTTAAAGGATTAAAGGATCATAACATGGAGTAGATGCAGGTAGGATGATTTTTAATGTGGGCAATCTATATGTACAGGGTGGGGGGAACATACAAGATAGACTCTTATTCAGGGTGAAGGTCCGGATTAATGTGGGCAATCTGTAAGTACAGGGTGGGGGGAAACATATAAGATAGACTCTTATTCAGGGTGAAGGTCCGGATTAATGTGGGCAATCTGTATGTACAGGGTGTGGGAAACATATAAGATAGACTCTTATTCAGGGTGAAGGTCCAGATTAATGTGGGCAATCTGTATGTACAGGCTGGGGCAAGGTATAAGAGAGGCTCTTATTGAGGGTGAAGGTCCGGATTAATGTGAGCAATCTGTATGTACGGGGTGGGGCAAGGTATAAGAGAGGCTCTTATTCAGGGTGAAGGTCCGCTTTAAACATACAGTACATGTAAAAGGTAAATGCTATTACAGGATAGACGATATGACATATGTGATTATTATACAGAGGCGACAGATCTCATTGTGATATATATCGGGATGGGATTCGCTGTGGTTCAGCTCCGGGGACACATTTGGGTGTGAGTTGCCGCCTTCGTCTCGGTGAGCTTTTTAATTTTAACACCCAGACAATGGCCTCGATTCAATAAAGGTAGAAAAAAATTCTCATGGTAGTAAAAGAATCAAATAATGAGAAAAAAAGCCTGAGAATGTCACTGTTACTGAATCACCAGCTAAAAGACAATGAAAGTCAATGGCAATTTTTTACTCCTAAGAAAAGTAGAGAACCGTTTCCTCCTTTCTACACTGTAGTAAAAGCCGCCATTGACTTTCATTGTCTTTTTATCTAGTGATTCAGTAACAGCGACATTCTCAGGCTTTTTTCTCATGATTTGAATTTTTTACTACCATGAGAATTTTTTTCTACCTTTATTGAATCGAGGCCAAAAACTGGGAATTTATAGTGCAGCCAATGACAGTTTTTCTCTTGACCGTGTTGGTACGCTGCCCGTTGTGAGGTTTAGCCAATCAAAACAGAAGCTAGGCCGCCATTCATAGAGAACAATAGTGCAATAACAAAATAATTCCGTTATATAAAGTTTTATTATTCCAGGAGCAAAACAGAGGAAGACAAAGAAGCCCGGTGGCAATGCGCGGAGTGGCTGCAGGTTTCAGCATTGTGACACAGCGGAATGGCAGAGCGGCTGAACATCGCCCGCCGCGGCTTCAAAGTTCAATCAACGTCCTTCTGGCTGCATTGTGCGCAACAGCCAGACAAAGGGCGGAAGACGCAATTTACTGCAGCGACTGGAAACTCGCGTAACAACCTGACGGCGGCGGTGTCCTGGTTTGTCACCATTGCGTTTTCTGAAACTTCGTCTGAACTTAGAGATGTCCTTAGTCACCGCTGAATTGGAAGTGAAGTGTAACTCCCAGCTATCACCATTAGGAGGCACTGTGCCTATTTGAGCCCATGTCCCTCTGCACCCTTCATGTTGGGTCTATGGATCGGCATAAGTAAAGCAATGTTTTACCTTCTCAAAGACCTTAGAGTATCTGTTGGCTAAAAAAAGCTATACTAACCTTACCCAACAATGATCCAGCATTACATCAATGCCTCACTAAGGATGATTGTGCCACCAAAAGTTTGCCAAACTTAAAATAAAACCTGAACTTGGTCCCCATTGAAATCAATGGGGAACCAAACTTTGGCAGGTGATTCTGCCCTCCTTCACACCCAACCGGACGTAGGGGGCGTCTATCAAGGGGCCCCTAGAGGCATATTTGAGGAAGTAGAAAAAAAAATTGTGATGCAGGGAGGGGGGTTGGCGGGTGTGCAGAGTGTTCAGCAGGAAGCACTGCTGTAAAACTTAGGGCCTTATTTATCAAGGGCTAGCGCCAGGTAGTGTCTGACTAGCGCCAGGTAGAGCCAGCTATCGACGGCTACCGACTCCAGAACGCCAGGCGGCGGTCACAATCACGCATTTATCACGCTAAATGAGGCTAGTGCTGGCGAGAGCGTCAGCTAGCGCGGGATTCATCATGTAGCCGACTGCAACGAACAGCGCCGCTACTAATCCCATCACAGCGCCAGGTATGACCTGTCGCTCCCTGGCGCTCTCCAATGCATTTCAATGGAGCAATCTTTAAATATTCATAATTAATTGATTTTAATTTTTTTTTTTTTTTTTTAACTGTCAAAAATTCTGTGACCACTTCTGCAATGTTAGATATTTTTTTAAAGGTAAAAAAAAAAAAAAAAAAAAAAAATTTGTGCAGAATTGATATTACAGGTCTGATATTAATGTATTCATATTACAAAATGTTTAGAAAAACTTGTTTAATTTTTTTATTTTTTTTAAACAAGCATTTCACAGCGCGAGAATTTATTGAGCGTGATTTGTTAATGAATATGCTGGGAGCCGTTCGCTCTGGACATTCGCTGTCAGGCGCACCCATACAGCGCGGAACCTGTGAAACAGCGACTCCTAACCCCGTATTCAACATTACTGCACACCGACTGAGTCGCTGTCAACAACCGAACAACGGCCAAGCACAGCGAATACTAGCGGGCACTGTGAAAATCACGCTACTGCCGCTCATCTGTCGCTACCTGGCGCTATTAATGAATCGGCCTCTTACCTGATACTCAATCTGGTCCCTGGTTGTCGGCAGCATTCCGTTGAAATATTCCCTGGCTGGGGCCACAGAAAAATGGCAGCCGCTCCCATTAGTGAAGACATTTCTAGTGCCACTAGGAGTGGCCTCCCTCATGGGACCGGTGGCCATCTTCAAATTCAAAGGACCATTTCAAAGGAACAACACCGTTAGGGGGATCAAATGATCAACACCTGGTTTACTATGGTCTTCAATGATTCTTTCTCTCTTTGGCACATACTCTTGGGCCTTGCGCTTTTGGCACCTCCACTACCTAAATCAGTCCTCCAATCCCCACCACTCATTCTTCTGTGGTTTGCCAACAGGTCGTCAACTTCTCTTACGTTGCCTGATTCTGCACTGCCAACTCTGCTATCTAGCTGTGGCCACTGACCCTTACACCCTGATCTTGTGTGACCCATAAGGAATCTTTAACTCCTGGTCTCCTGCTGTCCCCGATCCTTGGTACCTCCTCTGCTGTAGACACCAATGCCAACCTTTGCTGCCTGCATGTGTCCCCAGTCCTCACCACCAAATTAGGTTCTCCATTTCTTGGCCTCTCCTACACAACCTGGAAGGGTCCTCTATTGCTTCACTATTGTCCACACTAGCTGGATTACCTCTCTACTGCCTCTCCACTAACTTTGCTTCCTGGACAGCTTCTCCAATTCCCAAACAGCTAGTCTTCTGTAAGGGCCAATGGGTCCTCTGCATCTCAGTGCCTCCTCTTCTGTCTCAAAAGGTAATGCACCACCTCTGCTACCTGGATGGGTCCTCCACTGCCTCCCTGTGACTTATGTTGCCTGGATGAACTTCTGGCCACCTTCTGTCACAGACGGGTCCATTGATCCTTGGTGCCTCCTACCTGCAAGAGTCCTCCATTGCTTTGCCACCACCTTGGCTACCTGGGAGACAAAGATCTACCCCCTCTTAGTCTTCACAGCACCCAAAGTTTGCCTTCTGGTCCTCATTGCTGTCTCCCATTGTTTCATTGTTTTAAATGCTAGCAGAAGAGTTCAGAATTACTTTAACTATTTGTGAACTAGTAAGGGGTACAAGGGACGGTAGTGGGGCTGCAAACCACCTGCCTGACAAAGCAGCGGGTGGTTTGCATGTACCCCCCCTTTTACCTGTACCCCCACTGGCCAGGTGGATGTAGAAGAGCCCCGATGTCCGTCAGCATGGTCTTGACGGATCCTCTAATCCCCACACCCTGGAAGGCTCCTCTACTGCTTCACTATTGTCCACACTACCTGGACTATTTCTCTACTGACTTTCCACTAACTTTTCCATGAACTCCAATTCCCAACCAGCAGGTCTTCTGTAAGCGCCAACATGTCCTTTGCATCTCGGTGCCTCCTCTGCTATCTCAAAAGGTAAACCACCACCTCTGCTACCTGGATGGGTCCTCCACTGCCTCTCTGTGACCTATATTGCCTGGAGGTTTTCTTCAATCTTCAACTCCTGGCCACCTTCTGTCAACGACAGGTCCATTGATCTCTGGTGCTTCCTCCACTGCCTGCATGAGTCCTCAACTGCTTTGCCACCACCTTGGCTACCTGGGAGATGAAGATCTGTCCCCTCTTGTTCTACCCAGCACCCACAGTTTGCCCTCTGGTCCTTATTGTTGCCCCCCCCCCCCGTTGTTTCAGATTTCAGCAGAAGAGTAGTAGTAGTAGTAAGGGGTCCCAGGCCTTTCAGGTACCCCCCCCCCCCTTTTACCTGCACCCCCACTGGCCAGGTGGATGTAGAAGAGCCCCGATGTCCGTCAGCATGGTCTTGACGGATCCTCTAATCCCCACACCCTGGAAGGCTCCTCTACTGCTTCACTATTGTCCACACTACCTGGACTATTTCTCTACTGACTTTCCACTAACTTTTCCACGAACTCCAATTCCCAACCAGCTAGTCTTCTGTAAGCGCCAACATGTCCTTTGCATCTCGGTGCCTCCTCTGCTATCTCAAAAGGTAAACCACCACCTCTGCTACCTGGATGGGTCCTCCACTGCCTCTCTGTGACCTATATTGCCTGGAGGTTTTCTTCAATCTTCAACTCCTGGCCACCTTCTGTCAACGACAGGTCCATTGATCTCTGGTGCTTCCTCCACTGCCTGCATGAGTCCTCAACTGCTTTGCCACCACCTTGGCTACCTGGGAGATGAAGATCTGTCCCCTCTTGTTCTACCCAGCACCCACAGTTTGCCCTCTGGTCCTTATTGTTGCCCCCCCCCCCCCGTTGTTTCAGATTTCAGCAGAAGAGTAGTAGTAGTAGTAGTAGTAAGGGGTCCCAGGCCTTTCAGGTACCCCCCCCCCTTTTACCTGCACCCCCACTGGCAAGGTGGATGTAGAAGAGCACCAGTGTCCGTCGGCATAGTCTTAGTGCTCTTCCAAGAAGAGCACTGGGGCCCTGCAAAAGGGCATAGGGGCTGGTAATGCACCAGGACCAGGGGTCAGCCTCTGGACCCCTTGGCTCTGGGCTTCACAGCCCCTATACTTGGTGCCCCAGTCTAGTTAGTGCCTGGGAAAAATTATGTTTTTTTCACTCATTTTTTACATTTAAAAAATGTTAACACAAAATTTGACAAAGTCCTACCCCACTCACAGTAGCCAAAAGGGTGCCCCACGCCCCCACAGCGACCCCCCTGCCCTTACAACAACCATTTTACACCACTAAAGTTCAGGTCTATGGACTTTTATGGGGTTCGGGGTCAAGTGCTGGTCCCAAACTTTTAACTAAAGTTCGGCCTAACCCAGTGACCCTGAACAGGTTCACTCATCCCCAGTTCTAACCCTTTCTTTTCATAGAAAAACTTTTGGCAAGAGTTGGGTGACTGCTTGAATGTAAAGAGCTGGAAACAGGGTGATGTCACCCAAGAGAGATCTAAAGCCAAATAGTTTGTAGCAAGTGTCCGTGACATTCTCATCATTATCGTTAGCGCTAATGTCTGGAGGAACTCAGCCATCCCCGTTGTGTTGCAGAGGCAAGAGAAGCATGTCCATGAGTGGTTCATGCGGCACAGTGCAGTCCTAATGCCGGGTGATTTCTTATATTAATATCAACTCCTCATTGGGTGAAGCTTGTAGGGAGCTAAGTGCCAGCTGGGTGCTGGTACTGGCTGGGTGCTGGCTGGGTGCAAGCTGGGTGCTGGCTAAGTGCTGGCTGGGTGCTGGCAGAGTGCCGGCTGGGTACTGGCAGAGTGCTGGCTGGGTACTGGCAGAGTGCTGGCTGGGTGCTGGCTGGGTGCTGGCTGGGTGCTGGCAGAGTGCTGGCTGGGTACTGGCTGGGTGCTGGCAGAGTGCTGGCTGGGTGCTGGCTGGGTGCTGGCTGGGTACTGGCAGAGTGCTGGCTGGGTACTGGCTGGGTGCTGGCAGAGTGCTGGCTGGGTACTGGCTGGGTGCTGGCTGGGTGCTGGCTGGGTACTGGCTGGGTGCTGGCTGGGTACTGGCTGGGTGCTGGCAGAGTGCTGGCTGGGTACTGGCTGGGTGCTGGCAGAGTACTGGCTGGGTACTGGCTGGGTGCTGGTTGGGTGCTGGCAGAGTGCTGGCTGGGTGATGGCTGGGTGCTGGTTTTGTGCTGACTAGCTGCTGACTGAGTGCTGGTTGGGTGCTGGCAAAGTGCTGGCTGTGTGTTGGCTGGGTGGTGGCTGTGTGTTGGCTGGGCGCTGGCTGAGTGCTGGCTGGGTGTTGGCTGGGAGCTTGCTGTGTGTTGGCTGGGCGCTGGCTGGGTGCTGGTTGGGTGCTGGCAAAGTGCTGGCTGTGTGTTGGCTGGGCGCTGGCTGAGTGCTGGTTGGGTGCTGGCTGGGAGCTTGCTGTGTGTTGGCTGGGCGCTGGCTGGGTGCTGGCTGGGTGCTGGTTGGGTGCTGGCTGGGTGCTGGTTGGGTGCTGGCAAAGTGCTGGCTGTGTGTTGGCTGGGCGCTGGCTGAGTGCTGGTTGGGTGCTGGCTGGGAGCTTGCTGTGTGTTGGCTGGGCGCTGGCTGGGTGCTGGCTGAGTGCTGGTTGGGTGATGTGTGGCTCGATCTACTGACCTCATTTGCATTGTGTTTGTGATAACGGAAAAGCAAAGGATCTATTGAAGCCACCATCCTGTTACTTCTTATCTTCAAGAACGGATCAGCCAACCGGGATTGGCCTAAGTAACCCTGTAACACAAATGGACTTAAAATTCATATTCATGTACTACAACCTGACCTGCAGCCCAGTTATCTGTGCTACACCCTGACCTGCAGCCCCATTTATCTGAGCCAGCAGCCTAATACACAGCATATGTACCATCACCTGATCTGCAGCCTATTTGGGATGCCCCGCAAAACACAGCTTTAAAACATTTTTTTGTATAAGCAGTAAGCAAGTAAGTAAGCAAATGCTTCTAATGTGCGTTCTTCAGAGCTGTGGGCCCCCCTAACAGCAAGAATGAAAGCAGGATAGAAAGAGAGAGAGAGAGAGCAAAAGAAAAAAAGAAAGAGTGAGAATGAAATAATAAGACAATAAAAGAGAGAGAGAGAGAAAGAGATAGATAAAGAGAGAGAGAGAGCAAAAGCAAGAAAGAGAAAGAAAGAAAGAAAGAAAGAAAGAAAGAAAGAAAGAAAGAAAGAAAGAAAGAAAAAGAATAAAACTGGTAAAGAGCAATGGAGGGAAAGTAAAAAAAAAAGGAGAAAGATGTGAAGAAGCTGAAAGAGAGGCAGAAATAAAAGGAGAGAGATGTTTAAAAAAAAAACAGAGGCCTGCTGGTCCAGCTGTGAGCTCCTGGTGCCCCCATTACAGGGAGGTTGGGATGGCACTCTGTGTAACCGCACAACTCGCACACCCTAAAGGCCACCCATGGCCAGTGGCGGCGCCCCCATTGCTCGAAGTCCCTGGATATCATATGTCCCATTCCATAATCATCCAAGCTTTGGCTCTCTCTCTGTCACTTGTTTGATACACATTTGCTAAAGCAAAAACTTTGTCACAAATGTCAGGTACGTTCAGCATAAACACGTCCGGGGACTCTCGTATTTAGTAAAGCGTCAAGCGTCCGTCACCGAAGCAAAATACAAACACAGCTGACGTGGCGAGCAGATTGGTCGCCTGGTACAATGCTTCGGATGCGCCATCCTCCTGGCACCGATGGCGCTCTGCTATTTATTGACTGGCACACCATTGCCGCTTTCTTTGGCAGCCGAGGCGGCTTCATTATGGCAGCCAAACGTTTTCCTGGGTTGGACATGTAAGAAATCGCTGAATGCGTCCTGATTAAATGCAAATAAATCCGGCAATAAGCTGGAGCCAAACATTCCATGTTAGTGGTATAAGATGGCTGGATGGGCTTAAAGTGGACCAAAACCCAGCGTTATCGGTCTGGAAATCCATAAGATTCACGGACCGATCGATTCCCTCCCCCCCGAGGCATCCAAAATCGGGATGCCCCACTGTGTGAAACCCCCCAGGTCACCCCATACACTTACCTTGTCTCCCGATCCGATGGTGCATGCACAAGACGCGGCTGAATCCCCGCTATGCCTCTAACAGGGGGATGCGGCCCTCTAATGGCCAGCATGGAAATGCTCCCTGTTAGAGGGAAGCGGTGGATGCGGCACCAGCACGCTTGAAGCCGCTGGCCTTAGACAAAGGTTTAGACAACGTGACGTTAGCAGCTCCGAGCATGCTGATTGGACAAGCGTCCACGCATGCACCATAGATTCTGGGGGGTTTCACACAGCGGGGCACCGATAGGGGTGATAGTATCGATAGTCAAAATCCTGGGTTTTGGTCCCCTTTAAAGCTGACCAAAAGTCACATTTTTAACTATCATCCCCTGAATTGCTCCCCCCATGCACAAACTATTTGTTACATGTGTATATTTATATACTCTCATATGTTATAATAGTATTAGCACTGATTGGTTACACTGACAGTGGATACATTCTGCAACATTGATACATATTGCTGGAGACAAATGTGCTTGAGTGCAATCCTCTGATTGATTTTAACCTTGTATTTTGTGTATGTTCAAGCTGATGATAGTTTTACATTATTAAAAAAAAAAAAAAAATTATATATATATATATATATATATATATATATATTTCTATTAATTGGGAACAATCTGTTTTTGGCTACACTTGGGGGAACTATATATGCCCACCTAATTCTTTTCTGAATAAGAAGCCTAAATGGACAAATGAAGAGACTTGGAAGATGCTTCCCATCACACTGCCTGTAATCTGCCACACTGTCTGTAATGGGTGATTCGGGGGCTCTGCACACTGTCTGTAATGGGTGATTCGGGGGCTCTGCACACTGTCTGTAATGGGTGATTCGGGGGCCCTGCACACTGTCTGTAATGGGTTGATTGGGAGGGGATTCTGCATGCTGCCTGTTATGGGTGATTGGGAGGGGATTCTGCATGCTGCCTGTTATGGGATGATTGGGAGGGGATTCTGCATGCTGCCTGTTATGGGATGATTGGGAGGGGATTCTGCATGCTGCCTGTTATGGGATGATTGGGAGGGGATTCTGCATGCTGCCTGTTATGGGATGATTGGGAGGGGATTCTGCATGCTGCCTGTTATGGGATGATTGGGAGGGGATTCTGCATGCTGACTGTTATGGGTGATTGGGAGGGGATTGTGCTTGTAGCCTGCTATGGGTGATTGGGAGGGGATTGTGCTTGTAGCCTGCTATGGGTGATTGGGAGGGGATTCTGCATGCTGCCTGTTATGGGTGATTGGGAGGGGATTCTGCATGCTGCCTGTTATGGATGATTGGGAGGGGATTCTGCATGCTGCCTGTTATGGGATGATTGGGAGACGATTCTGCATGCTGCCTGTTATGGGTGATTGGGAGGGAATTCTGCATGCTGCCTGTTATGGGTGATTGGGAGACGATTCTGCATGCTGCCTGTTATGGGTGATTGGGAGGGAATTCTGCATGCTGCCTGTTATGGGTGATTGGGAGGGGATTCTGCATGCTGCCTGTTATGGGATGATTGGGAGGGGATTCTGCATGCTGCCTGTTATGGGTGATTGGGAGGGGATTCTGCATGCTGCCTGTAATGGGTGATTGGGAGGGGATTCTGCATGCTGCCTGTTATGGGTGATTGGGAGGGGATTCTGCATGCTGCCTGTTATGGGTGATTGGGAGGGGATTCTGCATGCTGCCTGTTATGGGGTGATTGGGAGGGGATTCTGCATGCTGCCTGTTATGGGATGATTGGGAGGGGATTCTGCATGCTGCCTGTTATGGGGTGATTGGGAGGGGATTCTGCATGCTGCCTGTTATGGGATGATTGGGAGGGGATTCTGCATGCTGCCTGTTATGGGTGATTGGGAGGGGATTCTGCATGCTGCCTGTTATGGGGTGATTGGGAGGGGATTCTGCATGCTGCCTGTTATGGGATGATTGGGAGGGGATTCTGCATGCTGCCTGTTATGGGGTGATTGGGAGGGGATTCTGCATGCTGCCTGTTATGGGTGATTGGGAGACGATTCTGCATGCTTCCTGTTATGGGATGATTGGGAGACGATTTTGCATGCTGCCTGTTATGGGTGATTGGGAGGGGATTCTGCATGCTGCCTGTTATGGGTGATTGGGAGGGGATTCTGCATGCTGCCTGTTATGGGTGATTGGGAGGGGATTCTGCATGCTGCCTGTTATGGGTGATTGGGAGACGATTCTGCATGCTGCCTGTTATGGGATGATTGGGAGGGGATTCTGCATGCTGCCTGTTATGTGATGATTGGGAGGGGATTCTGCATGCTGCCTGTTATGGGTGATTGGGAGGGGATTCTGCATGCTGCCTGTTATGGGTGATTGGGAGGGGATTCTGCATGCTGCCTGTTATGGGTGATTGGGAGACGATTCTGCATGCTGCCTGTTATGGGTGATTGGGAGGGGATTCTGCATGCTGCCTGTTATGGGTGATTGGGAGGGGATTCTGCATGCTGCCTGTTATGGGTGATTGGGAGGGGATTCTGCATGCTGCCTGTTATGGGATGATTGGGAGACAATTCTGCATGCTGCCTGTTATGGGTGATTGGGAGACGATTCTGCATGCTGCCTGTTATGGGTGATTGGGAGGGGATTCTGCATGCTGCCTGTTATGGGATGATTGGGAGGGAATTCTGCATGCTGCCTGTTATGGGTGATCGGGAGGGGATTCTGCATGCTGCCTGTTATGGGTGATTGGGAGGGGATTCTGCATGCTGCCTGTTATGGGTGATTGGGAGACGATTCTGCATGCTGCCTGTTATGGGATGATTGGGAGGGGATTCTGCATGCTGCCTGTTATGGGATGATTGGGAGGGGATTCTGCATGCTGCCTGTTATGGGTGATTGGGAGGGGATTCTGCATGCTGCCTGTTATGGGTGATTGGGAGGGGATTCTGCATGCTGTCTGTTATGGGATGATTGGGAGGGGATTCTGCATGCTGCCTGTTATGGGTGATTGGGAGGGGATTCTGCATGCTGCCTGTTATGGGTGATTGGGAGGGGATTCTGCATGCTGCCTGTTATGGGGTGATTGGGAGACGATTCTGCATGCTGCCTGTTATGGGATGATTGGGAGGGGATTCTGCATGCTGCCTGTTATGGGAGATTGGGAGACGATTCTGCATGCTGCCTGTTATGGGATGATTGGGAGGGGATTCTGCATGCTGCCTGTTATGGGGTGATTGGGAGGGGATTCTGCATGCTGCCTGTTATGGGGTGATTGGGAGGGGATTCTGCATGCTGTCTGTTATGGGTGATTGGGAGGGGATTCTGCATGCTGTCTGTTATGGGTGATTGGGAGGGGATTCTGCATGCTGCCTGTTATGGATGATTGGGAGGGGATTCTGCATGCTGCCTGTTATGGGTGATTGGGAGGGGATTCTGCATGCTGCCTGTTATGGGTGATTGGGAGGGAATTCTGCATGCTGCTGTTATGGGTGATTGGGAGGGAATTCTGCATGCTGCCGGTTATGGGATGATTGGGAGGGGATTCTGCATGCTGCCTGTTATGGGTGATTGGGAGGGGATTCTGCATGCTGCCTGTTATGGGTGATTGGGAGGGGATTCTGCATGCTGCCTGTTATGGGTGATTGGGAGGGGATTCTGCATGCTGCCTGTTATGGGGTGATTGGGAGGGGATTCTGCATGCTGCCTGTTATGGGATTATTGGGAGGGGATTCTGCATGCTGCCTGTTATGGGTGATTGGGAGGGGATTCTGCATGCTGCCTGTTATGGGAGATTGGGAGACGATTCTGCATGCTGCCTGTTATGGGTGATTGGGAGGGGATTCTGCATGCTGCCTGTTATGGGATGATTGGGAGGGGATTCTGCATGCTGCCTGTTATGGGATGATTGGGAGGGGATTCTGCATGCTGCCTGTTATGGGATTATTGGGAGGGGATTCTGCATGCTGCCTGTTATGGGTGATTGGGAGGGGATTCTGCATGCTGCCTGTTATGGGAGATTGGGAGACGATTCTGCATGCTGCCTGTTATGGGTGATTGGGAGGGGATTCTGCATGCTGCCTGTTATGGGATGATTGGGAGGGGATTCTGCATGCTGCCTGTTATGGGATGATTGGGAGAGGGGTATTTTAGCACACTATTTGGTTCTGTTATGGGGTGATAGGGGGTGGCCTGCACACTGTCTGTAATGGGGTGATTGGGAGGGGAATCTGCATGCTGCCTGTTATGGGTGATTGGGAGGGGATTCTGCATGCTGCCTGTTATGGGATGATTGGGAGGGGATTCTGCATGCTGCCTGTTATGGGTGATTGGGAGGGGATTTTGCATGCTGCCTGTTATGGGTGATTGGGAGGGGATTCTGCATGCTGCCTGTTATGGGTGATTGGGAGGGGATTCTGCATGCTGCCTGTTATGGGTGATTGGGAGGGGATTCTGCATGCTGCCTGTTATGGGTGATTGGGAGACCATTCTGCATGCTGCCTGTTATGGGTGATTGGGAGGGGATTCTGCATGCTGCCTGTTATGGGTGATTGGGAGGGGATTCTGCATGCTGCCGGATATGGGTGATTGGGAGACCATTCTGCATGCTGCCTGTTATGGGTGATTGGGAGGGGATTCTGCATGCTGCCGGTTATGGGTGATTGGGAGGGGATTCTGCATGCTGCCTGTTATGGGTGATTGGGAGGGGATTCTGCATGCTGCCTGTTATGGGTGATTGGGAGGGGATTCTGCATGCTGCCGGATATGGGTGATTGGGAGACCATTCTGCATGCTGCCTGTTATGGGTGATTGGGAGGGGATTCTGCATGCTGCCGGTTATGGGTGATTGGGAGGGGATTCTGCATGCTGCCTGTTATGGGTGATTGGGAGGGGATTCTGCATGCTGCCTGTTATGGGTGATTGGGAGACCATTCTGCATGCTGCCTGTTATGGGTGATTGGGAGGGGATTCTGCATGCTGCCTGTTATGGGTGATTGGGAGGGGATTCTGCATGCTGCCTGTTATGGGGTGATTGGGAGGGGATTCTGCATGCTGCCTGTTATGGGATTATTGGGAGGGGATTCTGCATGCTGCCTGTTATGGGTGATTGGGAGGGGATTCTGCATGCTGTCTGTTATGGGTGATTGGGAGGGGATTCTGCATGCTGCCTGTTATGGATGATTGGGAGGGGATTCTGCATGCTGCCTGTTATGGGTGATTGGGAGGGGATTCTGCATGCTGCCTGTTATGGGTGATTGGGAGGGAATTCTGCATGCTGCTGTTATGGGTGATTGGGAGGGAATTCTGCATGCTGCCGGTTATGGGATGATTGGGAGGGGATTCTGCATGCTGCCTGTTATGGGTGATTGGGAGGGGATTCTGCATGCTGCCTGTTATGGGTGATTGGGAGGGGATTCTGCATGCTGCCTGTTATGGGTGATTGGGAGGGGATTCTGCATGCTGCCTGTTATGGGGTGATTGGGAGGGGATTCTGCATGCTGCCTGTTATGGGATTATTGGGAGGGGATTCTGCATGCTGCCTGTTATGGGTGATTGGGAGGGGATTCTGCATGCTGCCGGTTATGGGTGATTGGGAGGGGATTCTGCATGCTGCCTGTTATGGGTGATTGGGAGGGGATTCTGCATGCTGCCTGTTATGGGTGATTGGGAGACCATTCTGCATGCTGCCTGTTATGGGTGATTGGGAGGGGATTCTGCATGCTGCCTGTTATGGGTGATTGGGAGGGGATTCTGCATGCTGCCTGTTATGGGGTGATTGGGAGGGGATTCTGCATGCTGCCTGTTATGGGATTATTGGGAGGGGATTCTGCATGCTGCCTGTTATGGGTGATTGGGAGGGGATTCTGCATGCTGTCTGTTATGGGTGATTGGGAGGGGATTCTGCATGCTGCCTGTTATGGATGATTGGGAGGGGATTCTGCATGCTGCCTGTTATGGGTGATTGGGAGGGGATTCTGCATGCTGCCTGTTATGGGTGATTGGGAGGGAATTCTGCATGCTGCTGTTATGGGTGATTGGGAGGGAATTCTGCATGCTGCCGGTTATGGGATGATTGGGAGGGGATTCTGCATGCTGCCTGTTATGGGTGATTGGGAGGGGATTCTGCATGCTGCCTGTTATGGGTGATTGGGAGGGGATTCTGCATGCTGCCTGTTATGGGTGATTGGGAGGGGATTCTGCATGCTGCCTGTTATGGGGTGATTGGGAGGGGATTCTGCATGCTGCCTGTTATGGGATTATTGGGAGGGGATTCTGCATGCTGCCTGTTATGGGTGATTGGGAGGGGATTCTGCATGCTGCCTGTTATGGGATGATTGGGAGGGGATTCTGCATGCTGCCTGTTATGGGATGATTGGGAGAGGGGTATTTTAGCACACTATTTGGTTCTGTTATGGGGTGATAGGGGGTGGCCTGCACACTGTCTGTAATGGGGTGATTGGGAGGGGAATCTGCATGCTGCCTGTTATGGGTGATTGGGAGGGGATTCTGCATGCTGCCTGTTATGGGTGATTGGGAGGGGATTCTGCATGCTGCCTGTTATGGGATGATTGGGAGGGGATTCTGCATGCTGCCTGTTATGGGTGATTGGGAGGGGATTTTGCATGCTGCCTGTTATGGGTGATTGGGAGGGGATTCTGCATGCTGCCTGTTATGGGTGATTGGGAGGGGATTCTGCATGCTGCCTGTTATGGGTGATTGGGAGGGGATTCTGCATGCTGCCGGTTATGGGTGATTGGGAGGGGATTCTGCATGCTGCCTGTTATGGGTGATTGGGAGGGGATTCTGCATGCTGCCTGTTATGGGTGATTGGGAGGGGATTCTGCATGCTGCCGGATATGGGTGATTGGGAGACCATTCTGCATGCTGCCTGTTATGGGTGATTGGGAGGGGATTCTGCATGCTGCCGGTTATGGGTGATTGGGAGGGGATTCTGCATGCTGCCTGTTATGGGTGATTGGGAGGGGATTCTGCATGCTGCCTGTTATGGGTGATTGGGAGACCATTCTGCATGCTGCCTGTTATGGGTGATTGGGAGGGGATTCTGCATGCTGCCTGTTATGGATGATTGGGAGGGGATTCTGCATGCTGCCGGTTATGGGTGATTGGGAGGGGATTCTGCATGCTGCTTGTTATGTGATGATTAGGAGAGGGGTATTTTAGCACACTATTTGATCTGTAATGGGGTGATAGGGGGTGGCCTGCATACTGTCTGTAATGGGGTGTTTGGGAGGGGATTCTGCATGCTGCCTGTTATGGGGTGCTTAGGATGGGGTATTGTAGCACACATTTGGTTTAGAATAATTTACCTTATCTAAACCCTATGCGCGTCTTATAGGGCCAAAAAAGAAAGCACAAAACTAACTATTTGGTGTTATAATTTTTTTATTTATTTAGTTTTCATCATCATTGTGTGATCTGTTTTTTTTTTTTTTCTTCTCTTTTTACAGCAAACCTCTCACTATGAACAAAGTCCAGGAAAACATTCTTCTACAGTTAAGACCACTAATGACTTCCAGTATTCCTGACACAGAGAATGCCGGGATTCCATCGGAAAGAGCCTTGAGTGGATTACAATTAGATTAAGACATTTCAAGGCTCAATTAGACACAGCAGTCTTAACTTCCATTAAACCATTGTAGGGTCTAAATGGACTAAATGCCCCCATGGTATGGAGACCGCGAGTTTAATACGGAAAGAATTGATAACGTTAAATCTGGGTGAGCACGAATCATTAACAGGAGACGAGTAAGGTAACCTAAACTGCATATACAGAATAGCAAGTAATGGATGAACCACATAGCATAAAGAGGCAGCAGATATCACAGTGCCATATGTTGGGATGGGAGTTTGAAAAAATCAGGATATCTCCCTTCCTGTTGTGATTATAACAAACAAGATGAGCCATTCTAAAAAGCCTGCCAGCTCCCTGGTGAGAGTTACATTGTGTCATATTGTTATAGCCAGACTGCAGCTGATTTAATTGTTTCTATTGTAATCCGTTGTGATACGTTGTAAAGCAGTCAAGCTATTGAAAAGTAAATAGCTCACAGATAGCTCACAGCTTTCTGTGAGGTGTGCATTACACTGCTGCAATGGAGAAAATGGGGTGAAGATGGTCTCTCCAGGCAGCACCTTCTATCTATGGCTAAATGTTCTGGAGCGATATGTTTGTTACAAACACCTGAGACTATACAATCAGGTTCAGGAGAGATGGGTTTTTAGGAGGAAACTTAAACCAGACCAACACCCGTTTTTACTTTAACGGGTGTTGGTCCCGCTCTCTAGTGATTGTAAGAAGCTCAAGGGGGCATCCAGGAGCCCACCGCGCAGAAAACCGCACACAAAGCTTATAATACTCACCTTCATTACGAGCCAGCGGCGAGAACAGAGTCCAGAGATTGGGCGGTCACGTGGGCAGGTCCCGTTAAAGTAAAAAGGGGTGTTGGACCGGATTAATAGAACATGGGGGACACAACCTAGTTGGGAGAATATTTATATTTTACAGAAAGAGTAGTAGATACTTGGAACAAACTTCCAGCAAAGGTGGTCTAGCAGCCATAAGTAAATTTAAACATGCCTGGGTAAGTATGTATCTATCCCATATCTATCTATCTATCTATCTATCTATCTATCTATCTATCTCTCTATTCCATGTCTATCCCATATCTAT
The DNA here is from genome assembly GCA_027917425.1 of Gastrophryne carolinensis. NCBI lineage: Eukaryota > Metazoa > Chordata > Amphibia > Anura > Microhylidae > Gastrophryne > Gastrophryne carolinensis. The sequence continues at coordinate 508,185,026 of CM051236.1, read as the reverse complement.
CTATCTATCTATCTATCTATCTATCTATCTATCTATCTCTCTATTCCATATCTATCCCATATCTATCTATCTATCTATCTATCTATCTATCTATCTATCTCATATCTATCTATCTATCTATCTATCTATCTCATATCTATCTATCTATCTATCTATCTATCTATCTATCACCTATCTATCTATCTATCTATCTATCTATCCCATATCTATCTATCTATCTATCTATCTATCTATCTATCTATCTACCTATCTATCCCATATCTATCTATCTATCTATCTATCTATCTATCTATCTATCTATCTATCTATCTACCTATCTATCCCATATCTATCTATCTATCTATCTATCTATCCCATATCTATCTATCTATCTATCTATCTATCTATCTATCTATCCCATATCTATCTATCTATCTATCTATCTATCTATCCCATATCTATCTATCTATCTATCTATCTATCTATCTATCTATCATCTATCTATCTATCTATCTATCTATCTATCTATCTATCTCATATCTATCTATCTATCTATCTATCTATCTATCTATCTCATATCTATCTATCTATCTATCTATCTATCTATCTATCTATCTATCCCATATCTATCTATCTCATATCTATCTATCTATCTATCTATCTATCTCATATCTATCTATCTATCTATCTATCTATCTATCTATCTATCTACCTATCTATCCCATATCTATCTATCTATCTATCTATCTATCTATCTATCTATCTATCATCTATCTATCTATCTATCTATCTATCTATCTATCTATCTATCCCATATCTATCTATCTCATATCTATCTATCTATCTATCTATCTATCTATCTATCTATCTATCTATCTATCCCATATCTATCTATCTCATATCTATCTATCTATCTATCTATCTATCTATCTATCTATCCCATATCTATCTATCTATCTATCTATCTATCTATCATCTATCTATCTATCTATCTATCTATCTATCTATCTATCTATCTCATATCTATCTATCTATCTATCTATCTATCTATCTATCTATCTATCTCATATCTATCTATCTATCTATCTATCTATCTATCTATCTATCCCATATCTATCTATCTCATATCTATCTATCTATCTATCTATCTATCTCATATCTATCTATCTATCTATCTATCTATCTATCTATCTACCTATCTATCCCATATCTATCTATCTATCTATCTATCTATCTATCTATCTATCTCATATCTATCTATCTATCTATCTATCTATCTATCTCATATCTATCTATCTATCTATCTATCTATCTATCTATCTATATCATATCTATCTATCTATCTATCTATCTATCTATCTATCTCATATCTATCTATCTATCTATCTATCTATCTATCTATCTATCTATCTATCTATCTATCTATCTCTATTTATCTATCCCATATCTATCTATCTATCTATCTATCTATCTATCTATCTATCTATCTATCACCTATCTATCTATCTATCTATCTATCCCATATCTATCTATCTATCTATCTATCTATCTATCTATCTACCTATCTATCCCATATCTATCTATCTATCTATCTATCTATCTATCTATCTATCTATCTCCTATCTATCTATCTATCTATCTATCTATCTATCTACCTATCTATCCCATATCTATCTATCTATCTATCTATCTATCTATCTATCCCATATCTATCTATCTATCTATCTATCTATCTATCTATCTATCTATCTATCTTTCTATCTATCTATCCCATATCTATCTATCTATCTATTCTGCAACATTTAATGATGCTGAAGGTCCAGTTTAAGGAGCGTCTTTATACACAGAAGTTATTAACCCTCAGTGGCCCAGGAAAGGTTGTTCCAACCCCCGGGCCGAGGTGGTAAGTACCTTTCTGTATAAATAGCAAAATTATTATTTCCCTATACACACACCTGCTAATACAAGCAGATAAGTCTGTGGAAGTTTCCAGAGAAACACCTTACAAGGACCTCAAAACAATGTATTTGAGGCAAAAGTGTTCTCAGTCACATTCACCCAAGCACGACTATTTGGAAAAGAAAGAGCCACTTTTTCCACCTTGCTTTGTATTAAAGCTATTGCAACACTCTTACCTTAAAGAAGCACTATCGCAAAGTTATATATATATATTGCATATAAACACGTCGGCTAATGAGAGGAGGGGTCACTTATACACCCGAACCGAATAAAACTCCCGTCAAGCTTGTGACTTATTCTCTCATTGTAGGAAGAAAATCCAGGGGTAACAGGTTCAGTCTATCAGGGGTGACAGAACCTGTCACCCCGGATGCCCTTTTCCTTCCATTGAAAGGAAGAAAAAGGAGCCTGGCTGGATGTTTCTTGATGCCGGGTGTGTAAGTGACCCCTCCCGCCACCATCCTGCAAATTTATATGGATTGTTATCATTAGGCCATTTATCGCGATAGTGCTTTTTTAACTTTGGTCCTCTGATGGAACATCCAGTGCAGCGATTGGCCGTTCACGTGGGTAGCGAGCGGTGACATGGTTCCGGCCCGTCGGAATGTCCTGCCCACATGAGCAAGGGTAGGGTAAGGATTACGGGCATTCTGGGAGGTTATGTGCAGGGGGGCTCCAGCATACTTGATGCATCTCTCCTCCATCCTGTCATATATCGGCGGGGACCAACACTACACTGAGTGGGTGTTGGTCGACTTTAATGAATAAAGAATGGTGACAGAATGAAAAGCAGCCAAAGGCACACAGCGACCATAATAATAATAAAGAGGATTATGGGCACTCTGGTGGGTTATGTGCAGGGGGGCTCCAGCATTCTTCATGCCTCTCTACCCCAGCCTGTCATATATCGGCGGGGACCAACACCCGAGGGTGTATTGATCAACTTTAATGAATAAAGAATGGTAACAGAATGAAAAGCAACCACAGGCACACAGTGACCATAATAATAATAAAAATCATCATGAACAGTGGAATGGAACAGGGATGCTCAGACAGGATGGAGCTGAATGGGGGCGCTGATAACCAAGGGTGGAGGGGTTCAGCCAAGGCCAAAATCTGGAGATGATAACAGCAACTAGACCAAGGTGCAGGATTTGGTTTACAGGAAGTGTCCACGGGAGTCCCTTAGCCAATGTCCGTTCGAAGTCCATAAGGAGAAATCCAAAGACAAGGTGAGTAGCAATGTCCAGGCACCAACTCCAGGCTCTCAACTAGAACCTGTTGGCAGACTGGGGAATGGGCTTAGCAGGGACACCTGCTGGTGGACGGGTGTAAGGCAGAGAATCCAGGAACAATTTGTCAAGCAGGTGAGCCAAAGGAGCTGCAAGGTTTCGGGTTAAGGCGGAAATCCGGAATTTACAGGGGACTCAAATAAAAATGTTCTATGGGAAGCCATTCTTATTATTTCTGCTCCTGCTTATAGCAATTGTTTATAGTATATTACAACTATTCGCCTAATGTTCTCTTTTACTACATACTACCTCATATCAAAATAATGCTGTAACGACAACCAACCAACCCCTCCCACCCCCCGATTCTTGGCTTTACCGGGGGGGTTGCAAACAGGTGCGAGCAAAATAAAAATAGCACCATTGCAATTACAAGTACATCTCCTGAAGCAGAGAACTTGTTACTAACAAATCACCCTGTCCTAGTTTGTGTACGCGCCTCTAACCTTGGTACATCTTCCCGTAGCATTGATAGATTAGTGTGAGGTTAAACGCCGGCGTGGTGCGTGCAGCTGCCTAACGGTGAAAGTTCTAGAATAGTGAAGTGTATTTAAAACGAGTGGAAGCCGGGGGTAGGTCAATGGCCAGTAAAGCAACAGACTTGGGGGCATCCCCATCTTCTGTGAATTGATGAGGTTTAATCAAAGTGACTGAAACTCCTAATCAACTATGGAACGCCCCGAGGACGAGTCAAATGAAGGATGGAGCTGGTGCCGCAGATGTGTGGAGTTTAGCTACAGCAAAGAGAAGAGCGAGGTGGAATTTTATAATATTTTTTTTGCCGTTGTGCGCACTTTTTTATGTTCCACCACTTCAATCATGGTTGACAGCTTGTTTACTTTGTGTATGGCTGTGAGGCGTGACTTATTGATTGAATAGAAGCAGAAGGTACAGCCCGTTTCCAGACGTTTTGGAAAGACAGCAAGAAAAGTACAATTTGTCACTGGTCGTTGTCAAGATGTCTAGCCTTGGAATGGCCAACTTTTCAAGACTATTATGGTAATTTTAACTTAATTCTGGGGCTAGATCACTTCAGGTTCATATCTTGTGTCAAGTCCAGCCAAAATGTTGCATTTATGATGAGCCTGACTGCTGATGGGTTGCCTTTGGAGCCTCTCATCTTCCCCAACTTGTGAAGGGTCTTTAGAACCATCACTACAAAGTTGCCACAACTCAGCATGATAGAAATGCATGGTGAATGGGGAAGATGAGAGGATCTGAAGGCCACCCATCAGCAGTTCCATGGGCCAAATAAACCACTAATGCATTAGTTTGAGGTTGATTTAAACATGTAACACCCAGCTAATTCACGGGGCATCCTGACTTAGAAAGCCCCACTATGGGAAACTCCCTGGAGTACCTGGAACAAAGGCCCCGGGGGTTTTCCCTGACACTCCTCTAGCTTATGCATACATCTGACCACGGCATACCTGAATGGCTGACCGCAGCTGTGCACAGCAGAGGTTCAGGTTCATATGGTAAATCTTGTGTCAGGTCCAGCCAAAATGACCATGATCATGGTCAACAACCCCATTCACTATGCATTTCTACCACACTGAGTTGTAGCAACGTTGCGTTGATGGTTCTAAAGACCACTCTTGAGTTGGAGAAGATGAGAGGCTCCAAAGACCACCCATCAGCATTTCCATAGGCCAAATAAACCACTAATGCATTAGGTTGAGTTGATTTAAACATGTAACACCTTTAAATCTATGAAAGTGGACTGGGCTCCAGAATCGAAAAGACATCTTGTTCACCAGGCATCCTGACTTGAAAAGTCCCACTATGGGAAATTCTCGGGAGCACCTGTATACTCACTCCAGGCCAAGGGCCTCCATTGGCTGTGTGCACAAGTGCAAATCGCACCAAATGGCAAGCGCACGGTAGAAGCGCAAATAGCCTTTACTTGCTCCAATTTGCACCTTTCGCAAGGAAAATCTCCTGTTTTGATGCGCAAATGGGTGCACCCCATGTGCATTTGCCCAGCTAAGCGGTTAACTGATCACGATGGTCCCCCATGTTTCTCCTCTTTCCTTTACTGTTTCTCCATAGTGATATGATCTCTCCAGCTTCCATGTTTTCTGTAAAGCTCTATTCGCCATTTCTGAGTCTATTCTCTGGAGAGCTTGTGTCCTCCATTTTTTGGGGGGATATTCTGATTCCAGTTATTCCTTAACTTTTTGCCAATGTTTTTCCCATATGTTCTCTTTAACCCTCCTTCCTCTGTTTGTTTTGCATATGAATGCTTAATAATTTAACTATCATTTCTTTATTGTTTTTATTTTTTGCTCAAATAACCACATTTTTGTTGTTTGGACCTAATTTTTCAGTTTTTGAAAATGTTTTATCATTTTTTTTTTGTAGGAACCCAAACAAAAAAAGGATTGAAACCCCAAAAAGAACTTGCGGCTGACACTTTCATTAGTCAAAAACATGCCAGACGCATGTTTTTGGAATTAAATAAATCTGTTACTCATTGGAATTGGCAGTTCCCTCCACCTATTGCTGGAGGAAATTCACACTTGAAATTGCCACATTTGCACATGCTTTTGTGCCCTCTAAACATACCATAAATCAGGCGACGGAGACAGTTTGGTGCACAAAAATGGTGAGAGTGGAAAATTTCAGGCGCAAATTGGCACAATGACAAACATTAGGCGCTAAAACAAAATCGCATCGCATTTTGATGATCATGAATCAGTGTTACATGACGCTCCAAATAGCGTGTGAATACTCACAGGCGCACAGACCATGAATCGACCCTTGTATGTCTAAATTACCCAACCTCCCACTTAGGGTCAGCCAATAATGAGACGTGAACAAGATATGTCTGGAAATATTTATGGTCAGGCATTTCTAATGAAAACTGAGCAGCTGTTTCAAAATTAATACCAAGAAAATATAAAAAAATCTATTCAAAGTACATGCGTGGGATTAAAGGAATAAAGCATATAGAAGAAACATGGAATTAGGAAAATCAAGGCACCCTCTATTATATATAGCCCAACACTTCTGTTGTTAGCGAGATAACTACTAAGTGGCCATTTGCGTTAATATATTTCTTTCTTAATAATATTGTTTCTTCTAATTTTCCTTCAATTATAGGAAATTAGATGGACTTTCTGAACGCCCCGGAGTCATTCTTAATGAATATAATAGCAAACATTCAGTAGAAGTGGCCATTTCCTGGCTGGAATCCGCGTTTAGCCCATTGCGTCGCAAAGAATGAAACGTAAAACAAAGGGTCTTAGTCATTAAATTGCGGGGAAAAGGAAGGCCAGCGGATTCTGTAACTCTCCATTACTCGCTAAATAACAAAAGGCGCACAGGTGCGTGCCAACCAATTCTTTGTTAAAAACATGCAACACCATCAAAATATCTTACATTGTAAGAGGACCAGTGTTAATGAGACAGGACCAGGTGCAGCACCAGCTAGAAAATTCCCAATTTCCTAAAAAAGAAATGTTGGGTCCATATCTTATGGCAACTATGGCCAATGAATCCAACCTGACTCTATTTATAGTGGACCAAAACCCAGGATTTTGACTATCCTGGGTTTAGGTCCTCACCCTGATCGGGAATGCCCCACTGTGTGAAACCCCCCAGATTGCCTGATCTCACTTACCCTTTCCCAGTCCTACGGCCGCATCCCCTGCTACCCTTTAACAGGGAGCATGCCCCCACCGACCATTCACAAATGCCTGGCGCGGGCACGTGCCCTGCTAAAGGGATGGCGGATAACAGGGATGTGTCCACTGTTCACGCATGCGCCGGTAGACTGAGAAACAAGGTGAGTTTCCAGGCAACCTCAGAGGAGTCTCATAGACTCCGGGGTGGGTTTTGGTCAACTTTAAAGGGATACAGCAGGCAAAGTTAATTGTTACACCATTGTGTCGGGCAACACTTGGCACTGTCCTAAACTGTTTTCTGTTTTTAAATTAAAGAAGAATTGGCCGAGATATGAGTTTACAACATATGATTTCTCTATTGAAATATATGGGTGTGACCTTTGGCCTTGCGATGCTGCATAATAATCCGCATAATGGGCAGAGTTTGTAAGTGCACAAGATATTGTTATAGACACAGGCATCCTCATCAACCTAGATGTGCTCCTCTGTCTCTCCCAGTGTCCACAGTTTGATGATCAATGTTAAAGGGAGGGGGCAGGCTCTATTGTCTTGTTCCAAAGCTGTTATAGAGACACTTAGTCACATCCACAAGCACACAGACAGCTATGTGTGATTCAAATGATAATTAGGTGTGGCAGTGATTGCAAAAAGCTAATTAGATATGGTGGCTAATCATAAATGAACTATAGTTGGCAGGTGCAAGCAGAGAGGGGGAGAGGGGACAGAGTGGGGAAGTGGGAGCTGGCTGCAATGGCTGAGGCTGCTTAAAGTGAACCAAAACCCACCCTGCACCTTTTGCCAATTTTCACCGCCCCTACATTACTCTAATCCCAGATAATGGCGCCTGTTTAAGCTGTAAGCTCCACTTCCACCATTCATTGACATTGTTGTGTGTGGCAATGATGTAATTGCCACACCGATGTAATGACTGATCGCCTGTCATCTCACAAAGAGGGACAGCAGGTTTCCAGATCCTTTCAAAAAGTGAAAACATCCATTTCTAGTTCTCCACCCTAAGAAGGGGGTATAAGCAGGGGCTTTGGCTAAATGTATTTCACAAGTTCAGTGGGTTTTGGTCCGCTTTAAGATTTCCTTGCTGCAATGAGGTCAAGATAAAATCTGAATAGAACGAGCAACACTGAGTGTCCCATGAGGAGGAAAGGTTGAGTTTAGGGGTGATCCTGGGGGATACATACATCAGGGAATCCCAAATTGGACAAGATAGAAACAAAAGCCAAGAAAGTCTGTTTATGTTGTTCCTCTTTAAATCTGAGACATTGATGATTATTTCCTCAAACCCCGCTCCCACCACCTCTGCAGTTTGAAACACTGAGCTATTCCGCAGCGGGGGCGTGTAGATGCCACAAATATTCACGACCAATAGTCAAACAGCCACAAGGAAACAAACAACAAACAAAATGACTAAACCTTCTTAGTAGCACATTTCTCGTCAGAGGTCCAAAATTTAGCAGCGCTTCAATGTACGCAAAATATCGACCTTGAAGTTTTGACATACGACAAGGAAAAGCTTCTTAGAAGAATAGAAAGGAAGTCCACTTACCTAAGGAGATAAAAGAGAGAAACATAAGAAAATTAGAAATATTCAAATGTTCAGAAAAAAACAATACACATATACATAAAATAGATATAGACAATAGCCTCGATTCAGAGACACATTCGTCCGGACTTCCGTAGCTGTGTGTGAAAGTTTTGGTGGGTGTTTGTCATTTTTTTTTCGTCCATATCGTCCATTTTTTTCGTCCATTTTCTACTCGCACGAACGTTTGGGAAAATTTTATATTTTATGATGGTATAAAAAAAAAAAAATGTTACATTGTCATTTCATTTACAAAATACATTAACACAAAACTAATGGGACCAGAAATATTTAAAGATGAATCACATGACCGAGAAGTGATTTGGGTAAGTTTTAGGGGGCTAAAATGGAAGAAGAACCTAACCGAGAAGTGGTTTGGGTGAGCTTTAACCCCCCTGGCGTTATGATAGAGGCAAATGTAATGGTAACGAAAGCGTTACCATTACATTTGTCTCTGACACACGGCTCCGCCCCCATGAGCCCCTGCGGCTCACAGAGACGGAACCCGGAAGTGCGACGGACGCCGCAGCCGCGGCTCTCACCTGCGATCGCAGCGGGGACATCGCTGGATCGCAGGGAGAAGGTAAGGAGACTGCGCCGCCCTGCTCCTCTGCCAAATAGATCCCGAGCGTGACTCGGGGTTACCGCTACTTACAGCGCAAATTAACCCCGAGTCACGCTCGGGATCACCGCTAAGGAGGTTAAAGGTCCAAAAGGGAAGATGGAGGATAGTGCTAAGTGGTTTAGCTAAACATTGTAGTAGAAGTGAGGGTGGCAAATATGTAGGCGAGCACTTTAATGAGTTAAGTTTGTAGTGCGCAGCCGCAAGATCGTAAGGATTTCCGTCTGGACGAATATTTAGTGAAAAAGGGAAACAGAATCGAACGGGAAACGTAAAGGATTCGTGGGAGGAGACGATGGGAAAAGGGTAAAAACGAAAGCCTACGTTGTAACATGTGAAAATGAAACGGAAAAGTCTGGATGGAAAATGACATCCTTGTATTCGTAATCTGCCGTACGAACGGACGGAAACTTTACTGAAGGTTTTCAATGCATGCATAGAATCGCTCGCACGCTCATACGAGAACGGAAACATTTCACAAAAAAAAACAGATCGGAACTAAAACGGAAGTTTTTTTTTTGTCTCTCTGAATCGAGGCTAATGGTGGCGATTCAGAGCCAGGGGAGAATTCTCAGTTTTTAGGAGAGAAAACTGCCATTCACTTTCGTTGTCTTCCAGGTGCAAATTTTCACCTGGCTCTGAATCAGCCACAAGGTAGACAATGAAAGTGACTGGCAATTGTCTCTCCTAAAAAAGAAGAGAGAATTCTCACCTGGCTCTGAATCGATCCCTATAACAATGAGAAAAGCTAAGGAAGGACATACAGAGGAGACAATCTTTAGAGAGTCTTTCCTGGCCCACAGCGCGATGCACATATCACATTGCACTGTAAGCTATCTAAATTGCAACAATAGGCTCATGACTGCTTTAGAAAGCTGATTACAATAGAAACAATTAAGATAAATGAATTGCCTAAACAACTCCTCGTTTAAACGTTCTACTTATAAAGACATCAAGGCACAAAAACAGTTTTTCTCTGCTGGTTATACAACAACAGATGAACAGCCAACTAGAACCCATGCTTTAGTAATGGACAGGGGCAGACTGGCTGAAGGGAGACCCGGGACAATGCCCGGTGGACTCCACTGCTTTGGCGCCAGTTAGGCTGCTGCTTTTAATACCCACATTCAATCCCTGCCCCCTTAGTCTCCCCCTTGGCCCCCTGTACCCAACCCTACACGTACCTCTGGGGGTACGCGTCAGTGTTCAGGAGAAGAACAACAGGGGGTGTCTGACTGGTGAGGTACAGTATATTAATTTAAAGGTGCAACCTTATCCTTTCCTGCATTAAAAGTGCTATGATGTCTCTCTCTCTATATATATGTTGTTTTTTTCTAAACTTTGGGGTCCGATCCACAGTTCTGTTGTTTGGACCTTATTTTGTCTGTTTTTGGACATCTTTTTATTTATTTATTTTTTTTTTCAATCCCTAAAACGAACTTACAGCTGACACTTTCATTATTCAAAAACATGCAGGACACTGCCGGCATGTGCTTTCAGAATGAAATAAGCCTGTGACTCATTCGAATAAGCAGTTTCCTTCACCTATTAGCTATTCACTCTTCCCTCTAAACATACCATAAATCAGGTGCCAGAGACAGTTTGGTGTACCAAAATGGCGCGAATGGAAAAATTTAGATGCAAATCGGTGCATTTGGTGAATACTAGTGTGAAAATTGGTGAAAAATCAGCTGCGCATCCCATTTTGATGACCGTGAATCAGATGAAAACCTGAGCACAACTTGGTGCTCAAAAAAAATGCGCATATTTGCGCATGACCATGAATCGAGCTTATTGAAACAAAAAGACAATGAAGGAAAAAAAGAAAAAGAGCAAAAGAAAGAATGGTGCCGACAGAAAATTTCAGGTGCAATTTGGCGCATTCACGAACACGGGTGCGCAAAATGGCGCAAAAACAAATGCCTATCAAATTTTGATGACCATGAATTAGACGAAGCCCGAGCATGACTTGCCACTTAAAAAAAAGTGCGCAAATTTGCTCGTGCACGAACATGAATCAATTCTATAATCTCCTTTTCTCGTAACACTGGTCTTAATATGTTTAGCATCTAGTTTGTAATATTATACCTTGTACAGCACTATGGAAGAAAAAAGTGCTATATAAATAAACAATAATAGTAATAATGTATCACAGCCGATGTAGATTTTGTTCCAACTTTAATATTAGCTGTAACCTGGCTGTTACGGGGAGGCCGATTCATTAATAGCGGCAGGTAGCGACAGTTGAGCGACTGTAGCAGTTTTTCACAGCGCCCGCTAGTAGTCGCTGTGCTTGGCCATTGTTCGTTTGTTGATAGCGACCTGGGAGGTTTTGGAGTCGGTGTGCAGTAATGTTGAATACGGGGTGACGAGTCGCTATTTGACAGGTTCCGCGATGTATGGGTGCGCATGATAGCGACTGGTCAGAGCGACCGGCTCCCACCATATTCATCAAAAAATCACGCTCCAAAAATTCTCGCGCTGTGAAATGCATGTTTAAACCCCAGAGCGCTGGCGGCGATGTGTTAAAAGTAGTTTTTTAACCCCCAAACCACCATATTTTTGGAAACAAAAAAAAAACATTTTTAAAGAATTTAGTAATATGAATACAATAATATCAGACCTGTAATATCAATTCTGCACAATTTTTTTTTTTTTTTTTTTAACCTTAAAAAAATTAACTAACATGGCAGAAGTGGTCACAGAATTTTTCACATTTAAAAAAACAAAAAAAACAATAACAATTAATTATTAATATTTAAAGATTGTTCCATTGAAATGCATTGGAGAGCGCCAGGTAGCGAGAGGTCATACCTGTCGCTGTTCAAGGTCGGACGCTGGCGCTGTGGGCTGAGGCTGGAATAATGATGAATGAGTGGCTATCTGGCGCTATCTCAGTCGCTAAGCAGGATCGGCTTCATAAATGTGTGATTGTGGTGGGGAGCCGGCGTTCTCGCGGCGGGGCCCGTCATTACCGGTCGCTCACCAGTCGCTACCTGTCACTATTCCTTCATAAATAAGGGCCTCAGTGTTACTGTCAGGCCGGAGAGTTCTCCTAAATACACTCTCCGCCAGGAGAGAAGATTGTTTGGCCAGAGCAAAGTCACAGGAACAAGGAAATGCACTAGAAAGTTTTAATAATAAAGGCAAAAAGGGAACAAAAAATCTAAGATACACTGTGATAAAGCAAAGAAACAAAGCTAATTAACAAGATAACTAATAAGAAAAACAAAGGAAACCCTAAGGTGCTGGTGCACCTACCCAAGGGCCCAGGACAGGGGTCTGCAGCCTCCAGTAGCTGATAGGAGGCCTGTTGCAAGAATTGCAGGGAGAGGCCTGCTAGCCACGAGACTCCATGGAGGTACAGGTTCAGAGCACCAACATGCACAGCCACAAATCGATGGGTAACCATAGCAAACAAAATTCAGCTGCACCAGGTGAAGGGCGGAACCACTTAAATAGGCCTCACACCAGGTTCAGCAGTAGAGGAGGAGAGAGATCAACCAGGGCTCTACTGACAACTGCAGATAGGGTGATAAATGACACCAGCCAGGAATCGAGTCGGACCCGGGGACCTTACAGTTGCACAGCAGGGAGCTGGGTGGATTTTATTATGTAAGAGGATGATTCATCTCTGCGCGATACATTGCAAAGAAGAAGGTAGGGACGTTGCAGCTCGAGGTAAAAACCTCCCGGCCTGAGATCCAGTTCATTCAGTGACTCTGCCTCTGTGCATCGGCCTTTTGATGGTGTTGTGGGCCTTGCCGTGTATTTCCATCTCATGCGCCACAATCTTTAAACTTTAAGCTCTACTAGAACTATTAGCAGAGCGAGAAGGACGTTGTTATCAGGAGATGAATACGTCACTGCTATAGGCAACATCACCTTGTTCTGTCTATTTAAATGCAACACGCTTCATGGGATATTCCAATTACTGTCCACGGTCTATTGTCCTCTTATCCCGATAATAATATCCCAATGGATTCTATTAATTTCCAAATGTAATTGTCACATCCGGGGCTAATTTTGTCCTTAATTTGGTTCCTGATTTACATTGGTCCTTGCCATGGGGGGCTCAGAATAATTTAAGGACGTTCTTGTTAGAAAAAAGTGATCACCTAATTATATTCCGGAGTGTAGCCCATGGGGGCGAACGTCCATGAATGGCAAAAATCAGACGTTTCGAATCACTGACTTGTAACAAACTCGAGAGTCTTAGAGCTCCTCGATGAAGATGCGCTCATGGGATTCAGTCGTAAAAGGGTTCAGCTGTTGTGATGCAGCGCCTGATGTTGCTGAGGTCAGGCTCTTTGAACGCTGAATTAGCAGTTTACATGGAGACTTTGAGAATTTAGCTTCCCAAAAGCATATACTTTAAAGTGGAACAAAACCCAGCGCAATCTTACAGATTCCTGGGCCGATCGACTCCCTCCCCCTGGGGCATGCAAAATCAGGATGCCCCGATGTGTGAAGCCGCGCCCCCCATCCCCGCTATCACTCCAGCAGGGTGCTTGCCTGCGCCAGCCATTTGTGAATGGTCGGTGCGCGCACGCTCCCTGTTAGAGGGAAGCGGAGGATGTGGCCGCCAGCACGTTCTGAGCCACTGGCCTTAGATGAAGGCTTAGACGGCGTGACATCAATTGGTCCAAGCGTGCTGATTGGACGAGCTGCCGCACATGCGCCTTAGTACCAGGAAGAGGAGAGTTGCTCTCTTTAAAGTAGACCAAAAGCCGGGATTTGGGCTATCCCGAATTGGGATACCCCGCTATGTGAAACCCCCTTCAGATCACCCATAAAAAACCTTTTTCCCAGTCCTACTGCAAATGCCCGGGCATGTAGCCAATCGGCGCGCTCACCTCCATAAATGCCGAATGACGCTGAATAGTGCCGAGTGCGCCAATGGCTGCATCTCCGCTAGCCTCAAGCATGGGGCGTCCCCAGTGCCATAGCAGTCAATGTGGAAAAGAAAATGAACCCAAAAACACATAGCTAATGCAGAAAAAGTAACAAGTTGTAAAGTGGACCGAAACCCACTCTGGAGTCTGAGACTCTGGGGCATGCAGATTCGGGATGCCCCGCTGTGTAAAACTCCCAAAGTAGCCTGGAAACTCACCTTCTTCCCTGGTCCAACGGCACGAAATTAAGGAAGGGAAAGGAAATTATAGAAAAGGAAGAAGGAGGTATCTAAAAATGGAAAAAAAGGAAGAGGAAAGGGAAATGAAAGGAAGGGCAGGTAAGATGAGAAAGGAGAGAAGGGAGGAAGAGAGGGATGGGGGGATAAGGAAGAAATGGAGTGAGAAAAAAAAAAAAAGAAATGGAGGGAGAAAGAAAGGGAAAGGAAAACAAAATGGTGGAATAGGGGAAGGCAGAGGAAAGGGAAAAGAACGGAAAAGAGTCAGGATAAAGAGAGAAAGGAAAAAAGTGTGGGAGGAAAGAAAAATAGATGGAGGAAGGAATAAGGAAGAGAAAGGAAAAGAAAAGGGAGGGGTGTAAAAGTAAAAAAATGGGAAGAAAAAAATGAACAATAGGAAAGGAAAGATAGGGGAAGACAATAAGACAGAAAGAGAGAAAGGCTTAGAGATAGAAAGGAAGGAAGGAAGAAGGAGAATAGAAAAAAAGGGGAAAGTATAGAAGGAAGGGTGAACAAAAAAAGAAGGAAGGAAGAAAATATTTTATGAGACTCTTTTACATTGCTGGAACAATGGAAGGGATGTCCGCTTACCACCTTATCCGAGTGTGCATGGCCGTGGGTGGTCTCAGACTCCTATCTCCAGTCCTTAATCATATTAGCCTATTACATGTTTCTGACTCCTATCTCCAGTCCTTAATCATAGTAGCCTATTACATGTAATCATAGTGTGATCACAGAGGAGGGCGGGATTTCATAGCTGCAGAGAGAGGCAGCCTCTCTAAGGACGTCTGGGGAGGGAATGGGGGGTGTTTCCTTTCTTGGACCACAGTAAGTAAAATTGATTGAAGGACCAGATCAGCGGGGGGGAGACTGAATAAGGAAGTGTGAGAATGAGCGCGTGCAGCAGTGAGCGTGTGGTCACCTCACTCACCTCAGCCCCAATCCTCTTCATCAGCAGTTGTGGCGCAACGTTCGGTACGAACCCAAACTTTGCGGTTCGGTTACGCCCATCTCTAGTTCCAAATGCATCCCTCTGAAAAAAATGGTCAGCTTACCTACAGATTACATACCGATTGTATGTACAGTACTCTTATTTTTTCCAAAAATGTCTGGACCATGGCACAAAGCACCTATTGCCTTAAACCGGACCAACAGCCTGGCACAGTTGGAAAAGAAAGGTAGCGGCCATTTTGGAGCTTCCTCTCCCAGCGTCTCAGCCATGCTGCTGCCTGGATTCAACTGACATAACTGACAATGCACAGTAACAGGAAGACCAGCAGCACTTGCTGTTTGCAGGTGGCCTGCAAATGCATGAGCCACCATTTTGTTTTTAAATTTTACCACGGCAGGAGTTAGAAAAAGGTAAATGAATTTTTATGTGCAGAAAATTTCCCCGCGAAAGGATGCATATGAGCACTGTTTGTTTTGTTGCTCTGGTTTAAGTCATTTATGACTGCTGGTCCACTTTAAGTGTCACCCCCTTTCTCATCTTACATTGTAAGCTTGTGAGCATGGTTCCCTTGCTTTTAATTTTTAATGGATACCCTTTTCTTACTCTGTTTGTACACAAACCCTTTGATTGTAAAGCACTGTGGAATATGTTTGTGCTATATAAAAATATTAATATTATAATTAATAATATAAATGGGAAAAAAAGCAAGAAAGAAAGAAAGAAAGGTGGTAACAAAAAATAACAACACGAATGAAACTGAGGAATGAAGAAAAAGAAATGTAGATCATGAGAAAGTATAGAAATATCAAATAATTAGGATTGAAAAAAGGGAAAGAAAGAATGGGCCAGATGTCTCTGTTGGGAGGAAAGGTGTGGTTCTACAGTGCACCTGAAAAGAAAGAAGGAAGAAGGAGAGAAGAAAGAAAGAAAGAAAGAAAGAAAGAAAGAAAGAAAGAAAGAAAGAAAGAAAGAAAGGTGGTAACAACAAATAACAACACGAATTAAACTGAGGAAGGAAGAAAAAGAAATGTAGATCATGAGAAAGTATAGAAATATCAAATAATTAGGAAATTAGGGAAACAAAGAATGGGGCTGATGTCTCTGTTGGGAGGAAATGAGTGGTTCTACAGTGCACCTGAAAGGAAAGAAGGAAGGAAGAAAGAAAGAAAGAAAAAAGAAAGCATAATGGACAGTGGTAAGTAACAACAAAAAAGGAAGGGGGTGTATAGCATAAACAATTTGGCGGAAAAAAGTAGATTAGTAAATACAATGTAGTTACCAAGGAAATAAGAGGCAAGGAATCACAGGACAGAGCTGTAATATTGCCTCTTCACAAGGCTGCACTGCTTTGGGACTCAGTGGGCTGGCACCTCACATAGACCATTTTGCCACTGAACACTGTATCCTTTTCTAAAAAAACCCGACTCTTCCTGCCTCCCAAGTCTCCTCCAATCCCCCAAATACCTGACCTCATTGTACCTCCCCAGTAGCTAAACCCATTCCTATCACAGAATCTTCTGCTACAATACTAAAGTGTCAGAACCATCAGTCTCTATCAACCTCCCCTTATTTGGCCCATACTAAAGCTTCAATACCATCTCTGTAAGAGGGACCATTTCCTCCATGATCGGTTCCTTTAGTGCTCTATCCCCAGCTGATAAATGCACCTTTTGACCCGCTGGGAAGCACTCTGGGGGTGGAGACCAGGAGCTCATGGGCTGACCAGGGCCATCATATCCCAGTCTGCCCTTGGTTGGCCCGAAATGCTAAACCCATTCCTATCACAGTATGTTCTCCTACAATACTAAAGTGTCAGTACCAACAGTCTCTCTCAACCCCCCCCCCCCTTATTTGGCCGATACTAAAGTGTCAGTACCATCAGTCTCTCTCTCAACCCCCCCCCCCCCCCCCCCTTATTTGGCCCTATACTAAAGCTTCAGTACCATTTCTTTAAGAGGGACGATTTCCACCGCTGCCCATGATTTGTCCCTTTCATGCTTTAGTCCCAGCTGATAAATGCCCCTTTTGACCCACTGGAAAGCACTCTGGGGGTGGAGCCCAGGAGCTCATGGGCTGACCAGGGCCATCATATCCCAGTCTGCCCTTGGTTGCCCCGAAATTCTAAACCCATTCCTATCACAGTATCTTCTCCTACAATACTAAAGTGTCAGTACCAACAGTCTCTCTCACCACCACCCCCCCCTTATTTGGCCCTATACTAAACCTTCAGTACCATCTCTTTAAGAGGGACGATTTCCACCGCTGCCTATGATCTGTCCCTTTCATGCTCTAGTCCCAGCTGATAAATGCACCTTTTGACCCACTGGGAAGCACTCTGGGGGTGGAGACCAGGAGCTCATGGGCTGACCGGGGCCATCATATCCCGGGCTGTTTTTGGCCCCAGTCTGCTCGCGGATGCAGTAGTCTAGTTGTGAGATGTTTAGGACGTACATTAGAATTAGTGGTGTCATGTGCGAGGAGGGGAGGGACACCGGAGATCTCCAGGGAAACCGAGATCCCCGCAAAGGTGAAGTGATGTACTTTATGTTCTTCAGCTTGTCTGTACTTGTTTGAGTAAATGTAAAATAAAAATCAATTCGTTAAATATTGCCTTCAAAATTATTCATCATGTCAGCCTAAAACTACCGGCCAGCCATGAGACTAGCCCCCCTCCCTCCACTAATACAATGTGAGACGTTTGTAATTAATTTTAGGATGAGAACGTGTCCTCCCGGTGCCTTCTCACTGTTTTGCTAATCAATGAGAGGCATTGTGCTGACCCGCGCTGCCATCGCTGCCCGGAACATGTCAGCCATCGCCCATCACGCTGTCACACCCTGGCCAAGCTAGTAATTTAGCAATAACCCAGTGACAGCAAATTGTTCACAGCGACACTACGCCACCGACAAACGCAGTTCACAATTTCGTGACGGCAACAGAGAGCTGCCTGGCTGATTATTTTTCTGCAATTCTGATAGCAATTACCTTTTTTTTTTTTTTTTTTTTTTAAATATTGCTATTGTTGGTTACTGTTATTTATTTCTACTGTTTTAAAAGCTCCTTATTGGTAATGTTTTTCCAAACTGAGCTGTGAACTGACTTATACAAAAGCTTAAACAGAATATTTATTCCAACATCTGATCGTTGGTCAAAGGGCCTTTAATAACTTTATTTATTAATGGACTGGCCAGTGGATCTACATGCCCAACAAACAGGGCCGGCGTCAGAACCTGACAAGCCTAGTCAACTGCTGAGGGCCCCCAACCCTCAGGGGGGCCCACTGACAGCTGGAACAATGTGGTTAAAGAACTTTTTTTTGCCACTAACATTGCATCAGACCCCTGCGCTGCCTCCAGTTCTGTCCCATCCATCCCTGTCACCTCAGCTCTGCCCCATCCATCCATGTCACCTCAGCTCTGCCCCATCTATCCATGCACCCCCCAGCTCAGCCCCATTTATCCATGTACCCTCAGTTCTGCCCCATCCATCCATGCCCCCCTCCCAGTTCTGCCCCATCCATCCATGTCACCTCAGCTCTGCCCCATCCATGTCACCTCAGCTCTGCCCCATCCATCCCTGTCCTCTCAGCTCTGCCCCATCCATCCCTGTCACCTCAGCTCTGCCCCATACATCCCTGTCCTCTCAGCTCTGCCCCATCCATCCCTGTCCTCTCAGCTCTGCCCCATCCATCCCTGTCACCTCAGCTCTGCCCCATCCATCCCTGTCCCCTCAGCTCTGCCCCATCCATCTCTGTCCCCTCATCTCTGCCCCATCCATCCCTGTCCCCCCAGCTCTGCCCCATCCATCCCTGTCACCTCAGCTCTGCCCCATCCATCCCTGTCCTCTCAGCTCTGCCCCATCCATCCCTGTCACCTCAGCTCTGCCCCATCCATCCCTGTCCCCTCAGCTCTGCCTCATCCATCCCTGTCCTCTGAGCTCTGCCCCATCCATCCCTGTCCCCTCAGCTCTGCCCCATCCATCCCTGTCACCTCAGCTCTGCCCCATCCATCCCTGTCCCCTCAGCTCTGCCCCATTTATCCATGCCCCCTCAGTTCTGTCCCATCCACCCCTCTCCCCTCAGATTTGCCTCATCCCCTCAGCTATATGCCTCTCCGTTCCTTTACTCCCAGCTTTGCCCATCTACCCACCCCCATATACATATGCTGGGTGGCGAGGGGATGGGTCACTTACACACCCAACATCAAGAAATATTCAGCCAGGCTTGTTTCTTTTATTTTAATGGATGTGAGAGGAAATCAGGGGTTCTGTCATTCCTCATAGACTAAACCTGTCACCCTTGGATTTTATTCCTAACATAAGAGAATAAAACACAAGCTTGGTGGGAGTTTTATTCTGTTCGGGTTTATAATTCACCTCTCTTCTCAATAGCCGACGTGTTTATATGGATTTTTAACATTATACAATTTTGCAATACTGCTACTTTAATAGAGTCCTTTCAATATTCATTTGCTCCAAGGCCATTGCCATCTGGAGCAAATTGTCAGAGGTCTGCTCCTGGGTGCACCTGCACTTCACTTAGAACTCTTACCAGTCCAATACAGTTTTAAAATAAAATAAATAACTCACCATCACCATGTCTTTTGGCTGCCAGACATCTGCCGGGTTGCCCCCCCCATTCCAATGGGGACCTGTATCCCTGTATCCCCCCCCCTTACTACAGATGCCGGTGGATTGGCCGCTACAGAGGCTCACCAGCATCAAGAAGATCACAGACCACCGGACCAGGAGGGATCAATCAACCGACCTGGCAGACCTGCTTAGAGGACGTGAAGGGGACAGATAAAGGAAAATGGGGCAACAGAAAGTTTATTAATTATATATATATATATATATATATATATATATATATATATATATATAGCAATCATTAACCGTCACATCACAGCTCATCCCATTGTGATATATCACTAGCATTGAAAAACATTTAAGATTTCAAGATATCACGATGCACCAGTGCAATAAATGAATGGTTAAAGAAAGTTGCATCTGTATACATATATATATATATATATATATACAACTGGTATTGTCGAAACTGTTGTCTATGCCGTTCAGGAGTAGCAGAGGGCTTGCGAACCAGATTTTCTTGGCTCTGCTCATCACTATTCACGACCACCATGTTTCTCCCGGTTCCTGAAGGCTTGCTTGAAGATTTAAATTTTCTTCCTGGCTTCTTCTGGGACACTTAAAGGAGACTGGTCTGTGGCATCCAACTGCATTTGCTTTATCCCTCAGCAATAAAGTATAATATATATTTTTATAAAAGTGTATTTTATGTCACAAAGGGGTTAACAATTTGGGGGGTCCCAAGCAGCCCACTACCAGTTCAAAGGGTATGGGGGGTCGACATGTGGGGTGACTGGCTTGCCTATACTGTTTTCCCTTTACCCGCTCCCCCTTCCTATTCACCGGGAACACAAAAGGGCATAGGGGCTGATATTGCACTACGACCAGAGGTTGGCCATTTGGCCTTCGAGGCTTGGGGATACAAGCCCCTATGGGTGGTGCACCAAGTTAGTAACCCCGGGTTGGATGGGGCAGTTGTTTTAAACAATAAGAAGGAAAACAGGGGAGGCTGTTCAATTATTTTTTTTTCCTTAAGACTGCTTTAATAATATTCGGCTTCAGGAAAACCTGACTGGCCAATATTAATAGACACATTCAGACAAACGGTTTGTAACCTGATTAGATCAATGATTGGCTCATCGCTAGTCTCTATGGCTTCTGTAGTCACCTTTAGGCATAATCAAGTCATAGAGGCCGATTCATTAATAGCGCCAGGTAGCGCCAGATGAGCGACTGTAGCGTGATTTTTTCAGCGCCAGCCAGTATTCGCTGTGCTTGGCCGGCGTTAGCTTGATGACAGCGACTCAGTCGGTGTGCGGTAATGTTGAATACGGGCTTAGGGGTCGCTGTTTCACAGGTTCAGCGTTGTATGTGAGCGCCTGACAACAAATGGCCAGAGTGAACAGCTTGCTTCATATTCATTAACAAATCACGCTCCGAATTTGCTGTCGCTGTCCATTCCTTGTTTAAACCCCAGAGCGCTGGCGGCGATGGGTGTTAACTAGTTTTTAACCCCTAAACAACCATATTTTTTGAATGTAACATTATACATGTTTTTAGAATCATTTTGTAATATGAATACATTAATATCAGACCTGTTAGATCAATTCTGCACAAATTTTTTTTTTATTTTTTTTTTACTTAAAAATAAATCCTAACATTGCAGAAGTGGTCTCCGAATTTTTGACATTAAAAAAAAAATAAAAAAAAATAATACCAATTAATTATGATTAATTATAGATTGCTCCATTGAAATGCATTGGACATCGCCAGGGAGCGACAGCTCATACCTGGCGCTGTGAAGGAATTTGCAGCGGCGCTGTTCGGTCCAGGCGGCTTCATGATGAATGCCGCGCTAGCCGTCGCTCTCGCCGGCGCTAGCCTCATTTTGCTTGATAAATGCGTCATTCTGACCGCCGCCGGGCGTACTTGAGTCGGTAGCCGCCGATAGCTGGCGGTACCTGGCGCTCGTCAGACACTACCTGGCGCTAGCCCGTGATAAATAAGGCCCATAGTATTGAAAGGTAGCTTGGAAACACCACACAATCACCCTTCCTTTGCAGCACAATAATAAGTAAAAGCCAACTGCACTAACACCTTCGGTGTCTTCTTAGACGTAGTGTGACAACGAGGAAGCAATTGCCTTGATGATATACTTGCAGCCTCGAAGGTTAATGTCAAGCTCTCCCAGGAACTATATATACTAACAGGACACGCAACAACTGCTTCTTGAAAGGCTGCATAATTAGCTGTTTGACTTTTGACAAATTTTTCCCTTTGGCTAAAATAATGATGTGCTGTCCGTATATGTTTTCAGCTGTTAAATGGCTGCTCAGCGGGGGTTAGTGCAAGGTCTGACATACTGTACAGTAGAATGTGGCTGTAGAGTGTATAACCCTACTCCATGTGCATGTCGTAAAACCTATTTAAAGGCTTTTCCGGTGTTGCCCTAATGATACCATACATTAAAGATAGATAAATAAAGAGATGTTAGTTATTGAAGGTTAGGAGAGCCCACTACCATAAGTCATTTGATATACTTTGAAATTAAAGAGACCAAAATAAGCTGCTAATATAATTTTATAACTATGTCATCGTTGCAGTCCATTTCGATGCTACTCCTTCCCAGGTCAACCAAGCGCGAAAAGATTATATTTCAGCAAAATGTTAACTCGGCAGAAAAGGTCATTGGGGTACCCCAGCCATCGCTGGAATCCCTATACGAAAAATACACTATCTCAAGAGCAAGAAAATTCTTCTCTGACCCCACCAATCCTGGCCTGGGCGGCGCCGTAGGGTTCCCCAATGCAGAACCGCTTCTTCCCATCAACAAGGCACTGAAACAAGACAATGGCTAAGAGGGATAGTTCCTGCAGTTCACACAGTCTCTAAACTATCCATCATGAGCGTCCTGAAAATACAGCTTGGGTTCAGCTGCTGAATAGAGCCTACGTACATATGGGTGTATGCTGTGTGTATACGGGACTGTCAGAAAGGTTATTAGTGCTCTTCTTTAATACAGTCATAGGTTCTGTTCTATGCTTTTCCTTTTTTGCTTGTTATAAGGGAGCAACAAAAAAAGACAAGTGCAGACTCCAAAAAATGATCAACATTGCAGAAAGAATAACTGGAGCCCCCTTACCATCCCTGCATAGACTCAGAACAATGTCACGCGCGGAAAAGATCCTTCGGGACCCCTCCCACCCTGGACACACCCTATTCCGGTATTTACCATCTGGGAAATGTCTTTCGGTACCAGCTTGCAGGACTTCTAGATCTAGGAATGGTTTCTTTCCATTGGCCATCCGCACCCTTAACAAAAGCCTGGCTCAAAGTGCTTGTCTTGCCGGTATCACTGCACTATGTAAGAGCACCTGTATCTCTTATTTTCACTGTATTCAAAGTAGTTTGTATCTCTTGTTGCAATTTCTATGTAACTGTAGTTATCTGATGTACTGTGTATATGCCAAAAAGAATTCCTTGTTCATCTCACGATGTACTTAATGAACAATAAAATTGAATTGAATTGAATGTTGGACTAGGGGACCATACTTTTACATATACCTAGATATTCACACTGCCAATAGCACATTTTGCTGCAGAGAAATACACATTTGATATGGAATGTCGTGTTATGTGTAATCACAAAGCTGGTTTTATGTTATCCTATATGTAGCCCTTGAGTTTAGCTGTCCCAAGAGGGGAAGGCTCAAGCAACACACAGATACCCCCGCCCTATTACCTGCATGCCCTTGCCAGGCAGATGTGGAAGAGCCTGGGGCCTGTCGACACGGGCCTGCTGCTCTTCCTGGAAGCCTGGTAATGTTTTAGGGCTTGGGGCCCCATGGGTTTGGGCTTAGCAGCCCCTATGCTTAGTGTGCTGGGCTGGTTAGTGACTTGAAAGGGGGTCCTCAAAAAAAAATGATATATTATTAAAAAAATGCTTACATTTAAAAGACAAAATGCACAAAATAAAAAAGACCTACCCCACTCACGGCACTCTAAAAGCATACCTAAACCCACTGCAGGTCCCTAGCCCCTACAACAACCAATTAAATTGGAATAAAAACCTGTAATTTTGACATTCCTGGGTTTTGTTCTGTGTCCCTGAGGCATGCTGGATTTGGATGCCCCACCGCATTAAACCCCCCACTTTGACCAGTAAAACTCATCTCTCCTTGGTCCAATGGCGCATGCATGGGCTCATGTCCAATAAGAGCCCTTTGCTTTGTTTACATACTTCATCGAAGGGCTCTGATTGATTTCAATGGAACGCTCGCACTCCCATCCAGTCTATCTAAATGGCTGGGTTGGGAGCAAGTCCAACGCCCAAAAATGCAAGTGATGCGGCTGCTCCAGCTACCCATTGAAAAGGTGCCCATGCGTGCACCATTAGAGCAGGGAAAGGTGAGTGTTTACCAGTGCACCAGGGGGTTTCACACAGTGGGGCATCTTATTTCACAATGCCCCAGGGGACAGCCATCTGCACCAGACTTTGTTCCCATTTAACAGATATTTTTCACCATTAAATTTTGTTTTCACATTGACTTCTATGGAGTTCAGGGTCAAGTTTGGGTCCCAAATAAAACTTTTCACTAAAGTTTGGCTGAACCCAGCTAACCTGAACATCCACGGGCTTGCTCATGGCAAACACATGGCCTATTTTAGCCTGGTGCTCCTTTAGGGAGGACAATTTCTGGGGACACCCCTGGTAGGGCTAATTGCTGTACAATCCAGACCCTTAATATGTTCACTCTCAACTCTTTCTGACTCCCTTCCTCATTCTCTATCAAACTATTAATTTAATTCTCTGTAGCTCCTCTTTATCTTTGTATTTTCATCTCTCTGAAACCTAAGAGCGAGAGACAGCAGGTGATGGACCTCAGAACCTGATTCCATGGCCACTGTGGGAACAATAGGACCATTTTAAGTTTTCATTTTGAATTGTTGCTATATTGAGCCAAAAGCTAATATTGGTCCTCCTATTGGTTCTGTGCTTCCTGTTCTCTATGGCAGTGGTTCTCAAACTTTTTACACTAATTACCCTCTAGAGGCAAGAAGCTCCAACAGACTACTCACAAGAAGGGTATAGATGCTAGATTTTACCAAAATAAGTAGGCCACAGGCCTTGTAGCACTTTTAAACCAAAAAGGGATAATGTTTTACTGTTAAAAAAAAAAATATTCCAGACCCATCAGACCCCTGCTGTTGGTACACCCCCAAACAGGAGGCTTTTCAGTCTTTGGTCTGAGGGGCTGCGGGGCCGGCAACAAGGTTATCAGTGCAGTGGGGCCCCCCGTGCCTGGGCAAGCCTTTTTTATTTTTGCAAACCTGCAGCCAAAGCCACCACAGAGCAGGACGGAGAGTCTAGAGCAGCAAAGCCGCCGCCAGCAACGCTACAGTGATGGGTGCAGAGCTGTCACTGCACATAAGCCACCAAGCACAGCCGCTGGCAGCTCAATGCAGGGAACCAGCCGGGCGACTACACTACCCCCCACCTAGAATGGCAAAGCAGGAGTTCCCGAGCAGCACGCACCTGCACAAGGGGGGCACAAAGGGCTTGATCTGACGTTCCAGTAACGGCTGCCAGACAACCACCGATCAGTTACTTGGCTGGACTATTATTTTAAAGGAAAAAAATACTGTATCTGGGGCCTCAACCAGATTTTGTGCCCAGGGGCCTCCACCACACTTAATCCAGCCCTGACTGTTAGTTGCTTGTGCGCTGCCGATGCGGTAGGTGGAGATCCGTCCAAGTGGTTGAGTGCATCGTGACACCAAGCTTGTGATTCACGGCTCATTTATAAAGTAAGTGTCTCTCCTAAAGAGAACTTGCCATGCAAGTTTGTGCTCCTAGAATGTTGTATGTTGCATGTATATCCTAAACTCTGCTGCTCGCCTCATCCATCTCTCCTCTCGCTTCTCCAGTGCTACTCCACTCTGTCAATCCCTCCACTGGTTACCTGCCTCCCATAGAGTTCAGTTCAAACTTCTAGTGCTAACCTACAAAGCTCTCTCCAACCAAGCCCCTTCCTACATTTCATCTCTGATCCAGCGTTACCAGCCCAAGCGCAACCTCCGCTCCGCCTCTGACATTCTCCTGTCCTCTTCCTTGGTTACTTCCTCACACTCCCGCCTCCAAGACTTCTCCCGTGCCTCCCCACTTCTCTGGAATGCACTCCCCCGCTCTATCCGCCACTCTCCATCACTCCAAGCCTTTAAAAGCGCCCTCAAAACTCACTTCTTCAGACAAGCATATGACCTGGCTTAAGCAACTACTATAACCTTCAATGGCACATGCAGCCATACTCAAGCTCTACCACTTGTGACCCCGCCCCCTTTGTCTCTACCCCCATCCTTTAGACTGTAAGCTCGCAAGGGCAGGGCACTCCTTCCTATTGTCTCCTGTGCTCACAACACTTGGTTTTAACCTGTGGCATCTAATTTTGTATTGTTCTCTGTGCTATATGTTTTACCTTGTCTGTATTCTTAACTTGTAAAGCGCTACGGAATTTGATGGCGCTATATAAATAAACAATAATAATAATAATAATAATGTAGATAATGTCAGTACCCCCAACCCACACTAGCACCCATAGGACAACTCAAGGCTCAAGAAGAAGACCCTACTCCTCAAACGTCATGGTGATACCCGTCCTACGTACAGTATGTTTCCAGCACATTCTGATATGTGGTTATGATAGAATGGAACAGAGTTCTGTGATCATTTGGATGACAAGTCATATGATGAAACAAAAAAAGCTAATTTTTTTTTACCCATTTATACTTGCAGGACTAATTCCACCTGGTCATAAAACATGTGTTATTCTGTGCTGAGAAACGGAGCTAGAGGAGATTTGTTTTACAGATCTGCACATTATGTGAAACCTCAATGCGGTGAGAAACATTTACTCTTTCCTGAGACGGTCATAAAATAAATGTAGTCCCAATCCCCGAGCAATAAAACACGCAAATATACCGATGAAGCCGACCTGGTGCTTGCACCGAGCCAAGAAGGTGAAGCAGAACTTAAAGGAGCGCTATTGTGAAATTTGTGGGACAAAAATACACGTTAAGTGTCTTAAAAAATAGTTAAATAAACTAGTATGGAAAATAAAGGGAACATGGAAACCTCAAAACAGCTTGCAGTTTTTATCACTGCCTAAAAAAAAGCTGAGTGGCACTGCCTCAGCACATCCTTTACTTGCACAGGGGAGTCCGGTTAAATGCTGCCTGGTCCCTTCCTGTCTGACCAAGCCTCCCCCCCATACTCAGTGCTGCTGAGGAACCTTTATAGAAATAAAAGTAGAAGACCGCAGGAACGCTGGTTAACCCCCAATTCTGGAGGCAACGGTCACAGGAAGACACATTTTGTTTCCCCAGCTGAGTTAAAGTTATACTAAAGGCAAGCGCCCGATTGTTGTCCTATTGTCTCTGGCTACATACTGCACTGTCCCAAACTGCAATCTGTTTTCAAAAAGCTCCTGTAGTTCCTAAGTTAATTGTAAAAGTATTAGAGCTTTGAAGATGCAGAGAAAAAATGAGGAGAAACAGTGGGTGTGGCCACATCGATGTGATGTAAGCACACTGTGTGCTTTACATATATCACAGTAAAAAAAAAATGCAATGTTGTGCCTCTTGTTATTACTGCCAGCACATAGTGTAATCAGAAAAAGGGGGTGACAGATGCTGCAGGGTAAGAGCGTCTCCAGCCTGCCAGCACATAGTGTGACCAGAAAAAGGGGGGGAGAGGTGCTGCAGGCTAAAAGTGTCTCCAGCCTGCCAGCACATAGTGTGACCAGAAAAGAGGGTGAGAAATTTTGCAGGGTAATTGTGTCTCCAGCCTGCCAGGACATAGTCTGACCAGATAAATGGGGGTGAGAGATGCTGCAGACTAAGAGCTTCTCCAGCCTGCCAGCACATAGCGTGACAAGAGAGGAGGGCGCTTAGCTGCAGAGAGAGGCAGCCAATGAGGACGTCTGGGGAGGGAGTGGGGGTGTTTCCATTCTTGGTCCACTGAAGGTTGATTGATCCACCAGATCAGCGTGGTGGGGATTGAAAGGTGAATGAGGAAGTGATTTCTTCACTAAGGAGACAGACAGAGGAGGAAGCTCATTAATGGAGCCACTCAATGAAATGTAAGCTACTGATTTTTAACCCTTTAAGCTTTGTTAAAATGAATGTTGGGTGACCATCAATTATTATCAGGCCTTTACAGTTAAAGGGGCACTATCGCGAAATTGTGTAATATTAAAAATACACATATACACTTTGGCTAATAAGAGGAGGGGTCAATTATACACTCGAACTAAATAAAACTCCCTCCAAGCTTGTGGTTTATTCTCTCATGGTAGGAATAAAATCCAGGGTTGACAGGTTTAGTGTATCAGGAGGACAGAGCCTGTCACCCAGGATGTCCTTTTCCTTCCAATAAAGAAAAGATAAGCAAGCCTGGCTGGATATTTCTTCATGCCAAGTGTATAAGTGATCCCTCCTCCCGCCAGCAAAATTATATAGATTTTTATCATTGGGCCATTTTCTGCGATAGTGCGCCTTTTAAGTGGCCCAAGACCCACGGCCATCGACCCAGGAATCTATAAGTTTCCTGGCCAATCAATCCCCCAGGTCGCCCTATACATTTACCTTGTTTCCCGGTCCAACAGCGCATGTGCAAGCCGCGTCTGCATGTCCCCCTCTAGCAGGGTGTGTGCCTGAGCCAGGCACTTGTGAATGGCCGACGCAGGCACAATACCTGTTAGAGGGAAGCAGGGGATGCGGCCGCCAGTGCGCTCGGAGCCATTGGCGTTAGACAAAGGCTTAGTCGATGTGACATCAGCAGCTCCGAGTGTGCTGATTGGATGAGCGCTGTAGGACCAGGAAGAGGTGAGTTGGTATAAGCGATCTGGGGGGGGGTTTCAAACAGCGGGGCACCCCGGGGAAAAGGACCAAAACCCAGGATAGTCAAAATCCTGGGCTTTGGTCCACTTTAACTATAGAAAGCCTTTACCATTTTTTCTTACTAATTGGGGAGGGACCTGCATTGACGAATTCCCCGCAGCATTTTGCTAGTGTGAGTGTTTCAGCTGCACTCAGATATCCCTAGAAAACAAAAAAAGTTTACAGTGCAGTTAAGCTGTCAGTTCCTACATAAAAAAAAAATATCATCGATGTCTTGCTGCCACCGCACATTGTCTGTATTCGGCAGTAATTCCCGTGTACTTATTAAGAACAAACCGCGTCCAGCTTCTCAGCCTGTTCCAAACCTATTCAGCGCGGACCCCACACTGCTCCCCTATTACCGCAGCCTTTTACATTTAGTAAAATTACTTTCTGCACACCAAAAAACCTTTTCACGGCAATAATGAATGAATTTATCGCCTCACGGAGCCTTTGTTGTCCGGGGCTGAATAAATATTTCGTAGATGTCAGGTCGAAGGAATAGGCGAGGAAAGGCTGTGGTCAAGTTTCTGCCTGCCGTGTGCTAAAAAGAGCACCACCTATTTATACTTTCATGTGCGGAGCAGACTCTCAAAGCCGAGGGGAGAAAGGCCGGACGCTAAACTTTAACACGTTCCGCCGCTCGTATTCCTTTTTATCTCCCACATCTTTTATTGATGCAGGAAGGTTGCAGAAGGACCATCGTCCCCCATGAATTCCTCAGTAGAAGCCTTTAAAAGTTCATGCAGTTTAACTGGGCTTTGCGTTCTGAGTTTTAAATACAATGGCCTCGATTCAATAAGAGTTGAAAAATTCTCATGGTAGTAAAATATTCACATCATGAGAAAAAAGCCTGAGAATGTCACTGTTGCTGAATCACCAGTTAGGAAGACAATGAAAATCAGTGGCACATTTTTACTCCTAAGAAAAGTAGAGAACTGTTTACTCCTTTCTACACCGTAGTAAAAGCTGCCATTGACATTCATTGTCTTTTTATCTGGTCATTCAGTAATATTCTCAGGCTTTTTTCTCATGACTTGAATTTATTATTACCGTGAGAATTTTTTTAAACTCTTATTAAATCAAAGCGAATATCTGTTATACCGGGCCAATGCATATTTTACAAAAAATGGGCGTTGGTCCACTCCGGGGGGTGGGGTGGGGCGACAACCCAATTTATCAACCCTAGAGATGAGCGAACTTCCTAAAAATTTGATTCGGGCAGTTTGCCGGATTTCTCCTAGAAATTTTGGTTCGTCCAAATGGAATTTTTGAGAATCGCTCACCTCTGGAAAGCACATCACATGGTGGGAGCAGGGGAGGCCGGGCACACTGTCAGCGGGCGACCGAAGCCGGCTTTCACAGCTTGACAGTGCAGCCGGCCTCCCCCGCTCCCACCGTGCATTGTGTAGCTTACATAAATGCTGGCATGGTGGGAGCGGAGGAGGCCGGGCACACTGTCAGCAGGCGGCGGAAGCCGGATTTCACAGCTGACAGAGCAGCTGGCCTCCCCCGCTCCCACCGTGCTGTGTGTAGATTACCTACATGCCTGGATGATGGCCGCACACAGCCGCACACAGCTGAAGGTGCAGCCAGCTCCCCCCCTCCCCTGTGCAGGGGATGTGTGGGGAGCTGGCTGCACTGTCAGCTGTGCAAGGCGGCTTCCGCCCTGCACATTGGATCCAAGCGTTGCACTGGCACTGGGAGCGGAGCAGGCCAGCCGCACACAGCTGAAGGTGCAGCCAGCCCCCCCCTCCCCTGTGCAGGGGATGTGTGGGGAGCTGGCTGCACTGTCAGCTGTGCAAGGCGGCTTCCGCCGTGCACATTGGATCCAAGCGTGGCACTGGAACGAGGATGGTGGTGAGTTTTTTTTCTACCCAGTGAATTTCAGAAAAAATTCCGTCAGCATGAACCCCCAAAAATTTGGTTTCGTGATGAATTTAATTTTTCCTGAAATTCGGAACGAACTTGGGTTCTGACAAACCATTTAGCTCATCCCTAATCAACCTCCTACAAAGCCCCTAAATATTACCAGACAACTCCTATATTCACGTAGGCCATCACCTATGTGACCATGCCGGCCAATAAGGGCGCTGGATTTCTCCAGGGGAACGAGGAGGTTCCTTTTGACTATCCTGGGTTTTGGTCCTTGGGTAGTTTGCAACTGCTCTGACTCTTTGGCTGGATGGTGGTGGTGGAATGCATGGACTTCTGGGCATTGGCTCCATCACCAACATCTTTTATGGACCAAATATTCTAAGAGCTTGTGACCCACAATTAAGCCACACTCTAAACACTCCTTTACCCCACCCATCATCCACAAACTGGTTTAAACTGAGAGGACCCCAAGAAATAGTCAGTTTGCTAAAGGATGTAAACAAGGCAAAGGGTACTGATTGGATGAGAGCTTGCAAATGCACCATTGGACCGAGGAGAGGTTAGTTTTACTGGGTGAACTGGGGGGTTGCATCCCCATTCAGTATGGGCACGGATCAAAAACTGGGGGCAGTCAAATTCCTGGGTTTTGTTCCGCTTTATGTAAACAATACTGTCCTGGAAGTCCTCTGTGCTTTTTGATGGATTCTGTGTTCTAAGTTATACATATCTCTTGATTGTGACTATCCTGGGTTTTGGTCCTTGCCCCTGGGGCACCCCGATCGGAGATGCAAAACCCCCCAGGTCGCCGAAATCAACTCACCTCTTCCCAGTCCTACAGTGCATGAGTTGCCGCTCGTCCAATCAGCGCGGCTTGGAGCTGCTGACGCCACGCCGTCTAAGCCTTCATCTAAGGTGAGCGACTTCAAGCGTGCTGGAGGCCGCATCTCCTGCTGCCCTCTAACAGGGAGCATGCCCGTGCCATCCATTCACAAATGCCTGGAGCGGGCATGTGCCCTCCTAGAGGGATAGCGGGGATGCGGCCGCAGCTCACACTTGCGCCGTTGGACCAGGAAAGAAGGTATGTGTAAGGGGTGACCTGGGGGGTTTCCCACAGCGATGGCGCAGGATTTTGGATGCTCCAGGGGGAAGGGAATCAATTGACCCGGAAATCTTATAGATTCCCTGGCCGATCGCCTTGGGTTATGGTCCACTTTAAGGACTGCTGTACCTGTAAACTTTGATATATAGTTATTAAATTGTTAAAACTGTACAAAATAATACTAACCATTAGGCATCCGTGCTAATCCCATCTGTCCAGCGGGTCCGGGATATTAATACAGACGCCCACTGCTGAAGCATATTTTCGAATCTCCAGTCTGTCGTACATCCCAGATGTCCCCGCAGCTTGTTACTGAAAGGACCGGTCCCCCCCCCCCCACCCACCATCATGACTACGGAATATGACAATTATTATTTTTTCTTTTATCCCATTAACCTTCATTGCGCTTCGACGTTAAAAAGAGACGCTCCGCTCCCCACCCGGCTAATCGGCGGCAAATCAGACAGCTACGCGCGGCCGCGGAAACGTAG
This sequence comes from Gastrophryne carolinensis, assembly GCA_027917425.1. Taxonomy (NCBI): domain Eukaryota; kingdom Metazoa; phylum Chordata; class Amphibia; order Anura; family Microhylidae; genus Gastrophryne; species Gastrophryne carolinensis. Next base: position 508,152,876 of record CM051236.1, on the reverse strand, counting down.
AAAGCGGGGATTATTTTTTTTATTAACATTTGGTACAGGCAGCGCAAGGATAACAAGTAAATGGAAGGCATTGTAATTCCCGGTAAATTAAAAAACTCAGATGGGGCACTTCAATTTACATTTGAGGATGAAACAATGTATAATTTGCTGCTTTAATGCATTTGCCGCGGATGGCTTGACGGGAGGCGTTTCATTTTAGGTAAGCGAGAGGGCTTGTTAGGAAGGTGGCGATTAGGTAAAGATCCACTAACTGTACACTAAAAAAAAATAATAGGTAATACTCAGGGATGCACCTATAAGGAGGCCAGGTAAAGCAGTCATCTCCAACGTCAATATTGTGAGGATCTCAGGGGCAGAGGAGATTACTGGTTCATTGGCCACCATTAATATTTGATATTCAGGTAACTTACTACTTGAGAAAGTGGGAGGTGTCTTTCTATAGTTCGCCTCATTCAGCAGACAGGCTAGCCTAACCCTTGATGATATCCACCTCCTCTAATAGCCCTACGGCAGAGTGACAGACTGAGAAATGGCAGGCAGAGTGGCAGAGTGATGCACGCAGCTGCAGAAGCGCTTTGGGTGTTTTGTTCTAGACCTGGCTATTCATCCATTGCACTGCTCAACAGCTCCACCTGCTGTTTGGCTCACTGCAACTGCTCTTGGGCTTGTTTTTTACTTCCGTTTTTTGCCTTGACCTGTGTACAGGAAGTGACTTCACTCTTGTGACGTCCCACCCAGCTTTATTGACAACACTATTTAAATGGACAGCTGGCCTGTATTCATTGCTGTGTTAACAGCTCAGTTCCTGGAAGCTGTGATTCCTGTTACCTGCAACTCCTGACTGTACTGGATTAACCTGGCCTGCTTCCCGATCAGCTATTGGATTAACCCTTGCATGGATCACACGGTTAGGGTTTCGTATTGTTTATTGGACTTTGCTTGTTCTCTGCCAGCCCATGATCACAGATTGCTTAATGGAATCTGTCTGTCTGTCACCAGCCCTGGAATCTGTATTTAGTTTATTGCCAGCTTCTGAACACAGATTGTTTATAGACATTGCCTGTCTGACACCAACCCTGGGATTTGTTTTCGGTCATTATTAAACCCCTGAACTCTGTTCTGTCTCATTTGACCTTCATTTCCATGCTTCACCCCACATCTGGAGCTCTGCCTAGCCCTCACTTCTTGCCAAAATTCTACCTTTACCTTGGTTGTAGCCGGGAAGCCTGACAAATGAAAACAGGTGGGCAGAGTCACAGACTAATTACAGACCAGCAGAGTCACTGACTAGGAAATGGTGGGCAATAACAGACTGATAAGAGACGGGCAGAGTCACAGACTGAGAAGAGGTGGGGCAGAGTCACAGATTGAGAAGAGATGGGCAGAGTCACAGGCTAATTACAGACCAGCAGAACCATAGACTGAGAAGAGACGAGCAGAATCACAGACTGAGAAGTGAGTCACAGATTAGAGAGAGGCGGGCAGAGTCACAGAGTGAGAAGAGGCGGGCAGAGTCACAGACTGAGAAGAGGTGGGGCAGAGTCACAGATTGAGAAGAGATGGGCAGAGTCACAGGCTAATTACAGACCAGCAGAACCATAGACTGAGAAGAGACGAGCAGAATCACAGACTGAGAAGTGAGTCACAGATTAGAGAGAGGCGGGCAGAGTCACAGAGTGAGAAGAGGCGGGCAGAGTCACAGACTGAGAAGTGGGCAGAGTCACAGACTGAGAAGTGGGCAGAGTCACAGACTAGGAAGAGGGGGGCAGAGTCACAGATTGAGAAGAGGTGGGGCAGAGTCACAGATTGAGAAGAGGTGGGGCAGAGTCACAGGTTGAGAAGAGGTGGAGCAGAGTCACAGATTGAAAAGAGGTGGGGCAGAGTCACAAATTGAGAAGAGGCAAATTTCATTCCCAAAACCCTGGATCCCCCAGATCGCCAATGCCAACTCACCTCTTCCCGGTCCTACGTCCAATCAGCGCGCTCAGAGCCGCTGACGTCACATCGTCTAAGCCTTCATCTAAGGTTCAGAGTGCTCTGGCAGCCGCATCCCCTGCTTTCCTCTAACAGGGAGCATGCCTGTGCTGGCCATACACCAATGCCTGGCGCAGACATGTTAGTCCTGCTAGAGGGATAGCGGGGAATGCGGCCGTGGCTCGTGCATGCACCCTTGGACCTGGAAAAGTGTATGGGGCGACCTGGGGGGTTTCACACAGTGGGGCATCCCAATTTGGAATGCCCCAGGGGGAGGGAATTCAACAGCCGATCGACGTGGGTTTGAGTCCACTTTAAATCCAGTCTGTGGAAAACGTATCCTTTTCTTGATGACGGATATAAAGCTGCAGATGTGAATGGACCTATTTGAACATTTTAACTATTAAGAGTGACTGATTCTCAATAGCTGCCCGCAAGGAAAATAAGCAGCCTGCAATGGTACATTGTTCTAGGGCAACAGAGCAAACTGGGATATAGAGAAACATGAATCCTGACGGATGAGGTAGTTCGCTAAAACATTTCACTGAAACACTTCTATTGTCATCAGCGCTATTTCTTCTCCGACGTGCACCCAGTTATCTCCACTTCAGTGATTTGATGGATTTGTTAAAGAAGTGATTGGCAGCCATGTGATTAAAATAGGTTCCTGACAATGAGCGAAGGAGCTGTATCACCACCGTCACAATCAGCCAAGAAGCTAGCAGAAGTGATAACTAGGCAATGGCAGGTTCTTCAAAGACCAAAAGTGAAGCACAGCTTTTGATTGGCCGTTGGCTAGCCAGGATTCTCATTTATTTATTGCTTGGTCCGGTTAGGGCCATTTTGTTACCATTTGCCTCCAAATTCCACAGTGAGCTTTGGTTGACACTGGACCGTTATAGTTAACGATTGGTGAACACGAACTGAAAAGCATGGGTTCGGACTGAACTTTGAGAGTTCGGGTTCCCGAACACGGACTTCAGCCAGTGTTCGAGTTTGGCATCCGGCCAGAACACGGAAAACACGAGAAGCCCATCAACATGCTTCACCTAAAAGGTGCAGCAGCTAAAGCTGTTGTAAAAATCACCTGAGCCCCGCGCAATACCCTTTAAGTCAGCGGCGATGGTGTTTGAATTGGTCCACAGCCGGGGCCACATAAAAATGGCTGCAGCTTCCCATGAGTGAGGACACTACTAGTGCCAACAGCGGCCCCATGAGTTTTCTCTCATAAAAAAGAATTGAGTTTTCTCACCATGTTCTGAATCAACCCCATAGTCCACTAATCACACACAGAAAATGATTGTCATTAAAAACCAGCAACTGATCTTTAGTGTTGGGGAACCTAACTGCAGAGTTCGGGTTTGTAACAAAATTTGCAAGTTAGGGTCCCTAAACCTGAACACGGACTTCAGACAGAATTTCTTGTTTGAATTTGGCATTCGACATGAACACAGAAATTTTGGTCAACCCAGCTTACCTATGCAGAGTGTGCAGCAGGAAGGGCTACTGCAAATCATGGCGAGTGGTCATGAGATCCTGGCGGGGGTCAGCGTTAAATGGGTTACGGCCGGGGGCCACAGAAAGATGGCCATCACTCCTAGGAGTTAGGACACTCCTAATGTCAGCACTGCCGGCTAGCAATAGGAGTTTCCTCACTCATGGGAGCGACAGCCAACTTTCCGTGCCCCCAGCTGATGATATAGGAATTTGATAGGAATTTGATAGGAACGCTGACCGCTAACCAGGGATGGGGGTTCAGGCGAGTTAGAGAAGCGCTTCCCCTGTTGCACACTCTGCACAACCCCCCAAACCAGTTTTCTCTCCTAAAAAATTATTGAGTTTTCTCCATGTTCTGAATCAACCCCATAGTCCACGTATCACGCACAGAAAATCATTGTCATTAAAAACCAGCAACTAAAGACTGACCTTTAGTGTTGGGGAACCTGAACAGCAAAGTTCAGGTTCGTAACAAAAAGTTAGGGTTCCTAAACCTGAACACAGACTTCAGCCAGAAGTTCGTGTTTGAGTTTGGCATTCGACTCAAACACGGAAAAGATGGTCAACCCGGCTTACCTATGCAGAGTGTGCAGCAGGAAGCTGCAATTCATCTGAGATCCCGTCTGCGTTAAAAGGGCTATGGCTGGGGGCCACAGAAAGATGGCCACCGGTCCCAAGATTGAGGATACTCCTAATGTCAGAACTGCCAGCTCGAAATAGGAGTGCTCTCCCTCATGGGAGTGACGGCCAGCTTTCGTGGCCCGGCTGTAGCCCATTTGATAGGAATTTGATAGAAACGCTGTCCACTGACCAGGGATCGGATCGCGGGTCCGGTGAAATACAGAAGTGCTTCCTCTGCTGCACACTCTGCACAAGCCCCCAATCTAGTTTTCTCTCCTAAAAAAACTGAGTTTTTTCACCAGGCTCTGAATCAACCCCATAGTCCACTAACCATGCACAGAAAATTATTGTCATTAAAAACCAGCAATGACAGACTGATCTTTAGTGTTGGGGAACCCAAACTGCAAAGTTCGGGTTCGTAACAAAATTTGCGAGTTCGGGTTCAGCCACAAGTTCGTGTTTGAGTTTGGCGTTCGACTCGAACATGGAAAAGATGGTCAACCCAGTTTACTATGCAGAGTGTACAACAGGAAGCGCTACTGCAACTCATCAGATCCCGTCGCCAGTCGGCGTTAAATGGGTTACGGCCAGGGACCACAGAAAGATGGCCACCACCCCCAAGAGGGGGACACTCCTAATGTCAGCACTGCCAATAAGCATGTCCTCACTCATTGGAGCGACGGCCAACTTTCAGTGGCCCCGGCTGTAGCCCATTTGATAGGAACACTGACTGCTGTCCAGGGATCATATCGGGCCTCAGGTGAGTTACAAAAGCGCTTTCCCTGCTGCACACTCTGCACTAGCCCCAACTCAGTTTTTTCTTCTAAAAAGAAGTGAGATTTCTCACCAGTCTCTGAATCAACCCCATAGTCCAATAATCATGCACAGAAAATAATTTATTTAAATTATTTAAAAACAGAAACGTCTGCCATGCTAACCGTATAATTAGACTATTCTCTATGCATTCGATATTTAGGAGCACTATCGCGAAATTGTGTAATATTAAAATTCCATATAAAAACGTTGGCTAATGAGAGGAGGGGTCACTTATACACCTGAACTGAATAAAACTCCCACCAAGCTTCTGGTTTATTCTCACATGGTAGGAATAAAATCCAGGGGTGACAGGTTCAGTGTATCAGGGGTGACAGAGCCTGTCACCCTGGATGTCCTTTTCCTTCCATTAAAGGAAAGAAAAGCAAACCTGGTGGGATATTTTTTGATGTCAGGTGTATAAGTAACACTTCCTCCTGCCATCCAGCAAATTTATATGGATTTCTATCATTGGGCATTTTTCGCAATAGCGCTCCTTTTACCACGTAAGGGTTAACTGAAGGCAATAAAAAGATGCTTATTCTGGCTGATTGATTACTGTCTGCGGATGAGAAGGAATATCTGTCAATAAAGAAAGCTTTTCCTACTGTCCAGAGACTCGTAAACGCAATCAAGAAAGCGCGAGTTCCCCGCCACAGTAACATAGCCAAGAGCCACCTGTCAGGACAGTGCGTGCGGATAAGTGTTATAGAGCACATGGAGCAGCGGGGATATTAATATAAGGCTGTGGAAACAAGATATGACAGACTTGTCAAGCAACTACGAGGAGAGAAAGAGAGAGACGGCTGCAGCTGTAGAGGTCCGTGGTTGGGATTTAGAATCCCGGGTAGCAAATAGCACTTTGTCACCACTAAACCTGTGTGAGCCGGTTTGATGATGATGGAAGCCCCGGCTTCCTCCTTGCAATTCCTACAACCTCTCTGTACAGAAAACCAAAAAAAGAGAAAAATTCTCGGCCATGTCGGATGAGAGATTACCGCTGGCAGAAGGATTACGGTATTGATTTCCCAACAAAGAGCTTTTAAAGGTCTTGGGACATTGGTTATGTGGCTGGCATCGAGAACTTGCTACATCGTTATTATGATCAGTTAGTTTTATATGTATCTTTGGAATATTCTGGGTGGCCTAGTTTCCTCCTGCCAATCAAATAATTATTGGAATCAATGAAAAAAAACAATGTTCTTTTTTTTTGGGGGGGGGTCATAGATGGTCATTGTATGCTTTCGCACACATAGGAATGTACACATGCCCTAAGCAGTGGGCTGCCCCAGTTATTGTGCCAAGGGAGCAGTTGGGGAGCTAAGTGCCTTGCTCAAGAGCATTTTTATTTATGTCCCATGGTCTGGAATAGAACCTGCCAACCCAGTCTCAAGGTCGCTTTCTTAAATCTAGGCTACGACTGACCCTAATGTAAGTAGGATGGGGCGTACTTGGAAGTAGAGCCCAGGGTGGTTTCTAGGTAAATTAGTTCTGAGTGCTAAATGTTGCCCCTCCTCACCTATCCTATGGTGCTGCTGCTGTCCCATACAGGTATGTGCCATGCTGCACCTCTACCACAGCAGCAGATAGTGCCCCCTCTCAATGACTAAACACATCATGGGGGGGGGGTGAGGGGCTGTCTTATGGTCTGAACAGTGACCCTGTGAAGTAAACAAGATGGCTGAGATAAAGGCATTCCCAAAGGCCTTGGTTCCCAGGGTGAACGCCCTGCTCTTGAAACAGTAGAGGAAAAATTTGGTTAGAGCATGTATGGAAATATGTGTATATTATGCACCAGTGCATAAGAAGGCCATAATAAATGGAGTAGGGTACCCTGAAAGTTTGTCAAAGTTTAGGTGACCTAAAAACTATCTATAAATATATATAGAGCCAATACAAAGATCTGTCCTATGACCTATTTATACCCAGGACTGTACTTATATAGTAATGTACAGTCTTACACTGACATTACACCGGATTCCTTTCTGCAAGAGCAGTGAGGTTATGGAACTATGTGTCAGAGGAGGTACAAAGACGACAAAGCTCAGAGAGCCATTATTGGGATGGGAAGTAAAACCTTGGGATGGGCTATCTCTCTCCCTTCTGCTGTGGCTGTAACAAACACAATGAAACATTCTGAAAAGTTTGCCAGCCCCCTGCTGAGAGCTCCATTGTGTTACATTATTTAAGCCACATAACAATTCATTAATCTAAATTGTTTCTATTGTAATCGGCTGTGATACTTTCTAGAACAGTCATGTTAAATTTGGTGAAGGCTCCTGGACGGAGTGTCTGATGGAGGCCCTTTGGCTTTATGTACCCTGTCTGGCATTATCTATCTGGGAAGCAGGGGGGGGCATATATTAGATTATGGCTTGCAGGCAAATGCCTTTTGTGAAAGAACCATGGTAGGCCTGCATGAACATGTTGTGAAGGTCAGGGTGAGACTGGGGGGGGGGGGGGGGTCCTAGGCCTGAACTGATTCTGGGGGCACACTCCATGCTTTCGACAGACAGCCCATACCTGCCACTTCCACGTTCTTTTGCAGGTTCGTTGCCCTAAGAGCAGGGTTTATCTGGTAGGCTCCCACATTAGTGGTGGGGGCTCCCAAGTGGTAAGGGCCCCAAGACAGAATCCCCTTGTAGAACATCATTGACATTTTGCTATAGGGGAGGGGAATGACACATTGGAGTCCCCCGTAGTTTCGTCACCAGTACATTGATAGGTCAGCATTGTTGAGGGGGCGCTGACAATTAAGGAGAAAGTTAATTTTGATTTATTATTTTTCATTTTGATTTCACCTTTCGTTGCATCATAGCTGATGATATCATTCTGTGCTAAAGGAAACTCATCTAATAAAAAATTGAAAGCTTCATTGATTTTTTTTAATCATTTTATGACCATCTACATTATAGCTACAGGAAATATAAAACCTACTCTTCCCAAATATTCCTGATTTATAATGGCTTAAAATGATTTAAATGTAGTGAGATTGTTCTAATAAAAAGTTATTAAAAGAGATTTAGCCGTCTGAAGAAAAGTTGGCTGTTTATAGCGATAAAGCAGAGAATTTCCGCTACCGCAGGCTGATGCCACCTTGTTGTATGATCAGCGATTAAACGCCAGCTCCCGCTACGTTTTATCTCATTGTCATAATCCTTTAAAGCAATTCAACACCTATAAGATCAAGTAATGGGCATTAGCTTAGTCCCTCACCCCTCCCTCCGATTGGTGACAACTGTACCTGGGTCCAAGGTACACCAGTCCAGGTTCTGAGCCCAATTCTATAGCCAAAGGATCATTTACTTCTACTTTAGTTTGGCCCAGCGAATACTGGAGAACACTTTTGTATTGGCCACCTTTTAGTGGTGACCCCCATAGGAATCAATGTAATTTAAGGAGAGATTGCCACTTTAGGGTTTTTTTTGCATCTTTAACTTATTTTTGGAGCGCGAACATTACTAAGGCCCATATTTATGAAGGAATAGCGACAGGTAGCGACTGGTGAGCGGCCGGTAATGACGGGCCCTGCCACGAGAACGCCGGCTCCCCACCACAATCACACATTTATCAAGCCAATCCTGCTTAGCGACTGAGATAGCGCCATATAGCGACTCATTTATCATTATTCCAGCCTCAGCCCACAGCGCCAGCGTCCGACTTTGAACAGCGACAGGTATGACCTCTCGCTACCTGGCGCTCTCCAATGCATTTCAGTGGAACAATCTTTAAATATTCATAATTAATTGTTATGATTCTTTTTTTTTTTTTTTAAATGTGAAAAATTCTGTGACCACTTCTGCCATGTTAGATAATTTTTTTAAGGGAAAAAAAAAATTGTACAGAATTGATATTACAGGTCTGATATTAATGTATTCATATTACTAAATTATTTAAAAAACTTGTTTTTTTTGGTTTCCAAAAATATGGTTGTTTGGGGGTTAAAAAACTACTTTTAACCCATCGCCGCCAGCGCTCTGGGGTTTAAACATGCATTTTACAGCACGAGAATTTTTTGAGCGTGATTTTTTGATGAATATGGTGGAAGCCGGTCGCTCTGACCAGTCGCTATCATGCGCACCCATACATCGCGGAACCTGTCAAATAGCGACTCCTCACCCAATATTCAACATTACGGCAAACCGACTGAGTCGCTATCAACTACCGAACAACGGCCAAGCACAGCGACTACTAGCGGGCGCTCTGAAAATGCCGCTATAGTCGCTCGACTGTCGCTACCTGCCGCTATTAATGAATCGGCCTCCCCGTTCCCAGTATGTGAAATACAACTAATAATAATATTTTTACATGACTTATATATAATAAATAAATAAATACAAATAAACTTTTATTCTTTAGATTTTCAAACAACCCACACGCTTCCAAGATACCCCACATATATTCTGAGACCCCTCCAATGCAGACCTGGGCTATAAAAGTGTGTTTTCAGCAAGATTTTATGTTTTTTTGCTAAAGAATTCTGCCATAGCAGTTTTCAATATAAATACCAGTGACTTTCGCCTGCAAATTATGGTGCAAACACAGAAAAATGCACTGGGAAAGTCTGTGTTAACTGGAGCTCGCTGCTAGAAATTTAGCTTACCCGACAGACGCGCAACGCACGCATGATAGTCCGGCGAGTAAGAAAAATGTACACAAAATGCATAAAATATAAGGGAACATAGTAAATCACCACCTTAATATTGTAGCCAAGCTGCAGTCAGACCCATTTAGGTTGCAGGGACCCCCTCCTTAAACCGGACCTTCACCCTAAATAAGAGCCTAGCTTATATGCCCCTCCCCCTGTACATACAGATTGCCCACATTAAAAATCATCCTACCTGCTTCTACTGCATTTTCTAAACCTTTTAAACATCCAAGATGGCGACCCATGGAGTTTCAGCCTGAAAACAGGAAGTAACTTCTGACTGTGCCGCTCTGCATTCTGGGATTGCTGTCCTTTTCCCGACGCCAGCTCTGCTCTGTCTGAGCAAAGCACAGCTATAACCCCGCTCACAGCAGTTTTCCCCCGTCTCCTCAGTATGTGATACTTTTAAGGCAAGATGACGGCGCCCGTGTCGTAGAATCCTGAACAGAGTTGCAGCCCAGCGGGGGAAAGAATAAAATGTAATTGACTAAAAACATAAAATATATTAATTTTAGATGCTGGGGGATAGTTATTTAAGGGTTTGGGCTTTTCAATAAATTATGCTGAAGGTCCGCTTTAATCTGGCCCTAACAAACAGGGGAGGCCGATTCAGTAATAACGCCAGGTAGCGACAGATGAGCGCCAGTAGCGTGATTTTCACAGCGCCCGCTAGTATTCGCTGTGCTTGCCCGTTGTTCGGTTGTTGACAGCGACTCAGTCGGTGTGCGGTAATGTTGAATACGGGGTTAGGAGTCGCTGTTTGACAGGTTCCGCGCTGTATGGTAGCGCATGACAGCGAATGTTCATAGCGAACGGCTCCCAGCATATTCATTAACAAATCACGCTCAAAAAATTCTCGCGCTGTGAAATGCTTGTTTAAACCCCAGAGCGCTGGCGGCGATGGCTTAAAAGTAGTTTTTAACCCCCAAACAACCATATTTTTTGATTAAAAAATTAAACAAGTTTTTCTAAACATTTTGTAATATGAATACATTAATATCAGACCTATAATATCAATTCTGCACAAATTTTTTATTTTAAATTTTTTTTCCTTAAAAAAAATATCTAACATTGCCGAAGTGGTCACAGAATTTTTGACATAAAAAAAAAAAAAAAATCATTAATAACAATTAAATATGAAGATTTAAAGATTGCTCCATTGAAATGCATTGGAGAGCGCCAGGTAGCGAGAGGTCATACCTGGCGCTGTGATGGGATTAGCAGCGGCGCTGTTCGTTGCAGTCCGCTACATGATGAATCCCGCGCTAGCTGACGCTCTCGCCGGCGCTAGCCTCATTTAGCGTGATAAATGCGCGATTGTGTCCGCCGCCTGGCGTTCTGGAGTCGGTAGCCGCCGATAGCTGGCGATACCTGGCGCTCGTCAGACACTACCTGGCGCTATCCCTTGATAAAGGCCGATATTGTTTTTTTTTTTTAAATAACCTTTTTTTTTAGATTAGGTAGGTACATTTCTTAACCAACAAACTACCGAAATGAAAATATAAACATTATTTAATTAAAAATAATATCCATCCACCAACTATAAACGTAAAATTTGTTAAAAAAAGTGATACAAGTTCAACATAATTTCAATTTTAAAATAAACATTAAGCCATTTCAACATAGTGGGTGTTCTGCCTATAAAGTTTAATACCCAGAATGTAGGGCACCCTGCTCAAAGGGAGCTTCGGTTCATAAATTATAAAGCATAAATGTGACCCCGCTAAGATTTATCACATTGCCGGGATTTTTTTAAGAGCCTCTATTTTAAGTTAAAATTAGTCTATATGATAACTGAGGACTATTTTGGAAGTCTTGAAAAAAAAAAAAAAGAAACATGGGATGAGCTCGTCTCCGAGCATGACCTCATTAAACATAATTAGAGCTTTGCCTCATTCATCAACTTGGATCGGTTTGGAGCGTGCCTAAATTACAGCAAATATTTGTTACTGCTGCTGAAATGGGGACGGGTGCCATTTACAACCCAAGGTCAGAAAAGTAATAAAACAAAGCTTCGTTATTTTGAACCGGACCCTCACTCTAAATTAGAGTCTATTTTATATGTTTCCCCACCCTGTACATACAGATTGCCCACATTAATCCAGACCTTCACCCTGAATAAGAGCCTATCTTATATGTTTCCCACACCCTGTACATACAGATTGCCCACATTAATCCAGACCTTCACCCTGAATAAGAGCCTTTTTTTATGTTTCCCCCACCCTGTACATACAGATTGCCCACATTAATCCAGACCTTCACCCTGAATTAGAGCCTATCTTATATGTTTCCTCCCCTGTACATACAGATTGCTCACATTAATCCGGACCCTCACCCTGAATAAGAGTTTATCTTATATGTTTCCCCCCTGTATATACAGATTGCCCACATTAATCCAAACCCTCACCCTGAATAACAGCCTGTCTTATATGGTTCCCCCTGTACATACAGATTGCCCACATTAATCTGGACCCTCACCCTGAATAGGAGTCTATCTTATATCTTTCTCCCCCCTGTACATACAGATTGCTTACATTAATCCGGACCCTCACCCTGAATAGGAGTCTATCTTATATGTTTCTCCCCCCTGTACATACAGATTGCTCACATTAATCAGGACCTTCACCCTGAATAAGAGCCTTATTTGTTTCCTCCCCTGTACATACAGATTGCTCACATTAATCCGGACCCTCACCCTGAATAAGAGTCTATCTTATATGTTTCCCCCCTGTATATACAGATTGCCCACATTAATCCAAACCCTCACCCTGAATAACAGCCTGTCTTATATGGTTCCCCCTGTACATACAGATTGCCCACATTAATCCGGACCCTCACCCTGAATAAGAGCCTATCTTATATGTTTCCCCCATCCTGTACATACAGATTGCTTACATTAGAAATCATCCTACCTGCATCTAGTTCCTTTTTTTGAGCCTTTAAGCATCCAAGATGGCGATCCATGGAGTCTCAGGCTGCCTGCAAATAGGAAGCGTCTTCTGACTAAACCGCTCTGCACTCTGGGATTGCTTTCCTTTTCCTGACCCCAGCTCTGCTCCGTCTGTGCAAAGCACAGCTATATGCCCACTCTCCCCTTCTCAGTATGTGATGGTTCTTAGGCAAGATGGCGGTGCCCGTATCCTGAACAGAGTTGCAGCCCAGCGGGGGAAAGAATAAAAAGTGACTAAAAATGTAAAATATATTAATGTTAAATGCTGGAGAATATTTTTATAAGGGTTTGGGCTTTTTATTAAATGATGCCGAAAGTCCTGTTTAAACACAAAATAAAATAACAACTTAAAAAAAAAGGTTCATACATATATGGCCTGATTTCATACACGTTCTTTAAAATATCTCACAGCAATATTTTTTTTGAATAAGGCTTGAGATAAAATATATTGAGATTCAAAGAAGAAAGAACATGCCTGGAGTTTATAAGAGTATGATCATGTGTTCGTTATATTATTATATATAATATAATAAAGAAAAAACCTGTGTAGAAGGATTGGTACACGGTACCATCTAGGAACCAACTTGTATCCCATTTCTTGGTAATTACAGAGGAGACAATCTCTACAGAGTCTTCACCAGTCCACAGTGGATGCACACGTCACATTGCACTGTAAGCTATCTAAATTCCAATATTAGGCTCATCACTGCTTTAGAAAGTATCACAGCTGATTACAATAAAATCAGTTAAGATAAATGAATTGCTGTTTGGCTTATATAAAGTAACACAATGGGCCTTTCAGCAGGGAGCTGGCAGGCTTTTCAGAATGATTCATCTTCTTCAGTATAGTCCCAAGAGGAGGGAGAGATATATGGCTCTTTGAGCTTTGTTGCCTCTGTACATGCTAGTGAAGATTTTTGGCTGAAGAAGAGGTCCCTTGATTGTGGCCAGTACATCCAGCTCATACACCCATTTGGTTACGTAGGGTAGCTTGACGCCTTGGGTTGGGCCAACTGGGCGTAAGAAAGGAAGAGGACATCGTGGGCAGGGCCCTCATCTATATAATGTTTTTTTTCAAAAGGGGATGGGGTATCTAAACAATGATCTCCTGCTTGCCTTGTGAACTTAGGCCTGAACCTTTGTGAACCTTTTCTTCCCGTCTCTCGGCCTCAGGCTGTGCACCACTTCGCGGTGGTGCTGGAAGCCTTGAGCCTGGGTTTCTCTGAGCAATAGGGCTCAGTTTCCCCTGGTCACAAGGTGATGCATCTCTTCACCTTGGGTACAGCTTATGCCCTTATTCATCAAGCGATAGCGCCAGGTAGTGTCTGACGAGCGCCAGGTCCCGCCAGCTAACGGCGGCTACCGACTCAAGTACGCCCGGCGGCGGTCACAATGACGCATTTATCACGCTAAATGAGGCTAGCGCCGGCGAGAGCGGCAGCTAGCGCGGGATTCATCATGTAGCCGACTGCAACGAACAGCGCCGCTGCTAATCCCATCACAGCGCCAGGTATGACCTGTCGCTCCCTGGCGATGTCCAATGCATTTCAATGGAGCAATCTTTAATTAATCATAATTAATTGCTATTAATGTTTTTTTTTTTTTAATGTCAAAAATTCTGTGACCACTTCTGCAATGTTAGGATTTTTTTTTAAGGTAAAAAAAAAAAAAATGATTTTGTGCAGAATTGATATTACAGGTCTGATATGTATTCATATTACAAAATGTTTATAAAAACTTGTATAATTTTACAATCAAAAAATATGGTTGTTTGGGGGTTAAAAACTATTTTAAATCCATCGCCGCCAGCGCTCTGGGGTTTAAACAAGGAATTCACAGCACTTAAAAATTCGGAGCGTGATTTGTTAATGAATCTGCAGCCAGCCGTTCGCTCTGGCCATTTGTTGTCAGGCGCACCCATACAACGCTAAACCTGTGAAACAGCGACCCCTAAGCCCGTATTCAACATTACCGCACACCGAGTGAGTCGCTGTCAACAAGCAAACCCCGGCCAAGCACAGCGAATACTAGCTGGCGCTGTGAAAATCACGCTACTGACGCTCATCTGTCGCTACCTGGCACTATTAATGAATCGGCCTCCCCATCTGCCACACAGTTCTGCGCTGTTCCTAGAATGGACTTGTGAATAAGCCTCCTCCAATCAGCTGGAATGCCTAGGCAATGAGGTCGGTGAGGCAACTTCGGCGCAGCAGGTGACAGCGGAGATTCCTGTGAGCGACTCTGCTGGCGGTAAGAGGAGATCTGCGACCACCTAGTCCATGAAACACAGGTTTACAATAAAGCAAAAGTCAGCAATAGAAATTCACAGCAGGAAAAGACCAACTTTAAGAGCCTAGTCCCTTAACCATAAGACCCTTTTCCTGCATTTTCTGGAGTTCACTAAGGGTTTTTTTTATTATCCTATTTTGGAAAGGTTGCTTTGGAATATAGAACACACTGGACGAGAGACCTTTTAATTTATTTGTAAATTATTTTTCAGAATTTATGCCCCAGCAGGAAGGTTTCACTAAAAATACCCAACACCGCTTCTGTAACAGGTAAGGCTTGAATGTGAGTTCTTTTGTTATTATGAAATTTCCTTCTCGACCTTTAGGGGTAATTACAGTTTTCAGATTATAATGTACATTCACTTTCCATCAGAATTATTGTTGTCCAGCCTTGTGCTTTGTACAGGTAGTTTGAATAGATCAGTAGTCCTCAAACTTCCTCCTCAAGGGACAAGACAGGCCAGGTTTTGCAGCTCTCCACGCTACTCCACAGGTGAATTAACTGGTGCTCAGACAGAGCTATAGCCCTAATTATTACATCTGTGCATCAGCATAGAGAGCTGCAAAACCTGGCCTGTCTCGGCCTTTGAGGAGGAAGTTTGAGGACTACTGGTATAGATGGACAACCAGTGTGTTCTCTAGACATTTTGATTATATAAAAAGATAATTGTAAAGATAATTAGTGTCTCTTCGTATGTTCGATGTCTGTTGTCTTGCCATCTTACTGGAGGTTACCCACCCAGTAAACACCTAAAAAATCCCCAGCACCTAAACAGTCAGCAACAAGTTTCTCTGTCAAATTTGGCTGAAAACAAAATTCTT
Source organism: Gastrophryne carolinensis (assembly GCA_027917425.1). Classification (NCBI taxonomy): domain Eukaryota; kingdom Metazoa; phylum Chordata; class Amphibia; order Anura; family Microhylidae; genus Gastrophryne; species Gastrophryne carolinensis. The sequence goes on along the minus strand of CM051236.1, from coordinate 508,137,263 downwards.
ATTTGTACACATTTGCAAAGGCATGTAAAAAGCCTCACAGTGCATCCAGGTGTCTTCGTATACTAGAGGGTAGCCCCAGGTAAGCTAACTCCCAATTTATCCATTGCCGTGTATAGCAATAGATTACAGTAGGACCACGTTTACACAGTCCCTTAGCATTGCACGTGGCTTCCCCATGCATTTGCAAATGTATGCAACCGAGAACAACAGATTTTGGAGTACGCTTATACAGAGGTGACAAAGCTCAGAGAGCAATATAGGGGGTTGGGGTGTTAAAACCCCCTGATTGGCTGAGTGTGGAATGTGTCTAAACTAAAGGGAAGCCAGGGATCCAGCCACAGGCAGCGACGGTGCACTGGGAGCCCCTGTAAAACCTTCTTTCCGGTGATAGGACTCTTGGCTTTACTGAACAGGGCTTTACTTACCAACATGGGCCTGCGGTCTGCAGATAGATTTCAGCTAAATTATCAGTGATGTTCGATCCCAAGGGGCACTTCTCACCTGGCTGTTATCTCTCAGTCAAAGTTTATGTTTGACATTAATGATGTTTTGAACTCTCAAAATCCACAGCTTTAAAGGGACTGTCCAAGCAAAGGGTTAAATTCATGTGGTTAATCCTTACCTGATGTCTGTGATGGGTTATCTCTCCCTCCTGCTGAGACTATAACAAACAAGACGAGTCATTCTTTAAGCCAAATACCAATTCATTAATCTTAACAGTTTCTATTGTAATCAGCTGAGATATTTTCTAAAGCACTGATGAGCCTACTAGCTTGTAGTGCAATGTCATGTGTGCATTGCGCTGTAGGATGGAAAGAACTGTAGATATTAGGGTCGATTCAAAGAAACATGTAACAGCTTGGATTTTGGTGCCGATCATCCTATTTTTCCTGTACGCTCGTGCGTTCGTATGAACTTGCGAGTGATTCTATAAGCAAATACGTTTCTATCCTAAAATGTACGTCCGTTCGTATGGCAGTTCGGGAATCAGACCTATGTCAGTTTCCATCCTGAATTTTCCGTTTCATTTCTCAGGTTGCAACATTGGTTTTGCCCTTTTTCCTTTTTTGTCTGGACGTAAATCCTTCTGATCTTGCGGCTGCGCACTACAAACTTACCTCATTAAAGTGCATTCTAAATATTTGGTCTTTTATTTTTCTTTATTTCTTTCATTTTGTAGTAACCAACCATTAATGAATGCATTTGCATAAGTAAATCTTACTTTGTTTAATTTTTAGTTAACTTGCATTTTTTACTTGTGGATTTAATTTTAATATTTTGGCTTCAAATGGTACAACTTAAAATTTTGTGTGTGGTTACCCACACCCTCTACATACAGATTGCTCTCAAATATAAAAAAACACCCAGCAACTTCTGCATGTTATGAGTCTAGAAACAGCCAAGATGGCGGGTCAGGTATTATCGGGCAGCCTGCAAACAGAAAGGGCCTTGTGACTGTGTTGCTCTGCATTCTTTGATTTCTGACCTTTCCGTGCCCCCAGCTCTGCTGTGTCTGTGCAAAATACAGCAGTAACCCACATCCTGCACTTTATCCCGCTCTCCTCTCCTCAGTAAGTGTGATGCATCTGACCAAAGATGAGCTTAAATAATTAAACAAAGCAAAGGTAAACAACTACACCAATAAATTCAATCTAAAAATATTATTCTAGTACATAAATGTAAAAATAAATAACAAAGGACATAAGTTTCTTTAATTAACGCAAATATATGGATGTATTGCAAAATAAAGGTTTACATGCAAAGGACTAATTAAGGTCCACATTAAAATGCTTTTATAAGGCATACATGAATCAGGTATGCATTGCCATACAATTTATGGCCTCGGCCATGCTGATACATGCAGTTCATTGGAGCTCAAGACGCGCAGACTCCTCCACATAGCCAAAAAACCTGTTCAAGAACAGCAATCCGACTGCTAAAAGGTGTCGCCAGTGGCTTTCTTTTAAAACGTATTTAGAGGTTGGAAAACTGCTCTCTGAATCACACGGAAACACATCCGATTATCCTAAGTTTTACGTTTTGATCCTAAGTTTTAGGATTTGATCCTAAGTTTTACGTTTTGATCCTAAGTTTTAGGATTTGATCCTAAGTTTTACGTTTTGATCCTAAAATTTAGGAACGAACTTGCGATGATCGTAAGAGCATATACGAATTCGTACGTAGGCTCGTGCGAGACGGAAATGGCCAAAAAAACAGGAAAAAATGACTAACACCCACCCAAACTTACGATTCTCGATCCGAAATCAATTAACTTTTGCTCTTTGAATCGAGGGGATTGTCTCATCTTTAAGACTTTTTGCAGTTTGACATGATTTGGCTTTTGGGGCCACCTTAAGTGTTGTTTATTAGTGTTGAGCGAACCCGAACTTTGCGCTTTGGGTTCGCTCAACATAGCTTGGTCTCGCAATGTCCAATCTGCCAGCTGGCACTAGAAATGTCCTTACTCATGGAAGCCGGCGGCCATCTTTCTGTAGCCCTGGCTGGCGGCGGAATCCAAACGCAGCTGCTGCTCCGCCGCCACTGAGAGGAAGAGGATAGCGGGCTGAGGTGAGTTACAGCAGCACGCTTACTGCTGCGTACTCTGAGCACCCCCCTGGCCACAGCCACCCCCCCAAAGTCCAGGTCCCCATTGATTTCAATGGGGTAGAAATCAGGGTGCAAGATAAGCAAAATCATGCGACTCAAAATAAATCAGTAAAAGTAATCTCTTTTTTTTTTTTCACCCGTAGTTGTAGTTTTTTTTTATACTCTTACACTGCAGATGCTAACTTGCTTGCAAAGAAATCTTGATTGATTAATATCAATGACAACCACCTCTCGACTGCTGTCATTCATTGCAACTAAACAAATCCTAAATGCTTAAGCTCAAGCTACATTTCTTAATCCCAAGACTAATTGTCGGGTAATTTAATATTAAAATGTCGGCCATTTCTGTTATGCTTTGATTGCTCATTGTGACTTAAGGCAAAGGCTAATTAAGGTCCCTCCAAAGACTCTATAAATGCTAACCTGGCTTCTCCACTGATGTGGCACTCGATGATAATTCAACAGGAAGAGTTTGCTTGTCTTTCATCATTTTTGGAAAACTTTAACGTTTGAAATAAATAGTTTATTACAGGTTCAGCACACACAAAGCATAAGTAAATAGAAAATATCAATTACTCTAAAGTAGGGGTGTTGCCACTTTCAAAAGGAAGGCTCACAAAAACTCCCTCAAAAGATCCATAAGTTATAGAAATAAAAGTGCGCACTCTTCTATGTCACAAGAAAAAGTATCTTTAATTCCAAAAGCAAAAAGCATGATCTCCATCAGACACTACACATATACAAATGATAACATAAGACAAAAGTGAATAAAAAAACAGAGATCATAACACATAGTCCAATGTCCTATCAAGAAGATATATAGCTGTGCAAAAATAGCCATTGATAGTAATATAACTGCTTTATTGCACTAAAGCATTTTATTTAATAATAACAATATAATGATTTTCAGATATTAGTAAGATGAGCTGTTATATTGAAATTCAATATGCTATTAATGATTTGATGTTTACTAATTAGATTCAGTTAGCTTCTAATGCACTATTGCACTTTACTAGTAATAATATTACTATCAATGGCTATTTTTGCACAGCTATATATCTTCTTGTTAGGACATTGCACTATGTGTTATGATGATCTCTGTTTTTTTATTAACTTTTGTCTTATGTTATCATTTGTATATGTATAGTGTGTGATGGAGATCATGTATTGTGATGCACTTTTTGGTTTTGGAATTAAAGATACTTTTTTATTGTGACACAGACGAGTACGCACTTTTACTTCTATAACTTATGGTTGAAATAAATGAAAGAAATAAAAATAGTCCTCCAAAAAAATGTCTCAAAGTTTAGGAAATCTTGATTGATTGATCAATTACAACATAGGTGCTCAACCCTCCTCCTCAAAGGCCACCAACAGGCCAGGTTTTGTGTCTCTCCACACTGATGTACAGGTGCAGTAGTTAGTGGTCAGCCTACATCTCTGTCTGAGGACTAATTACTATACCTGTGCATCAGTGTGGAGAGACGAAAATCCTGGCCTGCCGGTGGCTGTTGAGGGGAAGGATTGAACAAATGAGAATTACAACCACCTCTTGGCTACCTTAATCCATTGCAATTAAACTAATCCTGAATGTGCGAGTCCAAGCTCTATTTCTTAATCCCAAGACTAATTGATGGTTAATCTAACTTTAAAATGTCAGCCATTTCTGGCAGACCCTCATTGCTCAGTGTGCCACAAGGCAAAGGCTAATTAATGTCCTTCCAAAGACTTCATGCCAAGAGCTTACTTGGTATTATCAAGAAGATCAGCTCAGCATGTTGCTTCTTCACTGATGCGGCACACAATGCTTTTCTTTCATCACTCTTGGAAAACGTTCATGTTTGTTTCAAGGAGTCAACATGAAACCACTAGAATAAGTCCTAGTTGGTGGTCCAAAAATGTTTAGGTGATATTTGACTTGATATTACCCATTCATTTTAGGAGAAGAGGCATTAAGTTAATTTGGGATGAATGTGTTGTACGTACGTCAGGCTAGAATTGCTCTTAGACAGTAACAGTATTCTACTGTAGCTTTTGGGGACTCTTCACAGTGGTTCCTTTGGTTGGTACAGTATATCATTCCAGCTTCAACTGAAGGTAATAATTACTTCCTAGAGTAAGTGCCGCGTTTGTGGCTTACATGTTACACATTTGCTTTATTGTTCCTTATGCTATTTAAAATGTAATACAATTAGTAAAGCAGACAAAAAAGTTAGTATTATTGCAGTGACCCTGCATTTCCTACATCCCAGCATCTCAGTTACATAGTTAATACAGTTGAAGAAAAGACATACGTCCATCAAGTTCAACCAAGTTTAGTCTTGATTTAGGATGTCCATCCTACTAAAGTCCTCTTAAAAAAACAAAAACTTAAAAATTGGCAAAAAATTCAGCAACATACTTGGACATCTCATCCGATCTGAGGGGCCATGGGTCCTTTTTGACTTTAGGTCAAAGCAAATGACTAGTCCCTACCTTAAACTGAACCCTCACCCTGAATAAGAGCCTATCTTGTATGTTTCCTCCCTGTACATGCAGATTGCCCACATTATTCTGGACCTTCACCCTGAATAGGAGCCTATCTTATAGGCTTCCCCCACCCTATACATACAGATTGCCCACATTAAAAATCTTCCTACCTACATCTATTGCATTTTTTGGTCTTGAGAGACTCCAAGATGGTGGCCCTTGGAGTCTTGGGCTTCTGACTGTGCCGCTCTGCATTCTGGGATTGCTGTCCTTTTCCTGACCCAGTTCTGCTCTGTCTGAGGCAAGCACAGCTATAACCCACCCCCTGCAGTTTCAGCCTGTCACGCCCGGGTAACTCCAATGTCACGCTCAGGTAACTCCAGCCCTCCAGGTAAGCCCTCAACCCCCAATCTCCGCAGCCAGCTTCACCTGTAGGAGCCCCCGCTTGCCGGGACGCTGTACACGCCTGCCCGGGATCGGTTGCCCCCAGGACTTCAATGGCTCAAAGGATGGGAGCTTACTGATTGGAGGTCTGAAGAACCAATAACGAAGAGCGGAATTAGAGCGAGTCCAATTGTTGAAGCAGGCTACACTAGGAAGTCCAAAGCCAGGCCAGAGGTCAACACCGGGTAAGCAGAGATCGCGACGGTTCAGTAGGATGAGGCAGCTCGAGGTCGGGGTACGAAGCAGGGGTCAAGGCTGGCAGCGGGCAGGATGGTCGTGGATAGCAAAGGTCGGCAACAGAGATCAATCAGAGAGAGTAGTCGGTTCAGGCAGGGGTCGGCAACAGAGATCAGGCAGAGAATGGTCGGTTCAGGCAGGGGTCGGCAATGAAGATCAATCATAGAATAATTCAGAAGACAAACAAGGTACAAGGCTCTATCACAGGCACCGAGCAACTCACGGGGTGAAGCCTTTATAGGATCCAGAAGTGAGTGCGTGATTGGTGCTTTCTACAAGTTACATAATCATTGGTTCAGAACAACAAAAGGACATATAGCCAAAAAATGAGCCCCTCCTATGGGCTCATTGGCCCAAACCCAGAACTAGGGGCGTGACCTCCCCCCCACACACACTTCGGGCTCATTGGCCCTTTAACTGAGCCGCCGGAGAGCATACAAATCACGTGCTCGCGTCCGAGCACGGGAGCCGGGGACGCGAAGCAGAGGGAGGAGGGGGGCCGTGCTCGCCGCCGCCGCTCGGTGCGACCGCCGAACAGGGACTGCTGCGGCTGGCCGCCCGGAGACAGCGCTGGCACGAGACCCAGGTAAGTGAGTTATGACACTCCCCTTCCTCTCCTCAGTATGTGATGCTTCTGAGGCAAGATGGCAGCACCCATATCCTACTCCTGAAGAGAGTTGCAGCCCAACGGGGGAAAGAATAATATGTAAGTGACTAAAAACGTAAAATATATTAACTTTAGATAATGGGGAATAGTTTTTAGGGGTTTGGGCTTTGCATTAAATTATGCTGAAGGTCCAGTTTAAGGCCTAAAAGTCAGAAGAGAATCTTCAAGCCTTTTGCAGCTACTATGCATTCTGGAATTAAAAGGCAGTAGAGGGGGCGTCCATATTAAGACAACTAATCCCTATCAATCAGATAATAAAACTACGTATTTCTCTGCTTTGCCCTTTGTATACACAAAAATCCAGTAAAGTCTATGTACTAGAAATGTATCCTTTAGTCTACTACAAGAAAAAATAAAATAACATAAAAAAAAAAAAATTGCAAAAAAAAAAATGCTTTACATGTTATAGTTTGCTCGTGGTATGTATTTATTATATTTACTGCGATAATAGCATTTTCCGCTATTCTTCTGGGATACCTTAATAAGTTGCTCATTGTAGGTGGGCGATCCCTTTTCCAAACATAACATCCATAAAAGCAGATTTATAATGGTACTTAGCCCTTCAGACAATACAACACCTCATCGTAATATACCAGGCCCAGCTTAGTGATGGCACTTGAGGGATACGCAATCTGGGTAATGCCATCACAAGCGAGATATATCAACACTTTGTAGACAGCGGTGAAGACGATTCTCATAACTTTTTAATGAATGCATGATGGATCTTGCGCTATTTGGCTATAGCCTGTTATTGAGAATGGCAATCCGCAGAGGTAAGGCAACCCCTGGGGAATGGATACGATTTATGGAGTGACACATTACCATCACCATTTGAGAAGATGTGACCTTTTTTTGATGCTCGGGAAATCCATAAGTCATCTGAAAGCAATTATTTGCCCAAGCTAATTAACCGTCATTTTTTTTTTTTACAGAATACTTTGCAGAGAGTCAACAAGAAAAGGCTGATGCTGTGTTTATGGGCTAGAGAGGGAGGCAACAGAAAAAAGTAAACTACTTAAAACAAGTTTCAACTCCAATCCTCGATGTTTTATTGACATATGTAAGATTGATTGACCCATTCATTTAAAATGAGCTTTGGAGTAGGCTCTGCAGTAGGACTTGCTCATCTTATCCGACACATGCTAAAAGGCCTTCTCCAATGCATACGTAAAGGGACTGTATATAGTGTTGAGCATGAGAAACTTTGTGAGTTCAGGTCCCCGAACGTGAACTCAGACTTCAGCCAGTTTCACTACTAACGCCAGGTATCGGCAGATGAGTGTCTGTATAGCGGTGCTTAGAGTGACCGTTAGTAGACGCTGTAAGCAGGTATCGGGCGCTGTAACAGAGCGCCTTAGTCGCTGTAGTAACGTGGCCGGCATTGATGAATGTGATATGTGTTGGGCACTCTAACACCAGTACAGCGCTGCAGGGAGCGAGAGGTAGCACCAGCTCAGTGTGACCGACTCTCGACGCACCACACTAGAGATGAGCGAACTTCTCAAAAATTCGATTCGGGCGATTCGCCGAATTTCTCAAAGAAATTCGGGTTCGTCCGAATCGAACTTTAGCGAATCGCTCATCTCTGGGAGCGGGGAGGCCGGCTGCGCTGTCAGCTGTCATCAGAGGACGCGCCATCAGAGGAAGCCGGCTTCCTCTGATGACGCGTCCTCTGATGACAGCTGACAGCGCAGCCGGTCTCCTCGCTCCCACCATGCCGGCATTTTTTTTTTTAATTTCATGGAAAATTCGGTCATCACGAACCACTACAAATTCGGGTTCGTGCTGAATCGAATTTTCCCTGAAATTCGGAGCGAATTCAGGTTCGTTAGAACCGATTAGCTCATCCCTACTCCACACCATACTTATCAAAAAAGGACACACACAGCATCGGTGCTCTAAATCTGGTCGCTATAGCATAGAGCACCAGACGCTGTGTGATTAAAGTCTGATTTTGAAAACATATTCACCAGTAACAAAGCGAAAACACATGAAATTACATTGTTATTACACGGGCAGGCTGATTCATCATTAGCGGCAGGTAGCGACAGATGAGCGTCTGTAGCAGCATTTTGTGAGCGCCCGCTAGTAGTCGCAGTGCTTGGCCGTGGGTTGCTAATTCATAGCGACTCAGTCGCTGTGCAGTAATGTTGAATAGATTGTGAGGAGTCACTATTTGACCAGTACAGCGGTGTATGTTAGCGACTGCTCATAGCGACCAACTCACACCATATTCTGCAAAAAAACAGCCTCACAAATCTCTGGCGCAGAAACATGCTTGTTTGAAGCCCAGAGCGCAGGAAGCGGTGTGTTTAAAGTGGACCAACACCCAGGGGGGATCAGCCCGGGAATCTATAAGATTCCCGGGCCGATCAGATCTCTCCCCGCGAGGCATCCGAAAATCGGGATGTCCCGCGGGGTGACACCCCCCAGGAAGCTTACATGCGCGTCCGCCGCCGCCTCCCGCCCGTCCCTCTAGCAGGGAGCGCTCCCGCGCTGGACGTTTGTGAATGGCCGGCGCAGGTGTGCTCCCTGTAAGAGGGACGCGCGGGAGGCGGCGGTGGACGCGCTCTGCTTGTCTGGCGCTGCCTCTCGCTTGTCCGCCGGCGGGGATTGGCTGCAGCGGTCACGTGGGAGCGGGGAGAGGTGAGTTTTCGGGGCTTTCTGGGGGGTTTCACACAGCGGGGTGCCCCACCGAAGTGGACCAAAACCCAGGATAGTCAAAATCCTGGGTGTTGGTCCACTTTAAAGTCTGTTTTTCAGCATCTATCCACTAGTAACAAAGCAAAAACATATGGAATTACATTGTAACAACATTGTAACATGAAAACTTTAATGCCAGACCTGTAATGTCATTTCTGAAGAAATATATGAAAAATAAAAAATATGTCAAAAAACTGCTTTTTCAACGCCAGAAGAGGCCACAGAATTATTTGTAATTTTTTTGAAAAAACAAAATAAAAAAACCCCGTTTAAAGAGAAGAAAAGTATTGTCCATTGAAATGTATGGGAGAGCGACATGTAGCGAGAGGTCATACCTGGCGCTGTGCAAGACTGAACGCCGGCGCTGTTCGCTGAGGCTGTGAAAATGATGAATCAGACGCTACATGGCGCTATCCCAGTCGCTAAACAGATTCTGCTTGATAAATGTGTAATTGCGTGTTCACCAGTCGCTACCTGTCGCTACCTCACATTAACCAGCCACTACCTGACGCTATCCCTTCTTAAATAAGGGTCTGTGACATTAACACTTTAGTGCCAGACCTGTAATGACAATCCTGCATAAAAATATAAAAAGTCAAATAAGTTTCTAAAAGTGTTTGTTTGCAGCCAGGATACGTCACACAATGATTGGAGCAAAAAATAAAAAATAAAAATGTCAAACACGCTGTTTAAACACAAGCAAATGAACGGCCATTGAAATGTATGGGAGAACGACACTGAGCGAAAGGTAATACCTGGCTCTGGAAGCTAGAGCTCCGGCGCTATACACTGACCTGCCTGTAATAATACATGTGACACTACATGGCGCTGTTAGAGGCGCTATACACTGACCTGCCTGTAATAATACATGTGACACTACATGGCGCTGTTAGAGGCGCTATACACTGACCTGCCTGTAATAATACATGTGACGCTACATGGCGCTGTTAGAGGCGCTATACACTGACCTGCCTGTAATAATACATGTGACGCTACATGGCGCTGTTAGAGGTGCTATACACTGACCTGCCTGTAATAATACATGTGACACTACATGACGCTGTTAGAGGCGCTATACGCTGAGCAACCTGTAATAATATATGTGACGCTGTTAGAGGCGCTATACGCTGAGCCGCCTGTAATAATACATGTGACGCTACATGGTGCTGTGTTGAGTCGCCCACCAGATTCTCTTTCTTAAATGTGGTTTTGCGTACAGCGCCCAGCATTCACCAGGCGCGGCCTTCCGCTACGAGGCTCTACCTGCTGCTATCCCTTCTTAGATAACCCCCTGTGTTCGGATTTTAGCTGAACCCAAAAAGCTGGTTTATGGTCTGCTGAGCTAGCTTTCAGCCGCTAGCAACCACAGCCATGCCCAGTATGCACAGGGCCATGCAGGCAGGGTCATGTGGCCCAGCTCTGTTAGAGCGCCATAGGTTAGATAGGGAGAGGCTGTCGCTGCAGGGGACAGTGAGGGACCTAGAAAAACGTAATAATTGTCCTTTTCAGGGCAGTTAGGTAGGGAGAGTTGGCTAATATACTGAGAGGCAGCTAGGGACGAGGACGAAAAATCCACCGCAAAACCCAATGGAAGTGTCCATAAAGAAACAAATAGAAAATGTCCAGAGTCATACTGTAACAGTAATATACCTATGACTGCCGCCGATGCTCGAACGTACGTTTCGGGAGTGAAAAGTGCCCCCTTCAGCGAGATAGCATGACTCTGGACGTTTTCTATTTGTTTTATTATGGACACTTCCATTCGCTTTTGGACCAGTGATTCCATGGCAATGGAACAATTAAAGATTACTCCTGTAGAGATTTATGCCTCATCTAGCATTTATTTTTATTTTTTTCTTGCATATACTCTAATGTGGGCCTAAACCACTATATCTTAATGCGGACCTGAACCGCTATACATGAAGTGTTTTTTCAAGCTTGTGCCTGTATCAACGTAATTCCTCTTTTTGTATATTAACCATTGGTTTGACTTCCAGTTGCTGTATGATAGACCATAATATTGAGTAATCCACCTCATAGTGGACCCTAAATGCGTGCATTATTGCATTATATAGCTATAATTTCATCCAATTCTTTTGTATATATGACTAATCACTTTAGATATTTCCTTATGGGGGCCCCACATGATTCACCTTAAAGTGGACCTCGAACACATTATTTGATCAGATTGCACATTTATTCAATTATTTATTGCCGATCATCAATTATTTCAGGCATTTACTCGCTATATGATATTGTGGACTTGGAATGATTTACCTTAACGCGGACTGTAAACGCATTTTCACTCAAATTTGTGTGCTGATTCACTTAATTATTGGAAACATGTTCATGTGGAATTTCTTGTTCTCATATATTATAAAATATAATTATTAGCAATTCATCAAGATTATCAGTGTGCGCTATGTCCTTTTTTTTATTGTAATATTGTCTTTTAATAATAGTATTGTGCTTTAGGACACATTTTGGTGGCAGAACCTCTGGCAGACAATTCATCCTGAGATATATTTCCTTTTTGGTGTTTTTATATCTATTGATCATTTTACTCTGATAAGGTGGGAGGGAGTTAGTGTGTGCCCGCACAGGGACTTTAAAAACAAGATTCCCCGTCAATCTGAGACAAAGTACTTTTTGCGTCGATCTGTATTTTTTTTTAAATTTTCCTGCTCTCGTATGAGTGTACGAGCGATTCTATGCATGCATTGCAAGCCTTATGTAAAGTCTTCGTCCGTTCGTATGCCAACGAGAATGTCATTTTCCAGCTTTCGGTTTCCGTTTTTTTTACTCATGTTACATCGTCGGCTTTCGTTTTTGCCCTTTTCCCATCATCTCCTCCCACGAATCCTTTACGTTTCCCGTTAGATTCTGTTTTCCTTTTACAATAAATAATCGTCCAGACAACAATCCTTACGACCTTACGCCTGCGCATTTGGTTCACTCACTTGTGCTACAATGCTTAGCTAAATCACTTTGCGCTCTCATTCTTCTTTCATTTCTCACCCCTAAAACTTACCCAAATCACTTCGCGGTTATGTTCTTCTTCCATTTCTCACCCCTAAAACTTACCCAAATCACTTCGCGGTCATGTTCTTCTTGCATTTCTCACCCCTAAAACTTACCCAAATCACATTGCGCTCTCATTCTTCTTCCATTTCTCACCCCTAAAACTTACCCAAATCACTTTGCGGTCAGTATATTCTTGCATTTCTCACCCCTAAAACTTATCTAAATCACTTCGCGGTCAGCTGTGGATGTTTTTTAGGTGGCAAGCTAACTCATGACGCCATATGTCATTATGCTAAGTAATTAATCTAAAGAAGAGGGCATATGTCATTATGCTAAGTAATTAATCTAAGGAAGAGGGCATATGTCAATATGCTAATGCCATTGACTATGGCTTTAGGTATCTTGGTGATCATGTCAATTACCACATACTCAAAAGAATTACAACTTACTTAGTTGGTGGCCAACGTCTGCTTCGGGGACCACCCTGGGTTTTGGGACCTGCCACTGCTGGAAAGTTGAGGCTGTAGAGACATGTCAAATTGGGTCACTTCTACTGTCTGAGTCAACAGTAAGCAAATGACAATTTGAATGTGTGTGTGACATCAGCCACCTTCTCCATGTGCCTGGGCATGATCTGCTGCAGTCCCTGCTCCAGATCCTTCACCTGCTAACGATTCATCTAGAAAAAGAGATTAAGGGAATCAGCTTTTGTTTAAATAGCATGTATTTGTGTGCGGTTATATTAAGAGTCACATACCAGAGGCTAAGGGCTCCGTCACTTGGTACGACTTCCTGCCCACACCGTGACACCCCTCCTCTGTAGAAAGGTCCAGGGGTTGATCGGAGGCCGCTACAGAGGAGGGGTAGGACCGTAGCCCTGGAGATCCACCACCTTCATTTTGTGCTGCAGATTCATGCAGCACTGGTCAGTCTGTGCACCTCCTGGTGCGTCGTATTCGGTACTCCATTTCCAGCACTAGAAAAGAAAAGCATTTATAAATAAAGGTCTACCTTCTGTATTATGTACATCTAGCATGCAATCACTATGTACTTACTTGGGTAATGGAGCCCGAAAAATCGCCGCACCCGTGGCATGTGGAGCCGTTTCAGGTCTGACCAATGCTGCATGATCTGCATATGTGTGAAGGTGGTGTCCGTCTCGTGCTGGATCCTGGAAACGATCTCCAGGGTGATGATCCTCTTCTCAAAAGAGTTGGGCAGGTAGTCGTACCTGCGCTGAAGCATCGTCTAAAAAACACAAAATAAACATAGTTGTTAGATCAAACTGCATACAAATATCTGTCACAATTAGATCAGTTGACTAAATTACATTCCCAGACACATTTCTAGCTTCAAACTATCCTTCTAGATGTTAGTGAGTTGGTTCGCACATGTGCGCACTTCTGTTTGGCACGGATTTAGACAAACTTTTCAAGATAACTGTTTCTTCCTGCACTTCCTTAAGGCCTAGGCATGCATTTAGATGGCAAATCAAAGTCCTTACAATACACTTACGAGCATAATCAGCTCTTGTTGTTGGCGGGTGAAGATCGTGGGCGCCATCTTTCTTCTTGTCCGCAGCAGATAAGTAATGCAACAGCGGTTTCCAGGTTCTGCACGGCCGGACGAATGGCCGTATGCACGAGTACGCGAACGCGTAAGTGTCATACCCAGGCATTAGTATTTAAAGGGTCCTGGACACACAGCTCATTCTCTATGTTAATTTCAACATGCCAGCAGAAAAACAGCCGGTAAGGCCAAACCAGGCAAGGAAGCCAGCAGCAAAATGCCACAGCGGCCTGAGGAGGCTTCTTCATGGCTGACCACTCGGTCCCAAATAACAACGCCGAAAGTGTGGGAAACGCGCAGCCACAGTGTCCAAGCCAAGGCGACATTACGCTAAACCCAAACCACCAAAGCCAAGGAGGGAGCGGCGAAGAAGAAGCCCACAACCAAGCAGGCAGGTACACCCGCAAAAAAGGCCACTAAGAGGGTGAGAAGCCCCAGCCCCCAAAAAACACCATCCCCCCTCCCCGGCCTACCACATCTGTTCTGAAAGAAGCTCCACTGGGAAGGCCAGTAAAAGCCACAGGCCCAGAATCCCCAGCCCAGCCAGCTCAGCATCTCCAGAGCCACGTGGGAAACACACCCATGGCCATGGAAAGAGCAAGAGCCACAGGCCCAGAAGCCCCAGAACAGCCAGTTCAGCATCTCCAGAGCCACGTGGGAAACACATTCATGGCCATGGAAAGAGCCAGAGCCACAGGCCCAGAAGGCCAACCACAGCCAGCTCAGCATCTCCAGAGCCACGTGCAAGTACCTCCCAGGGGTATGGAACCACAAGTGGCAAGGGCACAAAGAGGCACAGGGCCAGAAGCACCACACCCTCAAGCACAGTCTCTCCTCCTCGGCCACATTTGCCACCGGCACAGGTGGCAAGCAACTATCCATATGCCACATCCATGCCTGCAAGTTCAGTGGCCACCCAGGTAAGGACCCCCAGTCCATTTCCAAGTCCAGTCCATTCTTTATCAAGCCACCTGTCCAACATTTCAACACAACAGAGCCAGCCCAGAATGTCCCCCGAATTGCCTACATCCAGAGATGAGCCCGAACAGCAAGCAATAAGCCGGACATTGCAGCGAGGACAGTTGAGTGGCAGGTTTGGTGAGGCCCAAACTCTGGCATTGGCAAGTGGGCTGACCCTACATTATGACGAGCTATGTGGGCGAAAATCAAAATACAAGCAAAATGCAAAAAAATGAAATCTTGGAGGCGCTCACCAGACAGGTCAATGCAGCGGGGGAGGAGCTTAAAGATGTGGAGCAGATCCAGTGCAGAATTTCTGACCTGAAGTATACAGCACGGAAGAAAGAAAATAAACGGCGCAATTACAGGTACATATTTGAGTTGTGCATTTGTCTGCTTGTTGCATTGTCCACAATTTACTAAATTTGGCAACCTATATTTTTCAGCTTACAAACTGGCGGAGGCTTCCCCACAAAATTACAATTTACCCGAGCTGAGGAGATGGTGCTGGCGTTGATACATCCCGTGGCATTAGAGGGCCACTCTGGGCATTGGGACACGGACATCCCTACCATTCCTGCAGGTTAGTAATGTTAGTGTGTATGTGAAATGTTGTAAACGTGTAAAATGAGGCTCACAGGCATATATGAACACATGCCCCTATGGCCCCTACGGATTGGCTTGTAGGGGAAGTTACAGTTTTAGCAGGGTGTTTAATGTCTGCGGTCTGTTCATTTTCCAATTTGGCAGGCCATACACGACCTTGGACAGGATTTATGGTCACTATTAAAGTCTTTATATTAGCAAAGCACTGCCTGTTATGTGATTCTACTCAATCATATCCAACACTTCCTTCTTTGTCTTTAGGCCCCTTGGGTTTTAGCTGTGCTTTGGTCTCAAATACTTGATCTGGGGTCAGGGAGTGTGGGTTCCTAATGGGCCTTTATTGATGTGTAAATGAAGCCTCATAACATGCAGTACATGCATGTTTGTATTATTTTAGGTGACCAATATGTATGTACAGGATGAGTCATACATATAACAGACAATGACATTCATAGTGAAGGTCACCTTGGACAGTTGTGGGAGTTGGCCTTCCTGCTTGGCCACGTGTTTTTAAGAAGCATATGTAGTAATCCAGATCATCAAGGGATTTTTGGGTGTTTACATGACTTTTTATTTAAAATACAGCCCAGCATCAAGCCTCAGCAAGTGTGGAAGCCTCATCCAGTTTGACCACGCCGTCAACTTTCGTGCTGCCTAGCAGCCAGGACCAGATATATAGGGTAAGTGGACTTGATGAATCTGCTGATGCATGTGAATGAACATGACTAATTTGCATAACAAATATATTTAGGGCCCAAACTTATCCTTTTTTGGCACTTGTCCCAACAGACCCACACACAGATGGAGGAAATCCAGGAGATGGAGGGGGATGCCAGCTTGATGTGACCTTCAGAACTGACCCCCCTGGAACCTAATCTGCCACTGTCTACTGCCACATGCTACTGCACCAAATCCTCTGCAGCAGAGTGAAGCTGGACGCATGCTGCCAGCCCATCGTGGGCAGCAGGCTGAGACTGAGCCTGCAGTCCCCAGTAGTAGCTCTGCTGAAGAGGATTTGCCGAGCCCATCTGCAACTCTTGCTCGCCCTAGAGGTCCAGCATCTGCAGGCGCTCAAACCCGGGGAATTGGGGTAGACATAGTCAGCAACGTCGACCAGTTTCCCAGGGGAGGCACGTGCCGATCCTGGAGTCAGCGTGGCACCATGAGAGGCGTTTTTTTCGCCAGGTGACTCAAAGAACCACAGAGCAGCTTAGTGCACAATTAGATACATTAAATAATACATTCACCTCCATGCTGACAGAATTTAGAACGGGCAACAGCCACATGGCCACCTTAACTAATAATTTCACAGCCATGCTTGAGGAAGTTAGAACTAGCAATAGACTCATGTTGGAACAGTGGCAGATTATGAATGCCACACATGCCCAGGTGATGGGCCACCTCCAAGGCCCACCACCAGGGTTTTATGGGCAACACCCATTTAACCAGCTATTTGCCCTGTATCTGCTCCACATCTTTCCTCTACATCCACAATGTATTGACCTGTCTGGTGAGCACTACCAAGATTGCCTTTTTTTATGGCTGTGCTTGTATGATTTGGATTTTCGCCCATATAGCTCATTAGAGTGCTGAGGTACCTCACTATCCAATGCCCGAGCTAAAGCCTCACTGAAGCTGCTGCTCAAGCTGCCACGCTGCAGGCTTGGACCTAATGAAATTGTGTCTGGCTCATTCTGTTTGTAGGCCTGATTGGGGGACATTCTGGCCTGGCAAACTACTACCTTGACATTGGACTGGACTTGCATTTGGATTGGGGGTTATTGTTTTGATGGGCCACTGACTTACAGGCGTGGATGTGGCATAGGTATGGCTGCTTTCCACCTGTGCCTGTGGCAAATGTGGCCAAGCAGGAGAGGGTGTGTATGTGGCCCTATGTATTACTGGCCAAAAATTGACATGCAAATATTTGCTTCCTATGTCTGTTTATTTTATTTGTTATTGAAACTTCAGCCTGTAGTGCGTTACTTAAAAACTCCTGGATGTGGCCAATTGCTAGGGGCCCTGATTCAGCACCAATGTATATTTTTGGTGTCCTATGTATGTACATGAAGTCTGCGAGTGCCCTTCAACTCCAATTTTTAATATTTAAAAAACAAATATTGAATGTGACTTTAGCTGTTGTTGACTAAGTTGATGCATTAATGTTTGGCTTTTTTTGAGATTACTGAAGTTTTTTCTAAACAAACGTCCAACATGTATATATATGCATGAGGCTCAGATAATGTGTGAATATTTTAGTAATTAAATCATTACTATTTGATACAAAAAACAATACTAAAGCATTCGCAAAGCCAAATTATATTAAAAAAAAATAATTACATGCAACAAACAAACACAGGAAAAACAAATTAGGCAAAATGGGTGTTAATCAAATTGGCCCGAACAGCTTGGCCAGAGGCACTAGGTGTGCCACGGTAGTTCTCTTCTGGGTCCTGGCTGGGTGGAGAGGGGGGCAGATCCACATACCGGGGGACACGCTGCATTATGGCAAAGTTGTGGAGGACACAGCAGGCCAGTATTATATCGATGAGCTTGTTGGGGTCATACTGGAGTGCCCCCCCCGGTATGGTCCAAACACCTGAAGCGAGTTTTTAAGAGGCCAAAGGCTCTCTCCACAACGGCCCGAGTCTTCCGGTGGGCCCGATTGTAGGCGTCCTGAGGCGCATTCTGTGGCCGAAGGACAGGTGTCATCAGCCAGGGAAGTAGCGGATAGCCGGAATCACCTGAAAGAATAAGAATATATATATATATATATATATATATATATATATATATATATATGTATATTACACATTAGAAAACTACATTTTGTGAGAAGTGGTAGTTTACTCTGACTAGGTGCCTATCTTAAATTGTAGCCACCCCCTGTACATACATATTGCTCAGCTAAAAAAAAAACCCTAACACTATCTAATACATGTTCTGAGCCTTTAAACATGCAAGATGGCGGATGAGGGCAAACCAGCCAGCCTGCAAACAGGAATTGGCTTAGGACTGTGATGCTCAGCATTCTTGGATGTCTTACCTTTTCAGGACCCCAGATCTGCTTTGTCTGCGCCAAGCACAGCTCGAACCCGCCCCCTGCACTTTATCCCGCTCTCCTCTACTCAGTAAGTGTCATGCATCTGAGCAAAGATGGCACAGACCCTATCATAAAGTCAAGAACAGAATTGCAGCCAAGTGTGGAGAAGAATAAAAAGTAATTTACTAGAAAGTAGAAATATATTATTTGGAAATGCTGGGAAATCAGTTTTTAAGGGTTTGTGCTTTGCTAAAGATCATGGTTAAGGTCCAGTTAAACATGTCATCAAGGGGTAAAAACACCCATAGGTTCCATATATTCATAGGCATACATTGAAAAGTGAATGATGTTATTTGCGTCAACTTACCAAGGAGCCATCCACCTGAGATTTCTCCAGACTCAAACCGACTGTACAATCCAGATCGTCGCATGATGTACGCGACATGGGATGAGCCTGTAAACCCAGCGAGAACACTAAGGAACCGCATGTCCGGGGGCCACCACTGCTTGGACATTCAGGGAGTGGCCCATTTTGCGGTTCCTGGGAAAAAAGAAAAGTTAAATAAATTAGCAAGGCAAGGTAAACTACTCAAACAATAACTCCTAACACCCTCCAAAAAACATGTTGGGTAATACAAATAACACAAACTAAGCACCTAAGTATGTTTTGGCCCAAAAAAGTATATGTATGTTGGATCAACTAAAGATTAACTTTAAAATGAATAATTAAGGTCCACATGAAAATGTTTGGCTTTGGCCGACATGGAAAATATTGATGAAGCTAAAGACGGCCAAATGTATCACAGGGACAATTTACAAGGAGGGATTAATAGATATACAGTGTAAGCTGTTTCACAGGGGCAATTTACAAGGAGGTATTTATAGATATACATTGTAAGCTGTTTCACAGGGACAATTTACAAGGAGGGATTAATTGATAGTAAAAATACAAATTTTCAAAACAAGATAACAAAATGACAGATTGAACGTACATATAGATGTACTCGTCGGCTGCAGGAGGGACCAATGCAACGTGGGTACAATCAATCGCACCCATGACATTGGGCATGTTGGCGATATTATAAAATGCCAGGCTACCATGCCGTCAGGAAAAAATATATATTTCTGACTAATGGTAGCCATGCCTTCCAAAACTTGGATAGCGCGCGGCTCAGCGTAGGCTGGGAGATCCCCACGGAGAGGGCACCCAGCCTCTGGAACGAGCCGTTCGCCAAAAATTGCAGGCAGCCAAGCATCTTGGTCATACCTAAAATTGCTTGCCCCTTCCTTGTGGTGCGGGCTAACCATGGCCGCAGCTCACTATACAACTTATGGAGAGAAGCGCAATTAAGTCTGGTCAGCTCGAACAGCTCAACGTCATGAATGCGATCGATATGCATGCGTCGCCGGTGCAATCTGGCCTCGGCCCTGCTGATACTTGCAATCTCCATTAGCTGGAGTTGGTGATGTTTCTCCACAAAGGCACAAAACATGTTGAAAGCAAGGTATCTGAGGTCAAAATGGTCCCGCAAGGGGATCGCTAATGAAACGGTTTTATAGGGTGGTGGTTCCTCGGCAATCAGCTCTCTGAATGAGACGCAAGCCCATTACAATAACGTAAGTTATCTGAACGAACGCAAAATATCAGATTTAGCTGGGAAAATGATCCGAACTAACGCAAAGGATCCGATTTACTTTCGTTCATCGAAAGCGCGTATACGCATGAGCTCGAACGAACGTACGAAAGAAAAATGCAACGAAAAAACCTAAAAAAATGCCGAACACCCACAAAAACATACACAGACAGCTACGTAAGTCCAGACGAATGTGTCTATGAATCAAGGCTATAATCTTAGTCTGGGATGGCAACACAGTTTTGCCAGAAGGCTTGCTGAGAATCAATGACGTTCTGGGAAAAGAAGCTGACAGCATGTTGCATGCTTGGAAAAGATGGGTTGCTTGGAGCATGAGCTAAAAGCTAAAACAAATATTACTTTATTAAAGGGACCCTCTAACATTATAAACAAAAGTTTGAGATGCTTTACATTTGCCAGTACCACTGGTTGGGAAACAGTGATATAGCCTATCATCCTATAGAATTGGTATAGCCCCTATGGAACAGTTGAATAGCCTATTCGCCCATAGAAATGGTATAGAGCCCCATAGAGCAGTGATATAGCCTATCCCTGTTACAGAAATGGTATACCCTCCATAGAAAAGTGATATAACCTATCCCCCTTATAGAAATGATATAGCCCTCATAGATCAGTGGTATAGCTTATCCCCCTTTAGAAATGGCATAGCCCCCATGGAACAGTAATATAACCCCTATGAAACTGTGGTATTGCCTATTCCCCCATAGAACGGAGGTATAGCCTATGGCCCTAGAGAAATGGTATAGCCCATGTAGAACAGTGATATAGCCGATCCCCATTACATAAATTGTATAGCCCCCATAGAACAGTGATATAGTCTATCCCTCTTACAGAAATGGTATTCCCTTCATAGAAAAGTGATATAACCTATCCCTCTATAGAAATGGTATAGCCCCCACAGAACAGTGATATAATAATAATGAAACAGTGGTATCACCTATTCCCCCATAGAACAGAGGTATAGCCTACGTCCCTCGAAAAATAGTATAGACCCCGAATGAACAGAGGTAAAGCCTGCCCCACTATAGAACTGGTATAGACCATGTAGAACAGTGATATAGCCGATCCTCCTTACATAAATTGTAAAGCCCCTATAGAACAGTGATATAACCTATCCCTGTTACAGAAATGGTATACCCCCCATAGAACAGTGATATAAGCTATCCCCCTGTAGAAATGGTACAGTATAGTATAGACCCCGAATGAACAGAGGTATAGCCTGCCCCACGATACAACTTGTATAGACCATGTAGAACAGTGATATACCCAATCCCCCTTAAATAAATTGTATAGCCCCCATAGAACAGTGATATACCTTATACCCATTTAGAAATTGTATAGCCCCCATAGAACAGTGATATAACCACTATGAATGGGGCAGAGGTAAAGCCTAAGCCCCTAAAGAAACGGCATAGCCCATATAGAAAAGTAGTATAGCCGATCCCCCTTACATAAATTGTATAGCTTATCCATGTTACAGAAATGGTAAAGCCCCCATAGAACATTGATATAACCTATCCCCCTATAGAAATGGTATAGCCCCCATAGAACGGCGGGGTAGCTTAAGCTCCCTTAGTAATGGTATACTGTCTATAGAACAGTGGCATAACTCACTCCCCTTTAAAAAACGGTATGTGTAACACAGCAAAGCACCTGGCTGTTATAATGTATTACACTACCATGGTCTGGCTAGCTTTTACAATATAAGATGATAACTCATCTCTGCTTGATACATTACTGAGCAGGAGGAAGAGATGCTGCAGCACAAGGTAAAAACCTTCCAGACCAATATCCGGCACCATTAGTAATGCTGCCTCTGTAGTGCATGAGAGATTGGATGTCCCAGAATTGTGGGATTCTGGACCACGAGGACCTAGGGATTTCTGTGTGGATCTTGGTCATGTAGACCATCTCAGTCAGACATAGACCAGACCACTGGGCACAATTATATCAAAGTTCTGTTTCTCAGCACACTAACACAAGAAAGTTAGAACAGTTTAGTACTGAAGAGCATTAATCCCGCTGCCTGGAAAGAAATGACTCCATCTGTTAGCACACAAAGCAGCGTAATAATTCTCCGATATTTCTGTTATTATTAATTACTGGATGTGCCATCGTTCATCCTGTCTGTTATAAAGCTGTCTCCCCTGTCAGTGAGCGAGATGTGTCTTGTTTATTGCATCATTGACACAATATATGATTTCTGAACTGCTGGAATAATGGGTGAGCAGACCTTGTAATTAAAATGAGAATAAAAAGCTATTACTCAAGATATTGGAAAGTGATATTTGTCTGAAAATAGTAACTAAAGAGTTATCGGGTCGCGAAAAAACAAAAAGAGGCCGAATGATAGATTTAGTCTGTCACGCTACCAAAGGTAACCATGTCTTCACTAGGGCCCCCCACAAGGGAGGATGTAGTGGACAGCAGGAAGGTCCCAGTTCAGGTGACCAAAGAGTGGGATTTGCCAAATATGTTGGCAACAAATAGATCAGAGATAGGACACTAGAAAGTTCCAACAACACGTAATCGAGTGAGAGGTGGGCTGAGTCATGGGAAGGCAGATCAGAATCAAAGTCGAGAGGTAGGCTGAGGTTGTGAGCAGGCAGATCAGGATCAAAAGTCGAGAGTCAGGCTAAGGTCCTGGGCAGGCAGATCAGGATCAAAGTTGAGAGGCAGGCTGAGGTCTTGGGTAGGCAGATCAGAATCAAAGTAAGCAAGAAAACAAAAAGAGGCCAAATGATAGGTGTAGTCTGTCATGCTACCAAAGGTGGAGGCCTGATTGTGGAGATGACTCACATCTCGATGGAAAGCCTGGAGTGTAAGGATCAACCATGTCTTCACTAGGGCCCCCCACAAGGGAGGACGTAGTGGGCAGAAGGAAGGTCCCAGTTCAGGTGACCAAGGAGTGGGTTTTGCCGACTATGTTGGCGACAAATAGATCAGAGCTGGGACACTAAAAAGTTTCGAGTGGCAGGTCAGGAACGAAGTTGAGAAGCAGGCTGAGGTCATAGGCAGGCAGATCAGGATCAAAGTCCAGAGGTAAGCAAAGGTCCTGGGCAAGCTGATCAGGATCAAAGTCGAGAGGCAGGCCGAGGTTGTGAGCAGTCAGATCAGAATCAAAGTAAGCAAGAAAACAAAAAGAGGCCAAATGATAGATGTAGTCTGTCATGCTACCAAAGGTGGAGGCCTGATTGTGGAGATTACTCACCTCTCGATGAAAAGACTGGAGTGTAAGGATCAACCATGTCTTCACTAGGACCCCCCACAAGGAAGGATATGGAGTATATAACAGACAGCAGGAAGGCCCCAGTTTAGGTGACCAAGGAGTGGGTTTTGCCAAATATGTTGGCAACAAATAGACCAGAGCTGGGACACTAGAATGTTTTGAGTGGCAGGCCAAGGTCATGAGAAGGCAGATCAGGACCAAAGTCAAGAGGTAGACTAAGGTCGTGGGCAGGCAAATCAGGATTGAAGTCAAAAGAAAGAATGAGGTCATAGGTAGGCAGATCAGAATCAAAGCTGAGAGGCAGGCTAAGGTCATAGGCAGGCAGATCAGGATCAAAGCAGAGAGGCAGTTCTAGGCATGCAGATCAGGATAAAAGTTGAGAGGCAGGCCGAAAGGCAGTTCTAGGCAGGCAGTCCTGGGTAGGCAGATCAGAATCAATGTCAAGAGGCATGCTAAGGTCCAGGGCAGGCAGATCAGGATCAAAGTTGAGAGGCAGGTTGAGGTCATGGGCAGGCAGATCAGGATCAAAGTCAAGAGGGAGACTAAGGTTGCGGGCAGGCAAATCATGGGCAGGTAGATCAGGATCAAAGTCGAGAGACAGGCTAAGGTCCTAGGCAAGCAGATCAGGATCAAAGTTGAGAGGCAGTCCTAGGCAGGCAGTCCTGGGCAGGTAGATCTGGATCAAAGTTGAGGGGCAGTCGTGAGCCACGGCTGCTATGAGCTACAACCTTGCTGATTGGACGAGAGCCTAAAATTGCTCTGTAGGACCGGGGAAAGGTGAAATTTGGGTGCCCAGGAGGCAAAGACCAAAACCTGGAATGGTCAAAATCCCAGGTTTTGGTCCACTGGTAGCTTGCTTGTTGTCACCGATAACTGTAGTCAGGAGATTGGCACTGTTTATGTCCTTCATTCTTGATTTGACAGAGGAAACACTCTGGAGAGTACTTAAAGCATCTGGGGAAGGCCTTCCCCAGATGCTTTAAGTACTCTCAGGCCATGCCAGGTTTTGTTTTTGTTGTGGTTTTGTTGTAAACATCTAGGCTTGTGGCTGCTATACACTGTAACAAGAGCATCATGTTGTGTTACATTGTATAGCAGCCACAAGTCCGCTATTCCAATGCAAACAACTTACAGCTGACTCAAAGCATCACCTCTCCATGACACTGGTGTACTGAGCATGGTGGCAAGTGCTTAAAGGGTTTGAAGATTGTGAAGCTGTTAGTACTGGTCACTTAGCACATATAACAGGAGGAACCCAACCCAAATGGTACTGCCGGTGGGGTGAGGGATTGAAGTAGAAATCACACACACTCAGAAGCAAAAGTCTTCAGGAAATACAATGTTCATTCGGTCGACTGGGGGCTTGCTTACTTCAACAGCCAATGCCCAAAATGCTGATTGGATGCCTGGACACATGTCATTTTTCCATTGGACATTTCAAATATATATACTGCAAATATAGAAAGTCTGTTCCTCATTAAGCAGACATAACATTCTTGGTAATGGTCATTCCTATGAGGGGGGGTTAAAAATCCCTCCACACACTCAGGAATGTGAGGGATGGCATACAGGCGGCTCATAAAATGAATACTACTTTTAATTTTTCTCTTTCAGAATGCAAGGGATTTTGGTCAGATTTAAGCACACCCCATGATACCTCTATAACTGACGTGCAAGCTCTTACATTGTAAAAAACACAAACACCTGTGAGAGGCCAGGGAACATGAAACCCCAAAGGAAATCCACATAAACGCAGCAGCAGGTGGCTCAACAGGGAGAGCAGCTGCCTTGTAACAATAAGAGGGCGCACATGGCTGGTTTAAGGCCCTGTCGATGTCAGTCCTCACAGTTTGGTTTTGCATCACCGGTGGGATTCGGTCCTCATTAAGGCAGGACTGCCATCTGTAAAACGCATTCTTCATTTTAACATCTAAGGATCATGTGTTGCCTGATAATGTAAATGCATGCAAAGATCCCCTAATGCTTCACAAAGCCCACATAACCTTCTGAGTGCAGCTGGCCAGGATATGAATTATTCTTAATTAATCTACATGAGAATTAAGCGTTTAACACCTAGCGGGGTGCAAACTAATAAGAGCTTTTTCCTGGGGAGAGACATTGCTCAAGCTTAAAATCGCAAAGCTGAAGAAGGAAAAGGAGCCAAAATTGGAATTTACGTAAAGTAAGTAGTAAAAGTTATAGATAGACTTAGAAAAGGGGCCTAGAAGTAAGGGAACGGTCTTGTGACCCGAGGGATGCAGGATCAATTCCTAACCCCCAATCTTCTCCCCAGGTTAGGGCAGCCTACTGCTCCAGGCACGTGTACACTGACTGCTTGTGTTTGTCTCACTCCATGGATTAGAGAAAACAAATTAAATGTAAAAAAAGGGTAGTAATAAAGTAAAGGCACAATGTAACATAAATATACTTGCAAAAGTGCTCTTATCTGATTCAGCAGACCTTTTTTTTAATCAATGTAATTAATTATCTCGCACAAGTGAATACAATACTCAAAAAGTTCTCATTGAAGTTGGATGATTCAGAGCATATTATACCTGTTATACGTGTTAATCTTTCTTGCAAGTTTATTGAAAGGACTTTTTACTCCTGCCAAGTGCACTATTATTTTTAGAGGCAAAAAGTGCCATTTGCATTCATTGTCTCTAGGAGGCCAATTTACCACCAGGTGGAAAAAACCAACAATAGTACTGTAATGTATGTTTCTCATATAAGGGAACAATTTACACATAATGGTAAATCAAATCCTAATGACCCCCCTCTATTGTAATAATTCGAGTGGGCGTATGGAGGGACGTAAGTCAGTCTTGCAAGAGGTTGAAGAACAGTGAGAGATGGCCTGGTTGTCGCTCTCCGGTATTGGTAAGTTTTTAAGCACCGGAGCTAGACGGAGAAGCTTCAGGGGACATAGTATATGTTTTTATGTCTTTTTGACTAGACAATCCCTTGAAAGTGGATTTCCAGTGAAATTCAATTATGCCCCACATTCTCCCTGCCTTCCTCTCCTAGAGCTCAGTTAGGACGGGGGGGGTTACAAAAAAAAATAAGTGCTATCCAGTGCTGTCCCTGGGGCACCACAGTGGCCACACAGAGGATACACAGAGCGCCACCCCCACTCTGTGCACACTCCCATTTGCCCATTTGAGGAAATGGTGGCAAAAGTGTTGACACTCTGTGCATAAGATCAAAGATGGCAGCATCCAGGACCCAAATCAGAATGATAATGGCGCTGGATCCCAGATGAGATACAGTGTATTTTTTTTAGAATCCTCTGTCCTGCCTCAGCAACTCAGGGGGGCTTTGACAGGACTTCTGCCTGAAGGAGGAAAGAAGATTGCAGATACATTTTGAGGAATTGATACAGATACAGAGAAAATAGGAAAGCTCTAAAGGGTATTGATGGGTGGCCGAGTAGCCCCCCCCCAGGTATGGGCAAACCCCCCAAATTTGGGTCCGGCAAGTTCGGACGAAATTTGAATAAATGTTCGGGGGCCAAACCTTTACCTGAACTCGGTCCCCACTGAAATCAATGGGGACCTGAACTTTGGGGGGTGGCTGTGGTGGGGGGGGGGTGCAGAGTGTGCAGTAGAACTCACCTCTGCCCACGATCCTCTTCCGCGGTCAACGGCAGAAAAACATTCCCAGCTGGGGCTACAGAAAGATGGCCACCATCTCCCATTAGTGAGGAAACCTATAGTGCCGCCACTCCACCACCGCTGACAGGAAGAGGTTCCGTGTTCATGAACTCGAACATGAACTTCTGCCTCGGTAGCAGGTGCTTTAAAGTGCCCTGGTTACCTGACAGAAAAGGTCATGAATGTAATGGAGCGTAACTTATCACACCTGGATAGTGATTAAATCATTGGGCGGTTAAAAAGTTTGACCTGGACTAGGATAGGTTCAAAAAGGGGTATGATTATATAAAATAACAGTGTCATTTACTCAGTATGGACAGTACAGTCATTTGAAATCATAAATCAAAAAAAATTTAGAAACATAGAAATTTGATGGCAGAAGGAGACCATGTGGTGCATCTAGGCTGCCCTTATGTTTATACTGTATGTTCTCTGTATCTTATGTGTATACTGTATGCTCTCTGTATCTTATGTGTATACTGTATGTTCTCTGTATCTTATGTATATACTGTATGTTCTCTTTATCTTATGTGTATACTGTATGTTCTCTGTATCTTATGTGTATACTGTATGTTCTCTGTATCTTATGTTTATACTGTATGTTCTCTGTATCTTATGTGTATACTGTATGTTCTCTGTATCTTATGTGTATACTGTATGTTCTCTGTATCTTATGTATATACTGTATGTTCTCTGTATCTTATGTGTATACTGTATGTTCTCTGTATCTTATGTTTATACTGTATGTTCTCTGTATCTTATGTGTATACTGTATGTTCTCTGTATCTTATGTGTATACTGTATGTTCTCTGTTTCTTATGTGTATACTGTATGTTCTCTGTATCTTATGTGTATACTGTATGTTCTCTGTATCTTATGTATATACTGTATGTTCTCTGTATCTTATGTGTATACTGTATGTTCTCTGTCTCTTATGTGTATACTGTATGTTCTCTGTATCTTATGTGTATACTGTATGTTCTCTGTATCTTATGTGTATACTGTATGTTCTCTGTATCTTATGTATATACTGTATGTTCTCTTTATCTTATGTATATACTGTATGTTCTCTTTATCTTATGTGTATACTGTATGTTCTCTTTATCTTATGTATATACTGTATGTTCTCTTTATCTTAGGATCGATGGAGGCTTATCCCAGGCATGTTTAAATTCATTGACTGACGATTTTTCAACTACCTCTGCTGGAAGTTTGTTCTCGGCATCTACTACTCTTTCTGTAAAATAAAATTTTCTAACATTGCTCCTGATTTTCCCACCGACTAGCTTCAGGTTGTGCCCCCTTGTTCTATCATTAAGTTTCTTCTTATTTTTTTAGATCATTCTTATATCTGGTGTAAGCGGGCAAACAATCAGCAGTGACGACAACGGATTTGAACGGCAAAACGGCTTTTATTCAGCAAAGTTCAGTAGATAGTCCAAAGGTTGCAGCATAAATGCAGAAAACAAAAAGGGTTAATTCACCAACCAAATAGTCCTGGGCTGGGTACTCCAGCAAGCTGATCAGTTCCAGTCCACTTTACAGGGCGTATCAGCCCTCTGCTCAATGTCCAGTGCTATCCTTCACCACAGTGCAGCTCAGCCTGGGCTCACTCCAACAGGCTGGTCATAGACAAAGTAAAGGCCGTGTGCTCTCTTCTTATACAGGCTTCTCCTGTAATCAGCGTGCACACTTGTGGAGGGCCTTAGAACATGTAACAACCCGTTAGGGAATTGGGGAAGTGACCTGGGTCCTGAAATCCCGGGCCGGATTGTGCTTTATGCAACCAAGCAGGGGAGAAATAGACATTTTGATACAATTTACCACACTGGATTACTAGATTTCATAAGTTTTCTACTTATTTTGTTTCGACCAGATGGTATGAAAAATACCATCATAAAGAAATTTCCTTAGAAATAAATGAGATAAAAGAGATAAAAATGTGTATGACATAAGCTGACAAGTATAGTCTTTTAGAGTGCTGGCCAACTTTGCACTGGGTCCTTCTTGAGTTTGCAGCAAGTGGGCCCTTATTTATGAAGGAATAGCGACAGGTAGCGACTGGTGAGCGACCGGTAATGGCGGGCCCCGCCACGAGAACGCCGGCTCCCCACCACAATCACACATTTATCAAGCCAATCCTGCTTAGCGACTGAGATAGCGCCATATAGCCACTCATTCATCATTATTCCAGCCTCAGCCCACAGCGCCAGCGTCCGACCTTGAACAGCGACAGGTATGACCTCTCGCTACCTGGCGCGCTCCAATGCATTTCAATGGAACAATCTTTAAATATTCATAATTAATTGTTATTAATGTTTTTTGTTTTTTTTTTTAAATGTGAAAAATTCTGTGACCACTTCTGCCATTTTAGATAATTTTTTTAAGGGAAAAAAAAAATTACAGAATTGATATTACAGGTCTGATATTAATGTATTCATATTACTAAATTATTTTAAAAACTTGTTTTTTTTTGGTTTCCAAAAATATGGTGGTTTGGGGGTTAAAAAACTACTTTTAACCCATCGCCACCAGCGCTCTGGGGTTTAAACAAGCATTTTACAGCGCAAGAATTTTTTGAGCGTGATTTTTTAATGAATATGGTGGGAATATGGTGGGAGCCGGTCGCTAGGGCCAGTCACTATCATGCGCTCCCATACAGCACGGAACCTGTCAAATAGTGACTCCTCGCCCAATATTCAACATTACGGCAAACCAACGCTATCAACTACCGAACAACGGCCAAGCACACTGCTAGCGGGCGCTCTGAAAATACCGCTACATTCGCTCAACTGTCGCTACCTGCCGCTATTAATGAATCGGCCTCTTAGTTGTTGCAGCTGAGGTACCCTCAATTGGTAGCAAAGGAGATGCTCAAGCCAATAAGTTGAATTTAACCCAAAACTGAAGCGCATCACTAATATGAAGAGACAAGCCAAGAAAATGCTGCAGCATCTGGATCAGAATCAGGCCTTCCAGAATTTGGGGGTGAAGCAGGTCCAACCGCCTTTAGATGCACAGGGAACTGGGTCCCCAGACCAAGCACAAAACAAGTTTCAGGTGCTTTATGCGCTTCCTCAGTGTCCCCTTCACGGCAGCTTATAAACCTGTTTGTGGGCCTCCTAATCTTGACTCTAAAACACAGAAGCCAGCAGGTGGATCCCAACATGCTGACCAGGCTTCAGACCCAGGACCGTTTCTAGCAAAAAGCCCCCCCCCCCCCCCCCCCTTACCCAGAGGAATAGCTAGGTTTTATGGTACATGGGGCAAAGATTCAAAATAGAGCCACCACCCCTTCCTCAGCTTCCCCCTAACCTGCTGCACCCGGGGCATTTGCCCCCCTGCTCCCCCTTAGCTACGCCCCTGCCCTTACCCATACTATAACGCGTCTTCTGTTAGCTACAGGTATGCGCCATACTGTGCCTCTTCCTTAGCAGCAGGCACTGCCCCTGCCCCATTACTTAGCCCACTATGGGGGGATGAGGACCTCAATAGCCTTGGCACCCAGGGAGATGCCCCTCCCCCAGAAACAACCATTGGTGGGCGCTTTACTGTGAACCTTTTAAAGGCCAGCCACCCAGTTTGGGCAGCTTACAATACTGTTAGGGCCTTATTCATGAAGCTCTAGCGCTAGGTAGTGCCTTGTAAGTGCCAGGTAGCACCAGGTAGAGTCAGATAGCAGCAGGTGAACTCCAGAGACGGCACGAAATTACACATTTATGAAGCCGAATCTGGTGAGCGACGGGAGCAACGCCATGTAGCGTCCGATTCATCATTATGCCAGGCTCAGCGTACAGCGCCGGCGTTCAGCCTTGCAGAGCGCCACGTCTTACCTCTCGCTACCTGGCGCTCTCCCATACATTTCTATGGACGATCCTTAAATCCCTTTCCTGATCCCAATTTTTTTTTTTTAAATAAATCCTCAAAACTTTCTGACTTGTATCCTGGCCTCAAAACTTTTTTGATTAATAATATTTTTATGCAGAATTGTCCTTACATGTCTGGTATTAAAGTGTTCATGTAACAATGTAATAACAATGTAATTCCATATGTTTTTGATTTGTTACTAGTGGATACATGTTCACAAACAGACTTTAATCGCATAGCCTCTGGCGCTATGGGCTACAACGACTCGATTTTGAGCACCTGCGATGTTTGGGGCTGTTTTTTGATGAATATGGTGTGAGTCGGTCGCACTGAGCTGGCGCTACTGTTCGCTCCCATACAGAGTAGTACTGCAACTCACACAACATATTAATCAACGCCGGCCAGCGACTGAGGCGCTCTGAAAAAACTAACCATGACCGAGCTCAGCGACTACTAGCGGTCGCTCTGAAATCCTCGCTACAGATGCTCATCTATCGGTACCTGGCGTTAGTAATGAATCAGCCTGCTTTTTTTTTTCTTTTTTTTTTCAGCCCTTTAGCACTTGTACTTTGTCACAATTAGGGAAAGTGAACAGTGATGGTGGTTGAGGTGGGAAAGGGAGATGAATATGATGTGTAGCTAAGAGCTGAGCTATAAATTTGCTCGGTAGACAGAATGTACAGAAAGCAATGGGCCCGTTAAATGGGAACGCTGCATGTTTATCAGAAATTACCAGGCTTAGGAAAAAAAAGTAATTCCGTGATAAATGATGATCCGATGGCAGGTAATGCTGTCAGCAAAAACCGTCTCAGATTAATCTTTTTTTTCTCTTAGCCCGATCCTCTCTGATCCAGCGACAACGACACGGCGCCCGCGTCTAACGCAGTGACAATGTCGGAGGCATTAACGCTAACAATCTCACCAAATCCCCATTTTACAGGCTTAGTATCTATAAAGCAGAATTGTGTTATTTACTGATGCTGCAGCCTCGAGACAAAAAGAAACAAAATTACAGCTAAATCAGATACTGGGGCCGTTTACATAATCTGGGCTTTTCATTCACTTACATAATGCGAAGGATTTCTATAGAGCGCGGGTTATGGTCACTGCAGCATAAGAGATACTATTCTACTATTATTGTAAAAAGAAAAAGGAGTTGCGGTTAGGCTCTGACCCCTAAATGATCAATTATTGTCTTTTCTGCCTTTATTAAAGTGATAGACCATTAAAAAAAAAAAAACACACATAAAAGGGCGCTCACTATTTATCATTCCCAGCTGACCAGTCCAATTCCGGCAATCAGCCTCTCATTTGATCATTAGATCTGAGCCAGTGGCACCCGACCATGGGGTCGGATTGATGGCTTGCGACCCACAATCAGTCATAAGAGTGTTATGACTGTGACGAAGCCTGTAGTGGAGAGCAGGGGCGTAGCTAGGAAGGGGGGGCATATTCCCCGGGTGCAGCAGGTCAGGAGGGTTCCAAAAGGAGCCTGAGCACAGGTGGGGGGGGCACCATTCTGAAACTTTGCCCAGGGTGCCAGAAAGCCTAGCTGCACCTCTGGTGGAGAGGATGTGGCTTCTCCCCTGTTACTGATGTCGAGGAGCTTAAGCCAACACAGAAACATCGGTGAATGAAGTTAGAGGTAAGCATGGGCTCGTGACACGTACTCAGATCAGGGATCAGGTAAGTTGATGATTACCAGACTCGGAGAACCCAGCTATGTAGAACAAAATGCGAGTACTTCTTGTTTTGTTTTTTTATCGTGTGATGAATCACTATAAAACCAATTACTGATTTTGTATCTTCTATGAACACACATTTTATTTCATTATCATATCATTAATTGATGTACAGATGTGTCCACTTTTTTTTAGTTAATCCATATTCTCACAATACCAACTCAACACAACCACAAGTTCTGCTAGCAAAACGCCTGACAAGCTGCAATGCACAGCATGACCATTAGGTAACTGCATATATACTCCTTTAAAGTAGACCAAAACCCACAGCGATCAGCCCGGGAATTCCCCCCGGTCGACCATACACTTACCTTCTTTTCCGGTCCAACGGTGCATGAGCGAGCCGCATCCCCGCTTTCCCTCTAGCAGGGCACATGCCGGCACCAGGCATTTGTGAATGGCAGGCGCGGGCACGCTCCCAGATACAGGGTAGCGGGGGATGCGGCCGTCAGCACACTCGCCTTAGACGCTCTGACGTGAGCGGATCTGAGCACACTGATTGGACGAGCGGCCACTCATGCGCCATAGGACCGAGAAGAGGTGAGATTGTTTCGCCGACTTGTGGGTTTTCTCGCAGCAATCCCCCCGATACCCCAATAGGTTGCCCCAGGGGCAAGGACCAAAACCCAGGATAGTCAAAATCCTGGGTTTTGGTCCTTTATAATGAGGAACATCAGAGGCTTTTGGATGTTGGCGTTATCTAAAACGCAGACATCTGGCAGCATTCCTGGCCCCTTTCCACCCCCTCCTCCCCTTTTGCCGTCCTAAATTAAAGGCTGCAGGCCACCCTTACCCCTAGCCGTCCTCTATTCAAATGCCCCACGCCGCTCTTCAGATATCTCGCTCCTCTGCGCCAAGTGTCATTGCAGCCTATGCAGTGACACTGCACATGTGCAACCTCTGAGGGACAACGCAGTGCATGACGGTATGGCAAGATGGCGCTGCCCAACGGAGACGACGCAGGACTGAGGGATGCTGGAGCGTGATTTAACCGGACAGGTAAGTCAAACGTTTTATACTGAAAAACTGAAGGGGCAGGGGGGCAGAGCAAGCCAGGTCTGTGGAGTTTTTATTAACTCCCCGATACCTGAAATGTTCCTCTTTAACAACATTTCTCAACCATGACCATGAATGGAGCCTAATGTGTTACAATTAGGATACAGGTTACGTCGGCCTGGCCTGTTTTGAATTTTATTTGATTTTTGGTTCCTTAATTATGCTCAGAATGTACACACTAATGAATGTTCAAGAATTGCCAAGTTTCTTGGCTCTCCTGGCACGGATGGCCCGGTGACCCCTACACGTTGCCCTGACTGAGACATCCACATAAATCAGTGTCAAGAAACTTACTGGTATTGATAGGTTCACTTCTCTCGCAGATCAGCTTGAGAACCCACCGCAGAATATTAATTGCTCTTTTGGTATCGGACTAAAGAATAAAGACAAGACAACCTTTTGCATACACAATGAGAATGTTTTGTCTTCGGAGCACGCGCTCCGTTTTGAGCCATGTGCGATGAATGATGTCCAGCTAAATGGTTATGATCAAGAAGCCATGCACGGATCCTTCTGGAAAAGACCATTTAAGATGAAATATTGCTACAATATAATGGTTATGTACTGGCTAATGTGTCAGAATTTCTATTACTGTGGCCTTACCCTGTATATACCTCGATTGGTCAGGGATCACATTAATCCAGGCTCATCCAGTCGAATTTTCAATAAGAAAGAGTTAGCTTATGCCTTCAGCTCCTTGAACCTGCATTAGCATCTTACTGTTGAACCAGGGCCGTTGAACCAGGGGGGACGCAAGGGGCGCGTGCACCACATGCATATACATGCACATATTGTCCGCTATCTATGAATAAGGAGGGGGCGTCCGAAACGCGTAAGAGCTGTACCATATATGTGACTTTTTTTTTTTATTGGACTTTAACAAAATATTCAATTTTAAGGAGTGCTGACCCTAAAACTGTTTTTTCTGGCTCATAAAGAGGGTCTTGGGATGCCCCGGGTCATGCACCCACCTACGAAGTGATAATCAGAGTACATTTTTTCTCTCAACCGCGTGCACCACTTGCCCTGCAAAGGGGGCCTCCACCAACCTTTGGGTTATGGTCTGGTCCAGGATGCTTTTCAGTCTTTGGTCTGACAGGCCGTGGGGCTGGTACCAAAGCTATAGGTGGCAGTGGAGGCACGTCTGGGCAAGCCACCACAAGGCAGAACGGAGAGTCTCGAGCAGCAAAGCTGCCGCCAGCAAAGCTACAGTGATGGGTGCAGAGCTGTCACTGCACATAAGCCACCAAGCACAGCCGCTGGCAGCTCAATGCAGGGAACTGTTTTCTGCTGGACCAGCCAGGCGACTAAACTACCCCCCACCCAGAAAAGCAGGAGTTCCTGAGCAGCACACAAGGGGGGCACAAGGGACTCCATCTGATGTTCCAGTAAGTAGGCGGGTGCCAGACAACCACCAATCAGTTACTTGGCTGGACTATTATTAAAAAAACCTCCACCAAATTTTGCCCACAGGGGCCTCCACCACACTTGATCTAGCCCTGTGTTGAACTCACCCCACAGGAAGCAGTATGATGTCCAAATGCCAGCCCTATGCGAATTAGTTTAGTTACAAGCTAAACTGTTACATAATGGCTGCTAGGTTGCTGTGCTTTCAGATTTATTGCAGTTATTATATCTGATAAGAATGACCCCCGATGCTGAGCTGTATGTACTATAACGAAATGCATTATCATGGCAATGCACCGGGGGGGGGGGGGGGGGTGCAGAGCAATATGGCCGACTGCATGCATCCTGTTAGTGTTTTAATGAATATTAGGCTTTAGTAAAACTGGTAACACAGGCTGTTTTTGGGGCACTGGCTATAGAAGATGACGACATAAACTTCCTTTCTGGGTATAGGATCACCTTAAACTGTTTCTGTCCATGTCGTCTCTACTCGAGTGGGGGTCAAGTTATTGATCAGTCCTTGTGGCCTCTCTTCTTGAGTACAACTTTGTCTTGGACTGTACAACTAGGCTGGTTGGTGCTCTGCTATAGGTGAAACGTTCTAACTTAGATTAGTGGTTGATGTCTGAGCGATCCCCAATATACAGAAAGTTTCACCTATAGCAGAGCACCAACCTGCCTTGTATAATAGTTGCGCAATCAGGGCAAGGGCCATAACTAGAGATGCACAAAACAATTTAATAGGTTTGTAATTTTGTCTGAATTTCCTAATAATTGGGGTCCAAAATGAATCGGAATAGTTTTGAATGATTTTGCTTCAGCAGTTGCCAGCTTTGAATAATGGCTGGCTAGCTTTAATAGCTACAAAGATGAAAGCTGGTATAGCGGATGTATTGCCCTGGGATGTATTGTTTAATAAAACATATACAGAGGGCTGGCTCCAGGTTTGTAGGGGCCGGAGGGCAAAAGAGGACCCTAAGTAGTGAGTCATATGCTGTCACCTTTCAGCTCCGCTGCCACCAATGAGTCATCTTCTGCTGCTGATCGCCGTCCAGTCCTTTATTGCCTTCCCTATATCCACCAATCGTCCTCCAGTACATATTGCCTTCCCTATAGCCACCAATCGTCTTCCAGTCCTTATTGCCTTCCCTATAGCCACCAATCACCCTCCAGTCCTTATTGCCTTCCCTATAGCCACCAATCGTCCTCCAGTCCTTATTGCCTTCCCTATAGCCACCAATCGTCCTCCAGTCCTTATTGCTTTCCCTATAGCCACCAATCGTCCTCCAGTCCTTATTGCCTTCCCTATAGCCACCAATCACCCTCCAGTCCTTATTGCCTTCCCTATAGCCACCAATCATCCTCCAGTCCTTATTGCCTTCCCTATAGCCACCAATCGTCCTCCAGTCCTTATTGCCTTCCCTATAGCCACCAATCGTCCTCCAGTCCTTATTGCTTTCCCTATAGCCACCAATCGTCCTCCAGTCCTTATTGCCTTCCCTATAACCACCAATCATCCTCCAGTCCATATTGCCTTTCCTATAGCCACCAATCACCCTCCAGTCCTTATTGCCTTCCCTATAGCCACCAATCGCCTGCTAGTCCTTATTGCCTTCCCTATAGTCACTAATCGCTCTCCAGTCCTTATTGCCTTCCCTATAGCCACCAATCGTCCTCCAGTTCTTATTGCCTTCCCTATAGCCATCAATCGCCCCTCCAGTCCTTATTGCCTTCCCTATAGTCATTAATCGCCCTCCAGTCCTTATTGCCTTCCCTATAGCCACCAATCGTCCTCCAGTTCTTATTGCCTTCCCTATAGCCATCAATCGCCCCTCCAGTCCTTATTGCCTTCCCTATAGTCACTAATCGCCCTCCAGTCCTTATTGCCTTCCCTATAGCCACCAATCGTCCTCCAGTTCTTATTGCCTTCCCTATAGCCACCAATCGTCCTCCAGTCCTTATTGCCTTCCCTATAGCCACCAATCATCCTCCAGTCCTTATTGCCTTTCCTATAGCCACCAATCACCTTCCAGTCCTTATTGCCTTTCCTATAGCCACCAATCACCCTCCAGTCCTTATTGCCTTCCCTATAGCCACCAATCGCCCGCTAGTCCTTTTTGCCTTCCCTATAGTCACTAATCGCCCTCCAGTCCTTATTGCCTTCCCTATAGCCACCAATCGTCCTCCAGTTCTTATTGCCTTCCCTATAGCCACCAATCACCCTCCAGTCCTTATTGCCTTCCCTATAGCCATCAATTGCCCCTCCAGTCCTTATTGCCTTTCCTATAACCACCAATCTCCCTCCAGTCCTTATTTCCTTCCCTATAGCCACCAATCATCCTCTAGTCCTAGTTGCTTTCCCTTCTGCTGCCAAGAACCTTTAGTCCTTAACGCTTGCTCCGCTGCCACTATAGACTCCATCATTGATGTCAGTTGTCACCTGGTTCTCACCACCTTCTGAGCTTCCATCGATTACCAGCTATGAGCAGGTCTGCACACAACACCCTGCATTTGGTGGTTCGGGTCCACTGTAAAATAATGCCATGGCCAAGTGTGAGCTTGAGTGGGCCCCTGAAGATGCCAGGGGCCTTGGCTATTGCTCAGGTTTGCCCTGTGCTGGTGCCAGACCTGCATATACATACACTATACAACATCTATATATTACGGTAAATGTAGCTCACACACCCGGTAGTAGAATGCGGTGAGGACTGTTCCTAGGTAAAACTACTGAGCACAAGCAAAGTATATTTCTTTAGGAGGTTTCACTTGCCCAAGGTTACAGCAAACTGGAGTTTTAAAGTGATTTTATACCCAGAAAGGAAGTTTATGTTGTCACTTTCTATCCCCAGTCCAGTGCCCCAAGAAAGCTACTGTTTTTTTTTTTTAATTAAACTTTTGCCAAATATTTATAACTAACAGGAAGCAGTATTATGGCGAATGGAAGCCATATATTAATGTATAAAGTTATAAGCTAAACTTTCACATAATGGCAGTTAGGTTGATGTGGACCAAAACCCACATCAATCGGACTGGGAATCTATAAGATTCCTGGACCGATCGATTTCCTCCCCTGGGCCATCCAAAATCAGGATACCCCGCTGTGTGAAACCCCATACACTTACCTTGTTGCCCGGTCCAACGGTGCATGGGTGAGCCGCTGCCGCATATCCTCTATCCCTCTAGCAGGGCGTGTGCCCATGCCAGGCATTTGTGAATGGCCAGTGCGGGCACTCTCCCTGTTAGAGGGTAACGGGGGATGTGGCCATCAGCATGCTCAGAGCCCCTGGCCTTAGACAAAGCCTTAGACGACGTGACGTCAGTGGGTCCAAGCACGCTGATTGGACGAGCATAGGACCGGGAAGAGGTGAGTTGGCTTTGGGAATCTAGGGGGTTTCCTGCAGCGGAAAGGACCAGAACCCAGGATAGTCAAAATCCTGGGTTTTAGTCCACTTTAAGATTTTAACTGATAAGGCTGACCCCCAATGCTGAGCTGTGCGTACTGTAACTGAATGTATCATCACTGAAAAGCATCAGGGGCGGGGCTACTAGGACAGAGAGCAATATGTACCCGAACTATGGAGGGTTCACCCATTCCTAGTTCCAAATCAATGGAGATAGTGCTCAATAGCAATTGGACAACCTTGAATAAGATTGTACAATATCCTAATCATTGGCAAAACAACAATAGAAAAGGACCTCTGGGTTTTAGTTAACAATAAAATTTACTGTAGTAATCAATGCCAGGCAGCTGCTGCCAAAGCAAACAGGCTCATGGGGTGCATCAAGAGGGGCATAAGTGCTCGTGACCAGAGCGTCATTTTACCCCTGTACAAGTCACTGGTCAGACCCCATATGGAATACTGTGTACAGTTCTGGGCACCTGTGCTTAAGAATATATCAGAACTGGAGCACGTTCAAAGAAGGGCAACTAAGTTAATAAAAGGAGTGTGGGGACTAGAGGACCCTGAAAGATTGTTAAAGTTAGGTTTATTTAGTTTAGAAAAGAGACGCCTGAGGGGTGATTTAATAACTGTGTTATTATGTTATATATTCGGGGTCAATACAAAGATCTGTCCCACAATCTATTCATACCCCGGAGTGTAACCATAACCCGAGGGCATCCACTAAGCTTAGAGGAAAGGTGCTTTCTCCACTGACATAGCAGGGTATTCTTCTCTGTAAAAAGCAGTGACACTATGGAGGCGGTAGTAATGAAGGATACAGTAAAAACGTTCAAAAGTGGCCTGGATGTCTTCCTTGGATGTAATAACATTTCCAGCTATGGCTACTAGACCACTGGAAGGAGATCTATATTGGCCTGGATGCCCCTCTGGCATGTGACAACATTTCCAGCTATGGCTACTAGACCACTGGAAGGAGAGCTATAGTGGCCTTAATGCCCTCCTGGCATGTAATAACATTACCAGTAGAGATGAGCGAACTTCTCAAAAATTTGATTCGGGCGATTCGCCGAATTTCTCAAAGAAATTCGGGTTCGTCCGAATCGAACTTTAGCAAATCGCTCATCTCTGGTGGGAGCGGGGAGGCCGGCTGCGCTGTCAGCTGTCATCAGAGGACGCGTCATCAGAGGAAGCCGGCTTCCTCTGATGACGCGTC
Source organism: Gastrophryne carolinensis (assembly GCA_027917425.1). NCBI lineage: Eukaryota > Metazoa > Chordata > Amphibia > Anura > Microhylidae > Gastrophryne > Gastrophryne carolinensis. The sequence goes on along the minus strand of CM051236.1, from coordinate 508,097,708 downwards.
TTATGATGACAGCTGACAGCGCAGCCGGTCTCCCCGCTCCCACCATGCTGGTATTTTTTTTTTTTAATTTCAGGGAAAATTCAGTCAGCACGAACCACTAAAAATTCGGGTTCGTGCTGAATCTAATTTTCCCTGAAATTCGGAGCGAATTCAGGTTCGTTAGAACCGATTCGCTCATCCCTAATTACCAGCTATGGCTACTAGACCACTGGAAGGAAATCTATAGTGGCCGGGATGCCTTCCTGGCATGTAATAATATTACCAGCTATGTCTACTAGACCACTGGAAGGAGATCTATAGTGGCCAGGATGCCCTCCTGGCATGTAATAACATTTGCAGCTATGGCTACTAGACCATTGGAAGAAAATAAACAGGCTGAACTGGATAGATTAAAGTCTTTATTCAGCCTTACATACTATGTTACTATTGCGTAATGCCACAATGGCCAATTGCTCAGAAGGTAGGTGTGCCACCCTATCAACACAAATATAGTGAGGCCTAAACTCTAAATGCATTTCTAGTTTTAGCCAGGAGGATTACGCCATGAAAAATGGAAAGGATTCCATGTCTAGTTGATCAATGTCTGAGGTGTCAAACTTGGAGGAATCATAAGTCATCGAAACATTTTTTGGCATCTCCTGAGCGGCAGAGATGAGGAATTACAGAATTAAATGTTGCTCGGGAGCAGCACATACCGGAGCCAATATTCAGCTGTCACACTGTGAATGAGTCCATTTCACGGGATGATTTAGAAAGAGGAAAAGCCGAAGTGACGGGGGACTGGCCTTTGGGTGGAATGACGAAAACGAGTCAGGGGCTGATTGACATGGAAGGCTAAAGATCAACGGAAGGGTCTTCTGCTCTGAAAGCATCGTCTCTCTTTCTCATTAAACCGGTTAGGCCAATTAGGCATCAAAACAAAGCAATTACAGGACCGGCTTCCAGTGAGGGTGAAAAACTGGACCTCTCATGTTAAAGACACCATGATTTAGATTAAATCCCCACCATCGCTGTGTATGAAATATTGAAGGAGAAATTGTATGGCCTTGATGTTTAGAAACATGAAAAAAATGTGCCTAAATGTACTGCAGTAGGCAAAGATAATTGTTACATGATTGCGTTGGGCTACGTTTGCTGCTGTTTTCTGTTTAGAAATGGCCGACAAAAACAATAAAAAGTTATAGTTAAATTATTAAGCATTAATATGCAAACCAAACAGAGGAGGGAGGGTTAAAGAAAAACATTGAGCAAAAAAATGTAATGCTTAACTGGAATCAGAATATCCCCCCAAAAAACACTAATAAATGGAGAACACAGAGAATACACTCCGAAATGGTGAAAAGAACAAACACTAAGGGAAAGGGGAAAACATGGGGGACCAACGGAAGCAGTTAAGCGCTTAGCTGGCCAAATGTGCATGGAGCAGGTCATTTGCGCTTCAAAACAGCAGATTTTCATTGCGGAAGGCGCAAATTGCACTTCTCCCGGGCACATTTGGTGCCATTCACACGTGCACCCGGGTGCACGCGCAGCCATAAATCATGCACCTAGACGCATGTGGAAACGTTTGTGCTCCGTCTGAGCATTTTTGCGCACCGGCCTCTTTACAAGGCACTGGTGCGCCCTCATCTGGAATATGCCGCCCAGTTCTGGGCACCCGTTCATAGAAAGGACTCTCTGACTATGGAAAGGGAGCAGAGGAGCCACCAAACTAATAAAGGGAATGAAGGATCTTAGTTATGAGGAAAAATTACTAGAATTAAATCTGTTTAGTCTTGAGAGGAGACGACTGAGGGGGGACATGATTAACTTGTATAAATATATAAATGGCCTATACAAAAAATATGGGGCAACACTATTTCAGGTAAAGTCCTCTTTAAAGACAGGGGGGCGCGCTCCCTTTAACTGGAAAAAAAGGAAATGTAGTCTCCGGAGGCGACAATCATTCTTAACCATAAGAACTATAAATCTGTGGAATAGCCTCCCACAGAAGCTTGTTACAGCATCAACCGCTGACAGCCTCAAAAAAGGATTAGATGCTTATTTAGAAGAAAATAACATTAACAGTTACTATTAGCTGTTATAAAAAAAAAAAAAATTAAAAAAATTAAATAAATAACTTCCATCTATAAAATAAATAATAACTTCTCTACCTCTACCCCAACACCCTTGATGGACATATGTCTTTTTTCAATCGTATTAACTATGTAACTGACCATGAATCCAATCTAATATATTGACAATGGGGTCGATTCAGAGCCAGGTGAGAAAACTGCATCCAAAAGGTAAGTAGGGGCCGATGACAGGGAGGAATTGGCCCCTTTTTGTTTTAGGTCTGATGTTAATCTTTAAAGTTTATCAAAACCTGGGATTTTCACTATCCTGAGTTTTGGTTTATCCCCCTGGGACATCCCGGTTTGGGATATGTCTCGCTGTCTGAAACCCCCAGAAGGTCCGGTATTCTTACCTATTCAATGAGTCCTCCAATCAGCTTCTCCAGCCATGCATATTAATGTGTAGCTACAGAAGCTGAATGGAATCCTAGCCGCACGGACAATCTGTGCGCGCCATTACTTGCATCCTTCAGGTGTGCATGGCCACACAGCCATTCGCAGCCATCCAGTTTGGGACGCCCTAGGGAGAGGGAATCACCCCTAGTCTATGAAACTCCAGGGCCGGTTTTGGTCGGCTTTGAATATGTCAGTTCCTTAAATGTGTCCATTTCTGCACCGGAGTTTTAGATAAGGGTTAAGAAAGCCCTTAGCTTTTGCTTGATTATTAATGAGATGAGGGTCGTTCATCAGTGAACAGCTCTTCAGATTGTGTGAAGTGGAAAGAGGTTAATGGGAATTGCCTTACCTGAGGGCTTAGTAAAGTCTGAACACTCTTCAGGAATTCATAGTCCTGGAAACGGAGGTTTTTAGTGAACACTGATAAATGTTCAACTGAAATCGCAAATTTCAACATGTTTTTAAAGACAATTTTCATCCTAAAATAAAAATACGCTATACTCACCACGTGCCCCACGCAGACCCTAAGCGACAATCCGGCGCTGCAGCTCTTACCGGATCCATGGGCCACGCTGCACACCCAATCAAGCCCTTCCTTCGTCTTTTTCGACATGGAGACGCCCCTGCCATCCATTACTGTAAGCTGGCACGCCCCTCCTCCATTCACCGCAATGGAAAGGGACGTGTTGTTGGAGGTGTAATACTTTTGCAACAGCTTACAGCTTTGTCTTTAAACGTGATTAATGTCTTTTGTTTTATTTTATTGCGCTTTGAAGATATTACAGGTTGTGACACTAGATGGCGTTGTGACCAATGTGCAACAGTAGAGTTTTCTGGCAGGCTGACTTCAGGTAACGGCAGATGAGCGTCTGTACAGCGGCGCTAAGAGCGACCGCTAGTGGTCGCTATTTCAGAGCAGCTCAGTCGCTCTAGTAACATGGCCGGCATTGAGGAATTTGATGTGTGAGTCGCTATAACACCAGTACAGCACTATATGGGAGCGAACGGTAGCGACTGGTCAGCGTGAGCCTCACACAGCGCCGGCGCTTAAAATTGGGTCGCTGTAGCCCAGATCGCCAGACGCTGTGCGATTAAAGGCCGTTTTTGAACACATATCCACCAGTAACAAAGCAAAAACATATGGAATTTCTGGAAGGCAGAGTGCCGGCGGCATACGCTGAGCCGTCTGTGATGATGAATCATTCGCTACGTGACGCTGTTAGATTTGCTCACTAGAATCGCCTTCATAAATGTGGTATTGCGTACAGCGCCCAGCGTTCACCAGACGCTGCCTGACACTACAAGGGCACTACCTGCCGCTATCCCTTGATGAATAAACTCCTATGTAACTTACTGCCGTGTTGTTCCTTACTATATCCCGAGCTCTGAACTCTTTGACTGCGAGTTCTCTTCCTGTATTTAGCCACCATGTTAGGTAACATTCTCTTACTGCATTCATGTTCCAGTAATAAAAGTTCCTGTTACACCACAAATGCCTATCTGCCCCCAGCACTCACACTCTGCAACAAGTGTTAGGTCTTTAGGCCTTTTCCTTTGCAGTGAATGAAGGAGGGTGTGTCAGCTCACATTACGAGGCCGGGGGCGTCTCCACGTCGGCGGACCCAGAAAGAGATGTGCCATCGGGCAAGCAGCGTGAGCCATGGATCCAACTATCAGGTAGGATCTGCAGTGCTGGACTATCGCTGACAGTCTGCGTGGAACAAATGGTGAGTATAGCATTTTGTTTAACATTTTAGGCTAAAAATGTTCATTAGGGCCGCGTGTCCACAATCTGCTTATGGTCAAATATTCTTTATGCTTGATAAAAAGTCTCTTAGTCTAGCCATTGCCTGTTAGAGAGATCATTCTGCTCATGAAATTGGCTTCATGTGTTCCTCAACCCTTCAACTTCTCCAACATGGATGGTCACACAGGTGGCTTTATAGCTCAGCCTAAGCACTAATAACTCGTGATGGGCTTTGGGTCTGGCCCAAAGCTAGATTTGACTTAAATTTTGCCATTTTGCTCAGATTCGCCCTAGCTCAGATAATTGTAAAATTATCTGGCATGCCACCCACCAATGCTGGCAGGTGGCATGCAGGCCAACACTTACCCTATTATATAGTACAGGGGTCACCTGAACTGGTTACCAGCTCACAAAAAAATAACACATTTTTAAAATGGAATATTGTGTACAGTTTTGGGCACTAGTGCATAAAAAGACATATAAGAACTGGAGTGTGTTCAGAGGCGGGCAACTAAATTAACAAATGGAATGCAGGGACTAGAGAATTAGGAATATTTAGCTTGAAAAAGAGACGCCTAAGGGGTCATCTATAAAGTTGAGCCAAACCTCCCAAGGTTCAGGCAATCAGATGTTTGAATCGCACCAACACCCATTTTTTCTTCTAACTGGTGCTGGTGCTGTCACGTGGTTCCTGTGGCCGGTGCCAAGTGGCTAATCGTGGGACCCCTTTCCTGGGAACTCCAAAGTTTCAATAAGAGCCAAAAATAGTAAACTAACTGGCATAACACACTTTCATACATAAAAAAACATGCTGGCTATTGCCGACATGTGTTTAATAAATGAAATAAGCATGTGAATAACTGAAGTTGGCATTTCCCTCCTGCTTTTTGCTGAAAAAAAAAAACACATTTGCACACACTTTTCACTCCTCAAAACAACCACTAAATCACACGCAAATTTACACTTTGAGCATGCAATTTTACTCCATGTGCAAATTTATGAGCAAAAAAATGTGTACAAAGAAATTGTATGCTGAATCAGGAACAACGGGAAAAAAAATTTTTACTCATAAAAAGTGTGAGTGAATCGACTTTATTGCATAAATTTATCCGGAGTCAATACAAAGATCGGTCCCATGATCTGTTTAAAGTCAGAACTGGGAGTATAACCCGCGGACATGCAAAAACGTTGGACAAAAGACGCTTGCATCAACATAGGAGGGGATTTTTTACTGTAAAAGCATTTAGACTGGAACTTTCTGAGTAGGTGCCTAATGCCTATATATATTCTTTTAACCATTTTTTTAAGAAGCATGATGTGTCCAGTGCTTTTTCTTGTAATTTTCTTTTATTAGCTAGCATGGAGTTTCTCTATAAAGGTACAGTATGAACATTTTAATGCTGTTCTCGTTTTTTTTAAACAAAAGAGATAACAAAGCCCTAATTGCATAATAAAGGAGATTCTTAAAATCTACTCTCTTTGTCCCCCGTGGTCTCCCAAATCATGCACGCTCCATTAACCAGCAAATGTGTTAGTTTTACTAAAATATTATATTTTAATTAATTAGTCGCAGTTAAACAGTCCGCCTCCATTACAGAAATGTGGGATTAACCAAATTGGAGGATAATTGCAAAACGAAGATAATGAGGGAATTTCACAGTGACACAAAGCCAACGTGTCACATATGACTGCGCCAAAGGGGAGCGGTGCCCGGGTATCTCAGCTATTCCGGACTTATTAAGACAGACGTGACTGATTCCTACCTTTTTATTCAAATAAATGGAGATTTTTGGAGAATTTTGTGACAGGGGATCAGCTCAATCTTTTTAGCTGACAAAAAATGTAGTTTTAGTGTCAGCAAAATGAACTCCAGCCAAAAAGTTATTTTCAGCTTTAGATAAAGTGGAGGACCATTGAATAAATATAACTGGTAATAATGGTAAAGGACATTGGTGGGTTGATTGGTCATATTTAGGCATGAGCGAATTACAATTAGATCTGAATTTCAGTGAAAAATCGATTTGTTCAAAATAGCCAATTCATATTAACAAATCAAATTTTACCTAAAACATCCCCCCAAAGATTTCTCACCTACATCCTTGTTCTAGTGCCAAAAAATGTTGTCATCGTTTGGTGGGCCCCAGGCATCTTCAGTGGGGAAGTGAACCCAGACTCTCCGCCCTAATCTTGGCTCTTGCTATAGGGTTCTCTGCCACTGGAAGGGGCTATTTATAGGTGAGGAGTAAGCAGGCAGGTAAAACCCTTCACACCCCCTGTCACTCACAGTGACATAAGAGGAAACTCCACTGTCACTGTGAGTGACAGGGGGTGTGAAGGGCTTTCCACACCAGCTATCTTCTCGCCTATGTATATCACCTGTGGCGGGAGTAAACTGCGGGATGCCCAATGCGAGGGCGAGAATCGGTCACGTCCTGTCATGTCCTGCTGAAGACAAAAGGCTGTAGACTGGTGTGGGACACAATTGGACAGAAGAAGATACTGCACGGTGCTGGATAAAGGGAATGGTGTGAACTGAGTCTTTCTAAAGGACTTTTTCTATGGTGCAGTGTCTTTTTTTTACACTTAACCCTTTATGAACTGATAAGGGGTCATTGGGTCCCCTATACCAATTCAATGGGCAGCAGGGGTGCCTAGTCACCTGCTGGCAAGTGGGTGACTTGCCGAAGCCCCCACCTGTTTACCTGCACTTCTCTCCACCCATCAGGGCTATATGAGCTGGTAGCCTTAAGGGATGGGCAGGCGGCCATTTTGGCTTCCGAGCTTTCAGCTACAATCCCACAAAGCTGAGGCCCAGGCTACTTTTGCCACAAAAAAGGAGAGAAAGGCAGTTTTAATTTTTAAATATTATTTTAAAAAGGCATTGCGTCCTCCTCTGCATGGTTGAATTGGATAATCTGAAGAACGGGTGGTAGGTCGGCTCCATTGTTTATTGAGGCTCTTTGATGATGCGTGGGCCTATTTAATGATATTTGGTCAGAAAGACTGAAGAGGAAGTGTGATGAATTGGTTTTAAACATGTCCCACGGTGGTACGGTAGGCCTTTGACTGTGTGAGGGCCTCTTTAATTGTATCAGATGAGCAGGAATGTACAGGGGGGGTTTGAAAAAAAGGCAATAGGAAGGCCCCATGGTGGTAGGGTAGACCTCTGATTTGTGTGTTGGTCCTTTTCATGATATAAAAGCAGACAGGAAGAGATATAGAAACATATCTTGCTTCAGAAACTAAAATATAACATTCAGGCTGACCCATAATGATAATGCAACTAAACACTTCACAGCACAGCAGAGTGGTAGAAATCAGCTAACTGGAAGGTAGGGCATTATTTTCTTTTATTTTAAACTCGGCTATGACAGTTTCTTTAATAATATTACATACAGTTATCTTTAAATGTTGCTGAAATGTTACGTATGATGCCACAAATATTTGAAGTTTTAAAATGACACATCGCAACCCTAGGGAGCCCAGTGTGACCAATGCCTACACACACTTCATCGCTGTAAGTCATTTCACTTGTCAGGGGCATGAAAAGGTTTTGTTACAGCAGCAAATAGATAAAGTGCAGAGCCTGACAGATCCATGAGTTCCCAGGCCGAGTGTGCTACAGTAATTACACCATCCCAACCCCCCCCCCCCCGGGCAGCCCATGTACAGAAGAATGATCCTAAGTCGAAGCTTTCCAGGTAAGAGAAAGGAACACAAGCCTTCATCACTGAAATGAGTTTAAAGACATGGGAATAGCTTTGTTCCACCTTCACATCCAACTGGCAAAATGATACCCGCTTCTAGTCGTCGATATAACGAGCCTCAGACAGAAAGCGAGGAACAGTGCGAAACGCGTGTAATCAGCAAGGAACAAAGTGTCACCATGTGCTCATTATAGTCAACGGCTTGGCTAATGGGCCTCCATAATTGTCTAAGAGGTGCGGTGTGTTTATCTCGATAAGATATGAGAGATGTTGTTACAGAAAATTGTTTTCTCTTCGTTCACAGAGAGATGACGGAAAAGCTAAGAGAGAGCAAAGAATAAAGAAAGACGTTCAACTGAAGAGCGAGGGTAATAACGAAAAAAAAGTCAATCATACAACTTCGGTGACAGATGAATCTTAAGAGTCACACAACAATTGCGTTCTTTCAAAATAAAAGAGCAATGTACGGATGTGTAGGTCCTTAACATAACAAGGAGATGAAAAAATGAGGACACATTATCTCTCCCTTCTTCTGAGACTATACCAAACAATATGAGCCATTCTGAAAAGCCTGTCAGTTTCCTGGTGAAAGTTAGGTTTTGTTACATTGTTATAATAAAGGAGCAGCTAATGTATAATAATTGTTTCTATTGTAATCAGCCATGATATATTGTATAGTAGTCTTGAACCTGCTATTGGAATGTAAATAGCTCACAGATAGCTCATAGCTGTCTGTGACATGTGCATGCCGCTGTTGGGGTGGAGAGAATAGTGTGAAGATTGTTTCCTCTGTAACATGCATTAACATAACCATTCACAGAATCCACTAAAAGGCACAGAAGATTTCAAGATAACGTTCTATGTCTGTTTTAAGCATGGTGTCAAGGTAATAATTGCTAGTATCTAGTATCTAGTTGTATTGTGTGGACTGTGTCTGCCTCAATTAAAGAGGGCCTGTAGTCAAACTAGACTAGAAGTCCCCTCTCTCTAGCACCACAGGGGCATCTCCATTCAGGTGTCCATCACCGTACCATCCCTTTTATTCAAAGTTTGGCCAAACTTGCCAAAACCGAACCTTGGGGGATATCGGCCAACACTAATGATAATATCTTGGTAGCCTTGGAAGCAGCTGCTTGACATTGCATACTGTTATTTAGCCTGTGGTCTACCAGTACCCCCAGATCCTTCTCAAGAAGTTATTTTCCCAGCTTTACTTCCCCAAGGACATGCGTGGCCTTTAGGTTATTACACCCCAAGTGCATTCCCTTTACATATATTCACATTGAACAAGAGGATGCCCAGACACTCAAAGTGTCCAAGTCAGCCTGAAGCCGTACAGCAATGAGCATTTGATACCATCGTTACATAGCAGGGAGCCTGGCTGTTACAGTGTGTTACACAACAGTGAGCTGGCTGACTTTTACAATGTAAGATGGCGATTCAACCTGTTTTATACTTTGAACAGCAGGAGAGATAGAAGCTGCAGCATGAAGTATAAAAAAATCTCCCAGTCCAAAATATATCAGCCACAGATTCCCTATAATTGAATGTGATATTACTGCTCATGTCAGCCGCTGGAGCTCCTAGGTAACGCCATCTCGAAGCAAAGTTAGCAGTGTGTGTCACTCGGGTATGCACTTCCCCAAATCAATAAACCAGTTCTGAGCTTTCATGTTGGAACAAGCCTGGCCAGTAAAGGGGGTCTAAATATTTAATGCCAGTGAATGATAGCATCATGTTTTTGTGGGTAAAAAAAAACAGACCGGGACTGTATAAAATTCTGCACGTCTTCAATATAAAGGTGCCTCGGCTGTGCCTATGATTGCAGCCAGAGGCTACAGATGTGTCTTCCCTTACCTTTGCTTAAATGTGGTCAGATACTCCAATTCCCAATTATATTTATTCAATTCAGGGTACTAAATTCCTGAAAGGTTTCATTTACGTTATCACCTGTGCTCTTTTCACAGCCTCAAAATAGAATACGCTACATCTCTTGATATTACAAAAACACATTGGTGTGAAAACTGGTCATCTGATCACATACCTAACTATGAGAAAAAGTAAAGAAGGACACATCTGTATTTTTTATCCAACACAAGTCAATTTCCTGGGTCTTTACCTGTCAGAGACATGAAAAAGGCTTTGTTACGGGAGCCAGTAGATTAAGCGTGGAGCCTGACAGATCCATGTGTTCCCCCACAGAACGCGCGCTACAGTAATTACACCATCCTGACTTCCCCCCCGGGCAGCCCATGTACGGAAGACTGATCCTAACTCGGCTCCTTCCAGGTAAGAGAAAGAAACACAAGGATTCATTTCTGAGTTTAAAGGCAAAGGAATGGCTTTGTTTCACGGCAAGACAACCAAGTAACTGAATTGATGGTAAGTGAAGGGGGGGGGATATATATATATATATATATATATATATATATTTATACATAGCAATTCGATTTCCTATAAGGCATCTCTGTATCTATTTATACATTGTGATTAGGTTCAGTGGCGTACATTGCCCCGATAGGGCCCCATAGTAGGGTCCCATCACAGGCCTCTCATCAGCCCCCCCCCCCAGAGAACACTTATCGCCTCCCCGTGGCACATCAGAGGGACAAGAGTGTCAGAGGGGGTGCGGCATGTGCAGGAGGTGGTATGAATGGTCAGGTAGGCATGTACGCTGGCGCCGGGCAAACATTCTGTAGAGGTAGTGTAGGTAGTTTGTGCCGGGCCCCCTGTTCCACTTACAGCCGAAAAGTGTCCTCACCCTTCTTTACAGCCGTAGTGTGTCCTCACGCTCCTTTACAGCTGCTCCCGTTCCCTTGCTGAAGCATGACACCTAGATTATGAATTACTAGGGCTTATTTTCCAGGTAGAACTTATATTTCATGCATTAGCAAAAAAATGCTGAAAAATCCTACTTTTATTTTTAGGATAGGTCTTATTTTTTTGGGAAACATGGTATTAATACTAAGTTCTCTTCTCCGAGGTGTATCTTTGTATCGGTCTTGTATATATTAATACATAATGATTAGATCCCCTTTAAGGTGTCTCCTTGTATTGGCCTTATATATATATTATACACAGTGATTAGATCTCTTCTAAGGCATCTCTTTGTATTGCCTTGCATATATTAATACATAGTGATTAGATCTCCTTTAAGGCATCTCTTTGTATTGCCTTGTATATATTATACACAGTGATTAGATCCCCTCTAAGGCGTCTCTTTGTATTGGCCTTGTTTATATTATACACAGTGATTAGATTCCCTGTAAGGCGTCTCTTTTTAAGAGAGAAAACTGCCATTCACTTTTATTGTCTACCTTGGGGCTGATTCAGGGTCAGGTGAAAACTTACACCCGGTAGACAATGAAAGTAAATGTCAGTTTTCTCTCCTAAAAAAAGGAGTGATAATTCTCACCAGGCTCTGAGTCAACCCTATAGTGTTTTAATCCCCTCTAAAGTGTTTTTGTCTATATATGGAAATAGTGATTTGTTTTTCTTTTAAAGTGATTGACCTCCTAATAAAAAAATAGCTGATCAATCCAAGTCTGTCGATCAGTAATTCATCTGCTGGATTCAAGCCAGCATGGCAGCCCGTACCCCTGGGCTCCAACATGAGTTTGGATTAATATTGGATTGACCTTGCAATTAGTCATCAGTCCCAGGAGTGCCGACATGCCCTTTCCAATCATTGCAATAGAAGATGTGTGCCCAAGGCCTGGCATGGCCTTGTGACTGATGGCGGGTACACAAGCCAGATAAAAGGAGTTTGTGAGCAGGCGTGTAAACCATTAAACCATCGAACAGGTGAGTTGCTGCGTGGGACAAAATGGAAGTACCGATTCTTTTTTTAGGGTGTGCTCTATCACTTTACCACATAAAGTATCATTGTGTATACATAAATATATATATATATATATATATATATATATATATATATATATATATATATATACAGAGGTGACAAAGCTCAGAAAGCCATATATTGGGATGGGAGATAAAACCTTGGGATGGGCTATAGCTCCCTCCTGCGGAGACTGTAACAAACAAAATGAGTCATTCTGAAAAGCCTGCCAGCTCCCTGCTGAGAAGTCTATTGTGTTACATTATTTAAGCCAAATATCAATTTGCTTATATTAATTGTTCTAAGTGTGATCAACTGTGATACTTTCTAAAGCAGTCATGAGCCTTTTAAAGGAATGCAGTGCAATGTGATGTGTGCACTGCACTGTGGGTTGGGAAATACTCTGCAGAGATTGTCTCCTCTGTATATAGTAATTAGTTGTCCTCCAAAATATGTTGGGGGGTTCTTCCAATACATTTTGGAGGTATTCAACTGCTTCTGGTGCTTAACCAGCACATTCAGAATTCAGAGGTAGAACCCAGAAAGACCATCAAACCAGCCGGCTCTGCAGTTGGGCATACATTCGAGCCCTCACACTACCATAGAAGTAATAGTAATACCTGCAAGTATAATCCTTTTTTGAGTTGGTCGTGTTTTGCAAATCATTTCTAAATCCCCATCCTCGTCTCATCAAATGTTCTTCTCTTGTCTACCACTGAGCTCTATGAAACTCTTTTCTATTTGCTTTATCCATGATTCATCTTTAGCGCATCTCCTAACATCTGCTACATCCAAAATGGATGCTGAAGGGAATAATTACCCCTGAGAGTAACAAAAAAAAACTCCCTGTTTGAAACAAGCAGAGGCCGGGGAGTGTTGGTGAGTTTATTTTTGATTCATGTCCGTATGTTTCTCCCCGGCCTGAAAAACATCTACCGGGAAAAAAAAAACGCCATAAAGAGTTACTGTGTTTTCTGGTCCCTAATCAATTCATCCATCTATTCTGGGAAATGAGAACATTTTGTAATTCCAAGGGGACAACAGAACAATCAATAACGCAGTGTTATACCAAACGGGGGCCAAAAAAGTTACTTTAGTGTGAAGACAGAACTTGAAGACAGGTTACAGTAGACAACTTCTGGAAAAGCATCCAAGAGCAACAGCCAAAAAGCCGAAAATAAAAAATGAGGACATTGAGAGGTATATTAATCCATTTGACAAGATTGAAACTGACCTATTTAAGAGGAAGGAACTAGTTTCAGTTCACATCAGAATTAAAAAAATATTTTTGTTTGCCAAGTAGGTACATTGCATACATATAAGGAGTTCCCTATGGCATGGGGAGAACATGGATGGGAAATGATCCTGATCTCAGGAGACATATGCCCAGGCACGCAGCTAGTTACCACTTGAAGTAGTCCTGTTCAGTGGGGAAGGGATTCATTGGGGCCAGTTAGGTGTAGACAACAGTAAAAATGGCAACTAGGAGACACTTGCCCCGTAGCTTTACCAAAGCACCACATGGACAAGTCTAGGTCGAAAGGGGTGAATCAAGTAGGTCTAATTATGTTTACCAAACAGTAGATAAGGGGTTGAAAAATGGAATGGGGCATCTGTTAATGCAGCTGTACAAAATCACCACTTGGATACGTCCATGTCCTAGAGGGTTGAGCATAAGGATGGGACTTCCATGTACAGTGCCAGGAAGCTATCCATGTAACCCTTTGCAGGGGCCAGATCAACAGGAAACTAAAAGTCCAAATATGGGGAGAGATCAAATTGGGTCATTAAGAGCCACCAGCACAGGCAGCGGTGGTAAGAAACCACTTGTAGGAGTTAAGGTCCAAGACGGAGAATTGAGGAGAGCCTATTAGGGGTACACAACAGAGAAATGGTAGGGATCTCCCAGTACCAGAAAGCACCTGTCCAGACATCAAATCAAAGCAGCAGGCTCCCACCTTGATTATCTGTATTGGCAGTGCTGTTATTGTTTGATCCTGAAATGGGTGCCTGGTGTCAGTGAAGCTCCAAGGATTTTTTTCTGGGAGGGGGGCAAGAGTGTGTGTGGCACAGCTGGGGCATGGCCCCTACAATCCCCAGCTGCAAAAGTAGTGAATATGACCATGTGAATGCTGCAGGAAATGGGTATTTGACATGACTCTCTGAAGCTCCTGCTGCTAAACTTTTTATGGCCAAGCACCCACTTCCTGCACCTCTTAAACCTTGAAAGTCTGCTCCTCTTTCTAAGATCTGTCGTGAGCTCCAAGAGCTTGCAGTTCCTGTGTCCCCAGTACCGCCTTTCTCCACCCAGTTGCTGCTTCTTTTGGAAGCTTCTCACACTTTTTATTGCCAGCAATCATTTCCTAATGAAAACAGCAGCCATGCTGTGCTCCAGAGTGATGCAAATAGCAACCACAATAGTTCTGTGCTCCCCCAGATCTGGAGGGGGGTCCTGACCCCTGGGTGCTCCCCTGCCTGAAGCCACTTCGGAATGCTTTCAACTTCAGTGCTGCAGCCATATTAGCTTAGTCTGCAAGTCTACGAGGGGTCAAGCCTGCTGGCTGGCACATACAGATGTAGCCGCCTTTACTCTCTCATGGCTTAAAACTATTGGTTACGCGAAACTAGTTGAGAGATCTTATATTCCTATTGTGTTGAAATTGGATATGTACCAAATTGTAATAGGATATACAGTGTTTCAGACACCAGGTGGAGCATGACATATCATAACTACAACAGACACACTGTCTTCATTTCATTCCTTTCTGTACTGTATTCAAGAGGCTGTATATTTTTTCTTATGTTAGTAAATGTGTCTTATATGGAATCAGTTATCACTACTTGAAATCTGTTGCTATTGGCAACTGTACACCAAGTTTGTACAGCAGCATCTACAAGAAGAGAGAGATGTGCTCTGTACACACAGAGCACTGCTTCTGGGCATGTGTAAGCTTACGTGAGCTCCGTCACCTCAGCAGAGGCCACATGAGCAGTCTTCTGTGTGTACAGGGCTCACTTCTCTATTCTTGTAGATCTTGGCGTACAGTTACCAATAGGATTTAACCATCCCTGGTTTTTGACCACTTTCCCCTCACTAGAAAATTCATCCAATAGAGAATATGCTTCTCTACAGGTCACAGATTTTTCCCGCACCCTAAAGCCAAGATTTAGCTTTTGGTCCTCTTATAGAGGAAATCTTCCAGAATTGCCCATAAACTCCCTCTATTCTGTGGCGCTTGCCCGTGCCACTTAGCCAGTCAAATCCAATATTTAATTAATATGCATGATACACGGTACATATTAACATATTAATATTACTATGAATAAATGCACAGCTCACAGCTACATATTAATCAAGAGCTCTTTTATAGGGAGCGGACACATCCTTGGCCTTCCTGTGGTCTGCAGCATGGTCTCCAACCCGACGTGGTATTTCCTGATAGGCAAGTGGATTCTGGGGTGATCGCAGGGGCTCTCCGAATGGGGCATCCAGAGCCAGGATGTCCCAAGGGGATGAAAACAACTGACTATGGTATGGAGTCTTTTAGACTAATAGGCAAGGCATATAGCACTGTTTAAACAAAAGACTGTGCATGCACTGTGGGAACATTGTGATGCAAAGAATGAAGTTTATTTTTATAAATTGTCTGGACTGATCCTTTAAACTAGAATAACAAAGTAATCTTTGTTTCCTGGTAATTTAAAGTACAATATGCTTACAGGGACATCTATAGGTAAAGGTAATTAAATGGTGGGGATAATAGCTGTGCATTTAATACATTGTTACACTTAAAAAGGCAGTGTTGCTCAACCAAAACTAACTTTGAATTAGCCGGGGATGTTTTGCGCATCTTCAAAGATTTTGTTCAGACTCACTCACAACAAATCCAGAAGTTCATAAATTAATCTCATTAGTTTTTACCGCTTCAATTAGCGCAGCAAAGGCTAGAGAGTGTAGATCTGGAGCTCCCCTTGGTAAATGATAATGGTCTGGCATAGGGAAACAAGGAAAGCAAATTAAGGAATTACAAATAAGTATTAATACAGATTACTGCCGCCACAGTGTCGAGGTAGAGTCAGAAAAAATGAAAATTTGTAATTACCCGCGCGGGGGCCGGGTTATAAGCCGTTGTTGTGTTTATCGGCTCTCGTCATTGTAAATGGAATTTAATGCATTATACGACCGGAGGAGTCTTTCTTTTTCAGGTTTTAATTAAAATCACTGGAGTCAAGAATTAGCGACGTCTGCATGAGAGATATCCGTAATGAGTGATCTTCTGTATATTACAAAAGTTAATTCAGCACCTTGTCAGCCGCAGACCTGACTATTCCCCTGTCTTCCTTAATACCTGACAACTAGACTGCAAAAGGTTTCAACTGAAGATGAACGAATCCTTAAGCTGGGCCAACAGAATGACACAGTTGGAAAAGAAAGGTAGCGGCTATTTTGGAGCTTCCTCTCCCAGTATCTCAGTCATGCTGCTGTCTGGATTCAACTGCCATACCAGACAATGCACAGTAACAGGAAGTTCAGCAGCACTTCCTGTTTGCAGGTGACCTGCAGAATGATGAACCTCCATTTTGTTTCTAAAACTTACTACAGCCGGAGTTAGAAAAAGGTAAATTAATTTTTTTTGTGCAGCAATATAAATTGCCCTGGGGAGGGGGGGCATATGAGCACTTTTTGTTGTTTTGGCCTGGTTTTAGTCATTTTTGATAAGGAGGCAATCCAGTCTAGACAAGTCCAAGGTGCAGAGAGAACCTGACCTTCAGGCATGGCAAGTAGGTCCTGGAGTTCCAGTCACCAGTAGCTAAGCAGGCAGGAGAAGCTGGACCCTCACAAGAGGTGCCAGGCTGGCAGGAGGCCGGTGTCTAGGCTATACCCGTCACATACTCATCTGTAGTCTAAGGTTGGTTGGAAGAACTTGGATAAGGACTAAGGATACTGTTGCGTGGTAGGGATGAAGGACTGATCATGTATGTGCTTTCTATCTAAAAAAGAAAGGGGCAGCCCTCTGCTTGAAACTGAACTCCTGTCTCAGCCTGAATTTCTCTACCGGCCCTGCTGGACTGTCGGTGCCTGGAGGGACCATATACCTCAAGACATGGAAGACATTTTGAAGGTCCTGATTCAGTTTTATACGGCATCCCCAAGAACATGCATAATCCACACGTGTGTTACAGTGGCACAGGGTTTTGTAATGGATTGGTCTGTGGGCTAGCAGTTATGTAGACTAGTAGCAATTTTACCTTTAAATAGCCAATGGCAGGGGGAATGAGGCTCAAGGAGTTTTGGATAGTTTATTGTTGAGCTACAATAGAATAGTAATTATAGTTAGCTATTTAGCCACTAGATAGATTGAGTGTGGCAGTTAGAATAGAAAGAGTAAGATAGGAACAGAAAGAGTTAGTAGAATAAAAGTGGTAAAAGTTATCAGGGCCAAGGATCAGCATTTCCTCAAGCCTGGACTTGTGTGCATCAGTTTGGGGCTGGTGTAACTGGCTCAGTTTCAGGAGTTCTTTTGCTTTCACCCCGTCCAGCCTTTGCTGCTAACCTAAAAAACAAGTCGCCCGACATATCCTCGTGCTCCCAGCTATGTAAAATAAATAACTAAGGTTATTTAAGAAGGGATAGCGCCAGGTAGTGCTTCGTAGTGGCAGCCAGCGTCTGGTGAACGCCGGGCGCTGTACGCAAAACCACATTTAAGAAAGCGAATCTGGTGAGCGCCTCTAGCAGCGCCATGTAGCATCACATGTATTATTACAGACGCTCAGGAGGCTCAGGAGCACCATGTAGTACCTGTCGCTCTGTAGCGCTCTACCATACATTTCAATGGGCTTTCATTAATTGTGTATAAATAGCGTGTTTGGCAATTTATTTTTTATTTTTTGCTCAAATCATTGTGTGACGTCTCCTGGCTGCAAACAAACACTTTTACAAACTTTTTTGACTTTTAATATTTTTATGCAGAATTGCATTTACAGATTTGGCACTAAAGTGTTTTTGCCACAGCGCTAGAACAATGTCATTCCATGTGTTTTCTTGCAGGCGCATATGTGTTCTAAAACACTTTAATCACACAGCGTCTGGCGACCTATGCTACAGCGTCCAGCTTTGTGTGTGTCTAGTGTTTTGTTAAATATGGTGTGGAGCGCCGAGTGACGGACACACTGAGCTGGCGCTACCTCTCACTCGCTGCAGTGCTGTACTGGTATTAGAGCGCCCAACATACATCACATTCATCAATGCCGGGCAGGTTACTACAGCGACCGAGACGCTCTGTTACAGCGCCCAATACCCACTTACAGCGTCTACTAGCGGTCGCTCTAAGCGATACCTGGCGTTAGTAGTGAATCAGCCTCCACATAAATAAAGTTTGCAATGCATAGAAAAATTACTCTATGTTTTGAATTTCCCAGACAGGAGAAGTGTCCTCTCCCCAGGACTACTGCCTGTATTAGACAGGGGAGTATCTAGCGGGGTGCGGGGGGGGGGGGCACTTGCCCCGGATGCAGCAGGTCAGGGGAGAACCAAAGGGGACCTGAGCACAGGTGGGGGGCACCATTTGGAATCTTTGCCCCGGGTTCCAGAAAGCCTAGCTACTCCTCTGGTATTAGAATTAGGCTAGCATGCAGAGAGGGAGGGGGAGGAGGGCTCAGAGAAATTACAAGAAGGGGCAAGGAGTGATTGGTTAGCAGTCAGAAAGAGGAGGAGTAGAGGCATACATTCTGAATGGAGGGTCATCAATAGTCCAAGACAATCACATTGATTGATGGATGATGCCCAGAAAAAGGGAGAGAGGGTTCCAACTGAATTGGAGCATTGAAAAGAGTGTTCTCTAGGCTGAAAGTGTGAAAGTGTGAAAATGTGAAAGTTGACAAGCAGGGGACCTGCATGATAAGATGTAATCTCTGCCAGGACAATGACTTAAACCATGATGGAGGCCCCAGGGTAGAAAATCTGGTGGAGGCTGCACGTGCCCTAGCCCAGCCCCTGGCCACCTTCAGTATGTCCTCTTTATAAACAAAAATAATGCCGCAGTATGGCCATGCAAAGGCCCCCATAGCTGCCCTTGTTAACAAGTGGTGGAGGCCCTCAATCGGTGGAGTCGCCGGGGCGGGATGCCCTATTTTTAATCCGGCCCTGTTTGAAAATACGAAGAAAAGCTGATTGCTTTGCTGTCAGTATTTCCCGTCTCCTCACAGTATAGCAACAGCCGACTTTATTTGACATTTGCGATAAAAGAGGTAAATTGCAATTATAGGACTCAGCAGAGGCTCAGATCATAGAAGAAAGGAGATCGGGGAGCCAGGGAACTTGTGGAACTAAAATCAAACTGTAAGGCTTTGAAAGGCAAACAATATGTCGGATAAAATGGAGTTGGGGAGGGGGTTCTATAAAATGTTCAGGGAAAAAAATGCCCTAGAAAAAATTTCCACAAACAACGCCGGCAGGATCATAACAAACAATGGCGCGGGGCTAAGTTACAAAGAATGGGGTGACGGCTGGACACCGCTGCCTTCTGAACGGCCTCCGGTGAGCAAGCCAAACTCAAACGATGCCGCGCAATGCTCAGAAATTGGTGTCGGCTTTATTGTTGGAATCTAAAGGAGGAGAAAAGAAAAATAGAATTTTTGTGTTACATAAAGCTCAACTACCTAAATATTTAATTTACTGGAAGTGCAACTATGTTAAAAGGGAACTCTATAATTATTTACATATTAGTGGGGCTGTTTATGTTTGGGTTTGAATTAGTTTTGCGAATTCAGTTCAGGTAATTTCAAATTGAATTTAGGCTCTATTTTTAAAGCAGAACCAACCCCTGGATGCTTGGTCATAGAGTCTAAAAAAACCAAGGGCCTTGGTAAAATCTGTCCCAGGGGCTTTCTGATAAGAATACCCCACTGTGTAAAACCCCCAGGATCTCCTGTACTCTTAGCTTAAACTGCCACTCCCATGGCACATGTGGGAACCGGCATCCCCCTCACCTCCCCATCTGAAGCATGCACCTCTATTAGGCATATCTGAATGGCTGGCGTTGGGCGTGTGCAACCAGAAGGAATGGCCCATGAGAGGCACAGTGGCAATCCAACAAATCAGAATAGATTTCTGGGTATTAAAGCAGAAGTCCAATCTACTGTAAATCCTCCTCCGCTGGGGTTGAGGCAGGATGGGTGGGTACAACCAAAAAAAGCCTACCTCACCGGGAATCTAGCAGCGCTCTGTCTTGTAGAGACTGCATGGAGTCGTATCCCCTGCATTGTGCAGGGCCCTGGTTACCTATACAATTCAATGAGCAGGAGGGAGCATGCACAGAGCGGGCGGGGGATCAGCCAATGACCAATGGGGCTGGCAAACCCTGCTTTGTGCAGGGCCCTGGCTACCTATACAATTCAATGAGCAGGAGGGAGCATGCACAGAGTGGGGGGGGGGGGGGCAGCCAATGACCACTGAGGTTTGTATACCCTGTAAGCTACTAGGGAAGAGGTGAATGCACCACTGGTGGCCATTGCTATCTGGGGAACTTTCAACCAGTGGTTGGTTGGTCTGATTTTGGTCTTCCTATTGCTCTTGCACAATGGCAATTCAATCATTTAGAATAGATCGCTGGGTAATAAAGTAGAAGTCCAATCTCCTGTAAATCCCTCCTCCTCTGGGGCTGAGGCAGGATGGGGGGTACAAAAAAAAAAAACTACCTCACTGGGAATCTAGCGGCTGTCTTGTAGAGGCTGCATGGAGCTGTATCCCCTATACAATTCAATGAGAGGGTGGAATCATGCACGGAGCAGGGGCCTGGTTACCTATACAATTCAATGAGAGGGAGCATGCACAGAGCGGGGGGGGGGGGGGAGCCAATGACCACTGAGGTTTGTATACCCTGTAAGCTACTAGGGAAGAGGTGAATGCACCACTGGTGGCCATTGCTATCTGGGGAACTTTCAACCAGTGGTTGGTTGGTCTGATTTTGGTCTTCCTATTGCTCTTGCACAATGGCAATTCAATCATTTAGAATAGATCGCTGGGTAATAAAGTAGAAGTCCAATCTCCTGTAAATCCCTCCTCCTCTGGGGCTGAGGCAGGATGGGGGGTACAAAAAAAAAAAACTACCTCACTGGGAATCTAGCGGCTGTCTTGTAGAGGCTGCATGGAGCTGTATCCCCTATACAATTCAGTGAGTGGGTAGAATCATGCACGGAGCGGGGGGGGGGCAGGCAATGACCAATAGGGTTGGCAAACCATGCTTTGTGCAGGGTCCTGGCTATCTATACAATTCAATGAGAGGGAGTATGCACAGAGCGGGGGGGGAGCCAATGACCAATGAGATTAGCAAACCTTGCTTTGTGCAGGGCCCTGGCTACCTATACAATTCAATAAGTGGGAGGTAGCATGCACAGAGGGGATGGAGCAGCTGGTAGCCAATGACCTATGGGGTTGGCAAACCCTGTAAGTTACTAGGAAAGAGGTGAATGCACCACTGGTGGCTATTGCTATCCAGGTAGCATTCAACGAATGGTTGGTTGGTCTGATTTTGGTCCTCCTATTGCCCTTTGACAAGAGCACCCCCCTAAAGTTGAAGGCCCCTGGTGTATAAGGTGTATAAGGAGTTATCCCCAAATATTTTTGAATACTATCCAGTTGCAGTGGCCCATGAGGAGCACAGCTCTAAAGCTTAAAGATAATAGGCCCTGCTTCAAATTCTCCTGAACCAGCAGCAGCCTCTTAGAGCACTGATAGTCTTGTGTTCCTTTCCTTCTCTCACAATATAATTTCAGCTGTTAATTTTTTTTTTACTCTGGAACTCTTCCTTACATTTATCTCTAAAGCCAGAGCCGAAGCCGGAGATGAAAACTAATGCAGGGAGATGATGGTAAGATACAGAGAGAGCAGGATATGAGGATGGTTCTCGAATAAACTGAGATATACTTTCCCAAAATATCCCCCCCCCCCCCATGCTGGCATTGGGGATTTAAAGATGTGTACTTACCTTTTTCATGGCTAGTTGTATTGTAATATTTGTGTTACGAGATGGCTAGCTTTTGTCACATTCTGTCACAAAATAATTCATTTATCACAGGTAAATTCTCCCAAATGATTCAGGGGACACATGCGAAACAACATCCCACTTG
This sequence comes from Gastrophryne carolinensis, assembly GCA_027917425.1. Lineage (NCBI taxonomy): Eukaryota > Metazoa > Chordata > Amphibia > Anura > Microhylidae > Gastrophryne > Gastrophryne carolinensis. The sequence continues at coordinate 508,075,775 of CM051236.1, read as the reverse complement.
CGAGAGCGTGAGAGAAAGGCATGCAAGAATCATCCACCGCCGCCTGGTGGGTGACATGCTGGTAACCCCACCTGATAACTCATTTGGGGAAACCGTGGGTACAAAAGAGCCTAGTGCCTAACATTATGGGCCCGGGGCCTGTAGTCTGCCCTTATATGTATACTGTATTCTCTCTGTATCTTATGTATATACTGTATGTTGTCTGTATCTTATGTGTATACTGTATGTTCTCTTTATCTTATGTATATACATTATGTTCTCTGTATCTTATGTATATACTGTATTCTTTCTGTATCTTATGTATATACTGTATGTTCTCTGTATCTTATGTGTATACTGTATGTTCTCTTTATCTTATGTATATACATTATGTTCTCTGTATCTTATGTATATACTGTATTCTTTCTGTATCTTATGTATATACTGTATGTTGTCTGTATCTTATGTATATACATTATGTTCTCTGTATCTTATGTATATACTGTATGTTCTCTTTATCTTATGTGTATACTGTATGTCCTCTGTATCTTATGTGTATACTGTATGTTCTCTGTATCTTATGTGTATACTGTATGTTCTCTGTATCTTATGTATATACTGTATGTTCTCTGTATCTTATGTGTATACTGTATGTTCTCTGTATCTTATGTGTATACTGTATGTTCTCTGTATCTTATGTATATACTGTATGTTCTCTGTATCTTATGTATATACTGTATGTTCTCTGTTTCTTATGTGTATACTGTATGTTCTCTTTATCTTATGTGTATACTGTATGTCCTCTGTATCTTATGTGTATACTGTATGTTCTCTGTATCTTATGTATATACTGTATGTTCTCTGTATCTTATATATATACTGTATGTTCTCTGTATCTTATGTGTATACTGTATGTTCTCTGTATCTTATGTGTATATACTGTATGTTCTCTGTATCTTATGTATATACTGTATGTTCTCTGTATCTTATGTGTATACTGTATGTTCTCTGTATCTTATGTGTATATACTGTATGTTCTCTGTAACTTATGTGTATACTGTATGTTCTCTGTATCTTATGTATATATTGTATGTTCTCTGTATCTTATGTATATACTGTATGTTCTCTGTATCTTATGTGTATACTGTATGTTCTCTGTATCTTATGTGTATACTGTATGTTCTCTTTATCTTATGTGTATACTGTATGTTCTCTGTATCTTATGTATATACTGTATGTTCTCTGTATCCTATGTACTGTATATACTGTATGTTCTCTGTATCTTATGTGTATACTGTATGTTCTCTGTATCTTATGTGTATACTGTATGTTCTCTGTATCTTATGTATATACTGTATGTTCTCTGTATCTTATGTGTATACTGTATGTTCTTTGTATCTTATATGTATACTGTATGTTCTCTGTATCTTATGTATATACTGTATGTTCTCTGTATCTTATGTATATACTGTATGTTCTTTGTATCTTATATGTATACTGTATGTTGTCTGTATCTTATGTGTAATACTGTATGTTCTCTGTATCTTATGTGTATACTGTATGTTCTCTTTATCTTATGTGTATACTGTATGTTCTCTGTATCTTATGTATATACATTATGTTCTCTGTATCTTATGTATATACTGTATGTTCTCTGTATCTTATGTATATACTGTATGTTCTTTGTATCTTATGTGTATACTGTATGTTGTCTGTATCTTATGTGTATACTGTATGTTCTCTTTATCTTATGTGTATACTGTATGTTCTCTTTATCTTAGGATAGATGGAGGCTTATCAGGCATGTGCTTATTCACTTACTGTCGATTTTTCAGCTACCTCTGCTGGAAGTTTGTTCCCTGCATCTACTACTCTTTCTGTAACATAATATTTTCTAACATTGCTCCTGATCTTCCCCCCGACTAGCTTCAGGTTGGGCCACTTGTTCTATCATTAAGTTTCTTCTTAAAAACACTTCCCTCCTGAACCTTATTGAATCCTGTCACATATATAAAGGTCTCCATCATGTCCCCTCTCTCCCTTCTTTCCTCCAGACTGTACAGATTAAGTTCTTTAAGTCTCTCCTGATAAGTTTTAAGTTTAAATCCTTCTACCATTTTTGTTGCCGTCCTTTGGACACGTTCTATTTGAATAATGTATTTTTGCAGGGGAGGTCTCCAGAACTTCACACATTATTCTAGCTGTGGCCTCACCAGGGTTCTATACAGCAGCATCACAACCTCCCTCTTCCTACTGGTGATGCCTCGAGCTATGCAGCTGAGCATCCTGCTTGCTTTTCCCACTGCCTGGCTACACTGGCCAATCATCTTGCATCTAATCAGTAATCAGTATCCCTAAATCTCTTTCCTCCGAGGTCCTGGATAACACAGCGCAGCCCATACAGTGCTCAGTGCAGAGATTCCTTCCACCCAAGTGCAGGATTTTACATATAGAAACATTAAACTCTAGTTTCCACAGTTTTGACCATTTATCCAGTAAAGCTAAATCATTTTCCATGTTGCAAACACCTCCAGGAGTGTCCACCCTATTACTAACCTTTGTATCATCGGCAAACAGACAAACTTTTCCTACCAAGTCTTCTATGCCTTGCGGCACACCACTTGTAGCTCACCTTTGTTCAGATTGCACGCCATTAACCACAACTCTCTCTGAGATCCTTCAGCCAGCTGGAAATCTACTGAACTATCCAGAGATTGAGTCCTACCTTCAATAACTTATCTATGAGCTCTTTATGTGGTTCATTGTCAAAGGCTTTGCTAAAATCCAGAGCAATCAAGAGGCAATATCCACAGCACCACCTTCATCTAACACTTTAGTGACATTGTCAAAGAAATCAATAGGATTGGTCTGACATGATCTGCCCTCAGTAAAGCCGAGCTGTTTTGGGTCCAACAGGTTGTTAATATTTAGATGGCAAATCTGAGTTTCCATTAGTTTTACCACTATAGATGTTACACGAACTGGCCTGTAATTGCTGGCTTCTTCTTTACTCCCCTTCTTATGGATTGGCACAACATTGGCCATTCTCCAGTCATCTGGAACCTCACAAGTTGAAAGCGAATGGTTCAGTAAATCAGGGCTCACAAATCTGAATTCCGTTAGAACTGTATTGAAAGTTTTGAAAATGACTTGAAAGTCTTTTTTGCTTTTACGTCTACTTTAAAAGAGCAGACAGTTTAATAAATATGATGAGAAAGCCGAGACCCCCAACATGCAGTCTGGGAAGAGGAGACATATGATATGTTGACATAGCAGAGTCCCCTCTCCGGCACATGATGTACTCGCTGCAAGGGAACGCTCTGTCACTAACAAATGTGCTGGCCCTATCAGATGGAGGCGCTTGCCACATCCCACCGCTCTCCATTTATTACCCGACATCTCTCTATCTCTGCCTGGCTGCCGCACCTCATCAAGGCTGATAGATGCAACTCCGCGTTTCTTTTTTCCCATGGTGTGAGCAGGCGGCGCCCCTCATTTGTCACCAAGTCCTTCTGCCGACAGCCTGATCCTTTTCTCACTGTACTTACAGAAGTTTTAGGTCGTGAAAGGGAATGTTTTAAAAAAGATTGCTGTTCATTTCTTATTAACCCTTTTTGAAATCCATCTTTCATGTGACCGCCTTGACAGGCAAACAAAGCGGACCTTCTCTTTCATGTAGAGCAGTGCATTTTTGGCATGACTGCGTTTGAACACAACTGATCCCAGGTAAGTTTTACCCTGTTTTGGGCTCAAGTTCAAAGGCTTAAAAGGGACTTACGGTTGGAATTTAGCACCTCCCTGGCTGGCTAAGACTCATTCACGTAATAAAAACAAGTCACCTGATCCTGCGACCTGTATGGTCTCAGATTGGACATAAGCATGTCACAGGTCAAGTTGGTCGTGCCAAGATGTTGAATGTCCCTCACTTTGCCTTTTTCTTTGCTCTGTATGTACTATGGATTGTTAAAACATCAGTATGATCTGTGTGTAAACTTATGCAAGACAGTCTGTTAATTTCTCCCTTTATCTCCCCTGCGTGGGATGGCATTATAATGCATAAGCTTTGTATCTCTACTGTTGAAAATTTCAATAAAAAAAAAACAAGTCACCTGGTTGCCACTAGCTGCCCTGAATTGCACATGCGGTTGTTGGTCCTTGCCGCAATAAGACAGTCTAGGAGGGGGGCATCATGAATGATGGAGCCCCCTGCACATAACCCCTCAAAATACCCAATATTCTTACCTTAGCCTCGATACAGTGTCGCAACTGGCTGCCGGTCCTCAGGTGGGTGGGGCTTCCCTGCAGCCAAAACATCACTACCCACATGAGTGCCGGCTAATCTTGGTGCTGTATTCCCAGTGGACGATCCAGGCTAAGGTAGAAATTATGAGCGTTCTAGAGGGTTGTGTGTGTGGGGGGGGGGGGGAGTCTACAGAACATGGAGTTCCGCCAGAAGTCCGTGTTCAAGTTCAGTGTCCGACACAAAACAGCTGCTTGATGGGATGGCTTCACCTAAAGGCTGCACCAGCAGAAGCGCTGCTGTAACTTACCTGAGCTCCAATCCTCTTCTATCAGTGGCGGCGGTGGTGGCAGCGATGTTCCAAAATGGGCCCAGCCAGGGCTTTAAAAAGAAGACTGTCGGCTCCCCTGAGCAGTGGCAGACTGGGGCCAAAATTCAGTTCTGGATATTACCGGCCTTAGACATCCCTGCTGTGGCCCCCAAACATGATGCTGAGGGGGGCCACAGCATTAGGGGCTGGTGTTCCTTGGTTTGTGGGCACGGTGGGGCTAGGAACAGGGGGTTGAGAGAGAGACTAAGGGAGCAGGGATTGAATGTGGGTGCAGCCCAGCAGTAGCCTAACTGGCCCCAAAACAGTGCGGCCCACTGGGCTTTGTCCCGGGTCTCCCTACAGCCAGTCCATCCCTGTCCATGACTGAGGACACTCCAAGTGCTGGTACAAGAAGTGTCCTCACTTATAGGAGCCAGCAGCCATCTTTTTGTAGCCCCAGCTGGGACCAGTTTGAAATGCCACTCCAATGCCGCTGACAGAAGAGGATCGGGTCTCAGGTAAGTTACAGCAGCGCTTCTGCTGCACACTCTGCACACAGCGCCAATCTTTTCAGCCTGCCAAAAATGAATAAATAAGCTGTGCAGTGCCTAAAAGGCAGCGATACAAAGTGGTGCTCACTGGCATATTCAGCATAGGGGGCCAACAGGTTTTGACATTGGCCGACCAATTCCCATACCTACCAACCGTTTAGGGTGGGAAAGAGGGACATTTGTTAAATTAGGCCACGCCCCCTCATCAAGGGATCGACAGGATATATGTTATAACAGTTAAAACAATCTAAACACTTTAGGCAAATTAATCACATATTAATGCAGCTCTGCATGTTAAACTTCAAAGAGGGGCAACGGAGAACAACAAGGGACACAGACTCAAAAGAGGGACAGTTCCTCCAAATCAGGGACACTTAGGAGGTATGCAATACCTAGTGTGGCCAATCCAAGCTGATTTTTTACCATCAGGCATTGTGACTTACGGAGCCATTCTGGACAAATTGCAGCGCCAGGCAGCATGACAGCAAAATGGTGCAAAATGGCTCACTTCTTAAATAGGGCCCTGAATCTTTATATGACCCTTATTTAAAGTGGACCTTCAGCATCATTTATTGGAAAGGCCAAAACCTTAAAAAACTATTTCCCAGCATCTAATAATATATTTAAAGTTTTTAGTCACTACGGGCGCCGCCAATACGGGCGCCGCCATCTTGGCTCAGTAGTATCACATACTGAGAAGAGGAGGGGGGGTCAAAAGTACAGGGGGGCGGGGTTATAGCTGTGCACAGACAGAGCAGAGCTAGGGTCAAGAAAAGGTCAAAAATCCCAGAATGCAGAGCGGCACAGTCAGAATTCAATTCCTGTTTGCAGGCAGCCTGCACCTTCATGGGCCGCCATCTTGGAAGTTTAAAGTCTCAGAAGATGCAGGTAGGATGATTTTTAATGTGGGCAATCTGTATGTACAGGGTGGGAGAAACATATAAGATAGGCTCTTATTCAGTGTGAAGGTCCGGATTAATGTGGGCAGTTTGTATGTACAGGGGGGAAACATACAAGATAGGCTCTTATTCAGGGTGAAGGCCGGATTAATGTGGGCAATCTGTATGTACAGAGGGGGAAACATACAAGATAGGCTCTTATTCAGGGTGAAGGCAGGATTAATGTGGGCAATCTGTATGTACAGAGGGGGAAACATACAAGATAGGCTCTTATTCAGGGTGAAGGGCCGGATTTATGTGAGCAATCTGTATGTACAGGGGGGGAAACATACAAGATAGGCTCTTATTCAGGGTGAAGGTCCGGATTAATGTGGGCAATCTTTATGTACAGAGGGGGAAACATACAAGATAGGCTCTTATTCAGGGTGAAGGTCCGGATTAATGTGAGCAATCTGTATGTACAGGGTGGGGTACACATACAAGATAGATTCTTATTTAGGGTGAAGGTCCAGTTTAAGCCCTACTACCGTCCCAAAAAGTCCAGCGAGAACAGTCATAATTTGCTCATTCCACAGCACATTGTGGCCCATTTATCACCGAAAGCGAAAAGTACATTTTCCATGCAAAATGACCCGACTGGTGTCCCTGAATCTTACAAGTTTTATAATGGCATTCATAAATCTCCTCCCTGCTTAATGCATGTTTGACCCGTCGTTATGAAAGCCTGTTACCCTTTCTAGAAAGACTGTGAGGGCTTCCACATATTGAATTCACTCGTCTTCAGGACGAATCCTGAGGTCCCTGCGGACCTGGGCTCGGATTCATTACTTGAATATTGTTCTAAGCAATGAATAGATATGAAAAGTAGATTTTCAGCTTCCCCGAGGAGAGATTCTCTGCGGCAGGTAAGATTCCAGGCATTACCTCTGTTTCATCAGTATTCCAAGCTGCTCTGTAGTAATGGCCCCACAGCGAGACACGTTTGTCCGTGTGTCCTCACCTATCTGCAGTATGAAATTTACACAATAAGATCAGTGATCCAGAGCACATTTTAATTTTGACACAGGCTGAATGGATGGTTGGATTGTTGGGGAGGCTGCTTTAAAAGGTAAGTCTACTTTTGTTACCTTTTCTATCAGATCTCAGATTAGTAGTGCCATAGGGCAAGGCCGGTGCCCATAGGGCAAACCTCAGCAATTGCCAGGGCCCCAGGGATCTTCAGGGGCCCACTCAAGCTCACACTTATTCACGGTATTATTTTTTAGTGGCTCCAGCGAATGGCGGGTGTTGTGTGCAGAACTGCTCATGGCTGGCCTCAGCAACACAGGAAGGGAGACATGGAGAAGGTGGCATGGAAGGGAGGTTGCGAAGTGGTGATGAAGTCTTTAGTGGCAGCGGAACAAACAGTAAGGGCTGGCGGGTGATTGGTGGGACTAGAGAAGGCAACAAGGACTAGAGAATGATTGGTGGTTATACGGAAGGAAATAAGGACGGGAAGGCGATTGGTGGCTATAGGGAAGGCAATAAGGACTGGAGGGCAATTGGTGGCTATAGGGAAGGCAATAAGGACGGGAAGGCGATTGGTGGCTATAGGGAAGGCAATAAGGACTGGAGGGTGATTGGTGGCTATAGGGAAGGCAATAAGGACTGGAGGGCGATTGGTGGCTATAGGGAAGGTAATCAGCAGAAGATGATGACCCAGATGACTCTCGTGCCCATGGGCCCCCACAAACCTAGAGCCGGTCCTACCATAGGGGCACAAGGCTTATTGCCTTTTAGAGTCTGGGCCAAATGATGAGGATTTTAGTCCACTTTAAACAGACTGACTTGGTGCCTAAGGGAAGCCTATGCAACAGGAAGTGGCCATATGTGAATAAAGAAGTGGTTAACATATGGTTTTTCTACCTGTTTAAGAAGGCCACTTATGTGACAGCGTGGCCCACCTGGATTTCTCCTGGCACTTCAGCTGGTCAGTCTATCTTTTAAAATGTCAATTGAACCAGTAATATTGGATGGCCAGGTTTGCCACGACCATAGAGATTTTGGTTAGGGTTGTAAGCCAGTTCATGTAAATGGTAGCCAAGTGGTAATCGAAGTCTCAATAGGTTAGAGGAAGCTTCAGTTCCTACACTCAAAATCCAAGCCCTAGAATCTACAAAAGCCATTGTAGAAGCCCTTTTACCAGTAAGATCCTTAATAGTGGGGGTGGATTTGAGCTGCCAAGAATCTTGGATCTTCAACTTGAGAAGAAGATCATAGCGACTAGGGTCAATCTGTAATCTGTTTCCAAAAGCTCATGTGATCAGCATCTACGGGGCGACTCAACGCTACTAAAAAGTTTATTTACTGTAAAAAAAAGGAAGAAAAGAGAAGTAAGGCTTCCAACAGTGTGCATAGCTGTTTTTTGCCCGTGAGGCGCAAGGGGTCAGGGAGGGTGCAAGACCACTTGCTGACATATTCAGCAGTGCAACTGCAAACCCCTTTAACAAAAAATGTGTAACAAAACACACCCAATAGTATAAAAAGGTCACTTGATGTGACATACTGATTAGTGCCTCCCCCACTCCATTCTGGATCAACTACACTAGCTCGAGCACTCACCATGATGCTCCACCCTGGCCTCTAAACGATCAATCCCCAGCCATGGCGATCAGACCATCTGGATTTCTTCTGATGGTCAGTCTACCTTTTAAAATGTAAACTGAACCAGTAATATTGACTGGTGGAGAACCAAGGCCAGACCTGCCATGACCATAAAGATTTTGCTGTTAGGTTTGTAAGCAAAGTCTAAATGTTTGTAACAAAGTCTCAATGGGTAAGAGGAAGCTTCAGTTCCTGCACTCAAAATCCAAGCCCTAGAATCTACAAAGAAATTGCGGAAGCCCTGGCTTTTACCAATAAGATCCTTAATAGTGGGGGTGGATTTGAGCTGCAGGGAATCTTGAATCTTCAACTTGAAAAGAAATTAATAACGACTAGGGTTAATCTGTAATCTGTTTCTAAAAGCTCATGTGATAAGCATCTACAGGGCGACTCAACACTGCTAAAAAGTTTATTCACTGTGAAAATAAAATAAAAAAAAAAAAAGAAGAGAGAAGTCAGACGAATAAAGGAAATGAAATTCCTGGGAGGTGGCTGATTTATGGCGCAAAGTTATAGCCGAAGTGTACGCCATTCATTTAAAAGATTTAACATGGTTTGATCCTGGTCGCGCAATTGAAAAGGGGGGGAGAGGGGAGGAGGTTTATGTTCAAAGGTAAAATCTAAGAATCTGTTTTTTAATCTCGAAGACCGCATCAAAAATTTCTCCAGTAATTCAAAAGCCCTATAAATAATAGATGTGCCGCGTGGAACCCGACACGCTAAGAGAAGCGATTAAGAACAGGGAGTTTTCCTTTTTCCTTTTTAGAACGATTGTGTGTATAGTATCCGCTATCCCCTGCGGTCACATTAGGTGTAAATGTCATTCCAACTCAGGGAAAATTTCTGATGAAAAATAAACACTATTGATACATTAAAACTTGATACAGTTCCCATCAATAGTATTGATTTTCGTTGTTTTTTTTTTTTATTGTTTTTTTTTATTTCTTCTATATAGGTTTTATACATTTGCAACACTTGCAGACGAGGCAATTTTTTATAAGGCTAGAATTAATCAGTTGTTTGGTGTGAATTAAAGAGCAACTTCAGAGGCCCTGGAGTCTAAAAGACTGTCCTAGGGGCTTCTCCAATTGGGATGACCCACAGTCTGAAACCCCCCAGATGCCCAGATCCACCCACCTACTCCTGAGCCCTCGCTGCATCTCTGCGCTGCGGCCACATCTCCGCACACCTCTAGCCATGCTGGTGATTCAGAATGGTCGGGTGCGGGTGCACGCACGGCTAAAGTTGAGCAGGAATGCGGCCGCAGAGCAGAGACACGGCGAGGGCCCAGGAGAAGTATGTGGCTTTAGTTGGGAATTGAACATGAAACCTTCAGGTCTCAATATTGGTTCCTTAACTACTAGGCCATAATGGAACTGAACCGGGAATCAAAGCTGCAACACTCAGGTCAAAAAATAGGTTCCTTAAGGAGAATCGGCCCCTACTTACCATTTGGATGTCGCCGCTGCCTTCCTGAGCGCTGCCACCTGCCCCTGTTTAGCCGTCTCTTAGTGATAACACTGCACAGATAGCACGGCTCTTCAAAGTCTCTCGCTGCTCAGCGAAGTCTAGCAGGGTTTCGGGTGGCCCCATTGCATCCCATTTAAGGGCACTGATTGGAAGCAAGATGGCGCATGTCAGAAGGTCGGCGGGAATCCAAGGAACCCAGAAGACGGATCCCCTGGTGAGTTGACTATTTAGTGCCCGTAGTTAAAACCAGAGTGGGGTTGGTGAGGTTTGGGGGAGGTTTTAACCTGGCATTAGCTTTGTGGGATGCCAGGGAAGAAGGAGAGTCCCCTCTCTCTCACTACACATGCTGGCTAGGTGACTGCAATAACTGCTCCTCACCAGGAGCAGGCCAATGACCACACACCAAAGCCAACCTCCCGACCCGGCACCTGGTCAGGTATTTGTTTATTCCAAACCTTTTTTTTCTTTTTTAAGTTTATGACCCTGTAAGAGGTCCAGGGGTACGATTTATAAATTATATGTTTTGTTTAATTATTTAATTTCATTTAATCATTTCAACATTTCTATTTAAAGTTTTGTATCCTATCTGACCTCATTCAGCAATAAGCCTTTCCATGGTCCCAAAGAGTTGCTGGGTGTCAGCCGCTTCTCCACTGTTATATAAACCAGCCCTCGTGCTGTCGCCGCTGTCACAAAGTAAAATACAGACCCATCTGCAAACACATTGCAATAGAGCGTTAAGCACAAAACCTTTTATCATTGGATCCTCCAGCTATTCTTCCATCATCCTCCTAATAGAAGGCACTTCCCTGTCTTAAGAAACTCCATCCCCACAGGCCAAAACATAAAAGAAAACAGTTAAATAAAAGCGTAAATGACATTTTGCTGCCCCGGATTTATACGTTTTTCCAAAATTTTGGACCTGTTTAAATTTTAACTTTGTGTTCCATGTATTCCACATTTCGCCTAAGAGGCCTCTGCATGTTTTTACATTAGCAGCATTATTATTAATATCGTTATTATTCTTTGTCTTCTCCGGGGCTCAGGTTAGTCAATAAATCACCTTCGCATTTTTAATATCTATGGCTACCCCAAGCGAATTGCCGAAGCGGGGCTGCCGGGGACTCATTTGCATAGATAGCAGACAGTCGTGTCATACAGTGCATACTATCATAATAAGCCGATAAAGGAGACAAAGATAAGCATTGCAGACCCCGTGGGATTGGAAGGATCTTGACACTGGTTCAGGTTTTGGCAACCTGGGGTTAGCAATGATGTGATGGTCGGAATCCAACCAATCCTAGGATTCTGACCCAAATATCTTCCTGGGTGGGGCATTCTAAAGTTTGCCCCCCTTATAGTAAAGAACCCTATTGCTCCCTCAATTTCCCATGCCCAATTGACGCCCATTTTACCATGTGCAACTGTTGCCCTCCTCTCTATGAGCAACCCCTCTGTTTTAAAGCATTCTTGGAAAAGTCTCTCAGCTGGCCTGCCAATGGCAGATGCAGGTGGTCCTGGGGTTTCAGCTGATTGCAGGCTGCTTAAGAAACAGCACAATGCTGACTGTATTGTCAGGTCGCCATGCTTTTGCCAACCAGCCTTAAAGAGGAACATCAGAGGAGGTTTAAACCTCACTGATCTGCTGCCCCCCCCCCCCTCTGGTTTGACCGTAGGTCATTCTTTACACACCTCATTAAGGCATCCATCTTCTAGGTCCCTCGGATTCCGTGTGATCTTCTGACGAGTGGCGCCATCATGCATCCCATCAGGCAGTGCGTGTGGCCCCAATCTTATGTCTGCGCAGTGCCCATGAATGGGATGAAATGGGGTCATCCAAAATCCGGCGAGACTTCGCTGAGCTGCGTGATCGCCATGGGACCTTGACAAGCTTGATGTTGCAGACCTCTGACATATACCACGTCCAGCTGTCCATGTTGCTGACTACTTTGCTAAGATCCCCTGTATAGCATATCTTTCCTAAACTAATGAAATTCCAGGGCCTAGATGGGAGATGCAGGTGGGCCTGGGATATCAGCTGCTTGAAGGCAGCTCAGGGAATGGCATGGCACTGACTGTATTGTCAGGTTGCCCTGCTGTTCCAACTGTCCTTGAGCCTTCAGACTTAATTGCCCCTGGGATTTCTGTTGCCAACTGACCACGTCCAAGCAGCTGCCCACATTGCTGAACTCTGACATATCTTTACCACGTCCAAGTTGCTGTCCATGTTGCTGACCTTGGACATATCTTAACCACGTCCAAGTTGCTGTTCATGTTGCTGACTACTTAGCTTTTCTACCATGTCCAGGTTGCCCTGTGTCCATGACCAGGTTTTGCCTGCCTGCCTGCCTGCTGACCCGAGGCCATGCCATTGCCACACTACATTAAGTAAAGTGTGGAAGTGAAGTGTTACACCTTTTATATATTTATAACCTACATAGTAATACGATCCCCTGTATAGCATATCTTTCCTAATAATCATATTTCATGGCCTAGCAATAGAAGATGCAGGTGGGCCTGTGGTATCAGCTGCTTGAAGGCAGCTCAGGGAATGGCATGGCACTGATTGTATAGTCAAGTTGCCTTACTGCTCCAACTGTCCTTTTGCTTTCAGACTTAATTACCCCCTGGAGTTCTGTTGCCAACTGACCACGTCCGAGCTGCTGCCTACATTGCTGACCTCTGCTATTTTTTTCTGACCTTGTCCAAGTTGCTGACTACTTTTCTACCATGTCCAGGACATCTGCCCTTTTTTGAGCAGCAATGAGTCTCTGTAGACTTACCCACAAAATACATTTTTCAGAAGCCATTTTCGTCATAAGTCTCGTTAAGGAGAGACCCATGTTAGGGGGTATAGAGGGATAAAAGAGACCAAAAAGCCCTCTATTTAAAAGCAAGTGCTTTCCTAAAACAACGTATTTGTATGAGGCATACAAACCATGGATAATAGGATTGCTCCCAGAATCCCTTGCAGTAGATGGATCTGTGCAAATTATCTCTTTACAACTATTAAATCTGCAGTGTTTTCGAAGTTCCTGGATTCTCTAGGTTGTGCAATGCTTTAGTATAGCATATATGAAATATGTCACCATCCACTCCTGCCTAGCCAAGGATAGTAGTATTGCTCCCAGAATCCCTTGCAGTAGGCAGACCCATGCAAAGGATCTCTTTACACCTCTTAAATTTATCTACAAAGATCCTGGATTCTCCAGGGTGTGCAATGCTTTAGTATAGCATGTAAGAATGATATCACCATCCACTCCTACCTAGCCAAGGATTATAGTATTGCTCTCAGAATCCCTTGCAGTAGGCGGACCCATGCAAATTATCTCTTTACACCTCTTAAATCTATCTTCAAAGAAGATCCTGGATTCTCCAGGGTGTGCAATGTTTTAGTATAGCATATAAGAAATATGTCACCATCCACTCCTACCTAGCCAAGGATAATAGTTTTGCTTCAGAATCTCTTGCAGTAGGCAGACCCATGCAAATTATTTCTTTACAATCTATCTACAAATATGTCATCATCCACACCTACCTGAGGACACATATTTGGGACTTCTGACCCTCATCAGCACACAGATAGAGATAAAGCAAACTCATAGACAGCTCCAACCCTCCCCAGGGCTCCACCTGGGAGCAAGGACAAACCTCTGTAGGCCCAATCAAAGTCTCTGTGTAAACATCCAGCTCCCCAGGTCCCATAAAACATAACTTTTTTACTACGTCAATTAAAAAAAACGACAGCGTAGGCTGCTATTGGAATTGTTACCTACCACCAGCCAATCAGTTTGGAAAGGGGGCGGGTTCTCTAGTGACACCTTAACCATTAGCAGCCGCGGATTGCGGGCCAGTGGAGTCAGGGATTGGCCGCAGCTCACCCAATGAGGATTCCAGGATGGCACCCCTTATATTGGAGTTCCTGCCTCTCCTAGATCAGGTATGATTAAGGGGGTCACACCCCAAAACGCGTTACTAACTTAGGGGGGCATCATTTGCACATTCTTCAGCATAGCATTCGTATGTTTTTTTTAATTTACGTTTTATGGGGCCTGGGGTGCTGGATGTTTACACAGCAATTCCCTATTTTCACATCAATGAAAATGCATGTTGGAATGAGAAGGGGGAGGCATGGGGGGGTCTGACTTCGAGCTTTTAAGGGGCCCAAAGACTTCTAATAGCGGCCCAGCTGCACACAGCACATTAGCTTGCCCCCTTGGGGAATGTCTTTCTATACACAGTGAGCGGCTCAATATCTCTTCTCTTCTTTTTGCCGGGAAATAGAGTCCTCGGCACAGTTCTGACCTTAACTAAGAAAACAAACTCCCTCCATCGCTCTTCCTAAACAGCAGAGAGGCTTATTAATATTTGTTTGCTTCTGTAATTCTGCAATCTAAACCTCTAAAACCGCAGAGAAGGATCGTTTGAACTCTCTCCGTAATAACTTTTCTGCCCCATGGGAAGCCTGGGATGATGTCTATGGCGGCTCATTGGCGGCGCAGCCACATATCGCGAGGAAAATAAAAGATGTTTACAGAAAGGACGAAATGAAAGGCCGAGCGCTTTCGATCTATAAGTCTTGACGAGGGCGCAGAGGAAAGCCTTCTCTATTTCATGTCAAAATGTCGCTGCGTTCCCCCCTCTAGTATGTAAATAATCAGCTTATTCCTCGCCGATGCGCGCTACATAATGTATGTTTCTCTCCCACTGACGTCTTTAACAAACATGTATTCATCTTCCTGTTGTGTGTTGCCAGCTATCAAAGGCTTCTGGAAAGTTTCAGGATGAGAGAAGAGTCACTGAAACACTCTATGTGGTTAGAGGGGGCGGCTGATGGAGACTGCAAAAAAACAATGATGATCACCACATACTGGTGCCGCTAATTAAAACCATATTTTTTGATATCTTCCATGCAAAAAGTGCCCCAAAAAAGTGCCATAAAAATGTGCTGGACCACAAAAAGCCAGGTGAGGAAACATACCTAACATAACCAGCAGCAGGTCAAGGTGGGGGGTGGGTTGGCTTGTATGGTTTGAGGCTGCTTCCATGATACCCAATCTCAGACGGCAAAATCTGTAAATTATAGGGGGACCCAAGGCATGGAAGAAGCAATTCGTCGAGAATGAATGGGTTCTTCGTAAATGAGAGGCTATCCAGCATCTTAACCGATTCCCATAAAAGATTTCTATTGACATGGGAGCCCTGGAGATGGTTTGCTTGGCCTGGTGACCCCCTGTAGGTGCCAAACTAACTACAAGTGGTGGCGGGTAGAACGCGGGGAAAGCTACCTTCTTCCTGTTTCCCCCTCCTCAGACTTCCCTCCCCCTTCCTTTCTGCTCTTTCTAACATCCCCTTCTCTTTGTATGTTCTCTTTTAATTGCTTTTGTATTGTGATTCACAGTCCAAAGCACACCTTAACCAGCGATTAATAAAAATCAAAAAGCAAAGGTGTTGAGACATGGGACATCTCATACGAATTATCTCCTATTAGAACTTAAACCGGACCTTCAGCGTGATTTAATGAAAAGCCCAAACTCTTAAAAAACCGTTCCCCAGCATCTAAAATTAATATATTTTACGTTTTTAGTCACTAACTTATTATTCTTTCCCCCATTGGGCTGCAACTCTGTTCAGGAGTTTAAGATACGGGCGCCGCCATCTTGACTCAGAAGCATCACACTTACTGAGGAAAGGAGTGGGAGTGGGATAAGGTACAGGGGGGCGGGTTATAGCTGTGCTTTGCTCAGACAGAGCAGAGCTGGGGTCAGGTAACGGTCAGCAGTCCCAGAATGCAGAGCAGCACAGTCAGGAGGCACTTCCTGTTTGCAGGCTGCCTGATAAGATGGCGGCTTCCATAAGCCGCCATCTTGGATGTTTAAAGGCTCATAACATGCAGTAGATGCAGGTAGGATGATTTTTAATGTGGGCAATCTGTATGTACAGGGTGTGGGAAACATATAAGATAGACTCTTATTCAGAGTGAAGCTCCGCTTTAAGCGTAATAATAGGAACCAAAGGGAGATATAACGTCAACTGCATAGTATTTTCTTTTTTGCAACTTTATTTGCTTGTGTATTATTACAGTACAATTGAGATTAACTTTGGATTTACAATCTGGTTCGAAACTAACAATCAGCTATTTCATGCCTCCCCTGCGTGGGGCGGCCGTGCCGACTGTGTAACCTACCATGCCTGTAGCGTTATAAAATACAGTAAAAATATTGAAACAGAAATGTAGGAGGACCTTTCCCTTATTGATTTGCTGCTGATTAATCAATTGGTAAATTGGGAATTGTTCCAGGAGCAGGGAGGAATCCCATTACCCATGTCACCAGAATGCAAATGCCAGACTGCTTACCTACTGTACACCGTGCTCATCCAGTGAACTCCGAACCATAATTGGCCACGGCGGGTTGTGTGATCCAAGCGTCTCTCACGATTCTGGGCCCAAAGGAAGCCAAGGCCATGTGACTGTTGGCAGAAGGATTTTTTGGGGGAGTGGTCCAGATATTAGACCTATTACTTTGGTTTGTAGCCAGGAAACAGGGACATTTAGAACAGGTTTAGCTGGTGCTGTCTAAGCATCTGGAAAACATTATCAGATGAGTCTAACTGGTGAAGAAAAGGTATAAATAAGGACCCTGTGGTTATATAAAAAAACCCTAAGGGTATATAAGAACCCTAAAGCAATGTAAGAACCTTAAGGTTATATTAGAGTCCTAAGGTTGTATAAGAACCATAAAGTTATATGAGAGTCCTAAGGTTATATAACAATCCTAAGGCTATAAGGGATCCTAGAGCGATATAAGTATACTAATGTTAAATAAGAACCCTAAGGTTATCTACAATAATTATTACCCTAAGGTTATATAAGAACTCTAATGTTATATTTAAATGACCCCTAAGGTTATGATGACAACTAGAGATGAGCGAACTTTTTGAAAGTTCGATTCGGGCGATTCGCCGAATTTCCCCAAGAAATTCTGTTTCGCCCGGATCGAACTTTCACGAATCACTCATCTGAAAAAAAAAAATGGTGACAGCGCAGTCGGCCTGCCCGCTCCCACCATGCTGGCATTTTTTTTTTAAGGAAACACTTACCTGCATGGTCGGAGCGTGGAGGCCGGCGCCGCTCTCAGCTGTCATCAGAGGACGCGTCATCAGAGGATGCGTCATCAGAGGGCGCGTCATCAGAGGGCGCCTGAGAGCGACGCCGGCCTCCACGCTCCGACCATGCAGGTAAGTGTTTGCTTTTTAAAAAAATGCCGGCATGGTGGGAGCAGGCAGGCCGGCTGCGCTGTCAGCGGGCCGGCTTCCGCCGCCCGCTGACAGCGTAGCCGGCCTGCCCGCTCCCACCATGCCGGCATTTTTTTTTTTTTTATTTCAGGGAAAATTCGATCGGCACGAACCCAAAAAAATTCGGGTTCGTGCCGAATTGAATTTTCCCTGAAATTCGGAGCGAATTCCGGTTCGTCCGAACCGGTTCGCTCATCCCTAATGACAACATAAGGTTACATAACGCTAACGTTATATAAGAACCTTAAGGTTTTTCAAGAAGCCTAAGGTTATAAAAAAACCCTAATGTTATATAGAACCCATTAGGTTATAACGTTATATACGAACCATAAGGTTTTATAATAAGCCTGGGAATATGCATGTCTATATACTGTAAGAACCCTACGGTTATACCCTAATGTTATATAAGAACCCTAAGGTTATATACAAACCTGTATAGCTGTATAAGAACCTTAAGTTCATATAAGAGCCTGTTAGGCTATATAAGAACCCTAAGGTTTTATAATAAGCCTAAGATTATATAAGAACATGTAGGGCTATATACTATAAGAAACCTAGAGTTTTTTAAAGAACCCTGATGTTATATAGGTACCTTTTATAAGAACCCTATGTTATATAGCTAAGTTTTATAAGAACCTTAAGGCTATATAACAACTTCAAAAACATAAAATAACTCGGGGAGGCCGATTCATTAATAGCGCCAGGTAGCGACAGATGAGCGCCAGTAGCGTGATTTTCACAGCGCCAGCTAGTATTCGCTGTGCTTGGCCGGGGTTTGCTTGTTGACAGCGACTCAGTCGGTGTGCGGTAATGTTGAATACGGGGTTAGGGGTCGCTGTTTCACAGGTTCCGCGTTGTATGGGTGCGCCTGACAGCGAATGGCCAGAGCGAACGGCTTGCTGCAGATTCATTAACAAATCACGCTCAAAAATTTCTCGCGCTGTGAATTCCTTGTATAAACCCCAGAGCGCTGGCGGCGATGTGTGTAAAGTAGTTTTTAACCCCCAAACAACCTTTTTTTTTATATGTAAAAATTATACAAGTTTTTCTAAACATTTTGTAATATGAATACATGAATATCAGACCTGTAATATCAATTCTGCACATTTTTTTTTTTTTTTTTTTTTTTTTACTTAAAAAAAAATCCTAACATTGCAGAAGTGGTCACAGAATTTTTGCCATTAAAAAAAAAAAAAAAAAAAAACATTAATAGCAATTTATTATGATTATTTAAAGATTACTCCATTGAAATGCATTGGACCACGCCAGGGAGCGCCAGGTCATACCTGTCGCTGTGATGGGATTAGCAGCGGCGCTGTTCGTTGCAGTCGGCTACATGATGAATCCCGCGCTAGCTGACGCTCTCGCCGGCGCTAGCCTCATTTAGCGTGATAAATGCGTCATTGTGACCGCCGCCGGGCGCACTTGAGTCGGTAGCCGCCGTTAGCTGGCGGTACCTGGCGCTCGTCAGACACTACCTGGCGCTAGCCCTTGATAAAAAAGGCCGTAAGGCTACACGAAAACCCAACAGTTAAATACCTTAAACAAAATCAACAGCCTGGCACAGTTGGAAGAGAAATCTCCCCAAAACTCACTTGCCCCATATGCACACATGATACTGAAGTATTGTCAGCACATTTGCTCCTGCATTGACTCATAAATGAAACCCCCCGGCTCAACAATTTTCTAGTGGTAGCGGACATTTTGGAGCTTCCTGTCTCAGCATCTCAGTCATGCTGCTGCCTGGATTCAACTGACATAACTGACAATGCACGGTAAAAGGAAGACCAGCAGCACTTACTGTTGGCAGGTGGTGTGCAGAGCCACGAGCCCCCATTTTGTTTTTAAAATTTACCACAGCATGAGTTACAAAAAGGTAAATTCATTGCTATGTGTAGCAATCTAAATTGCCCCGGGGAGGGATGCATATGAGCACTCTTTGTTGTGTAGGTCCGGTTTAAGTCATTTTTGACTGGTCCACTTTAAGTTTACATAAAAATGGTTAAATAAGTTAGAACTCCTTTTAGTTATTGATTCATTTTGATTACAGATTTAGGGGTGAAAGAATTCTCATAGATTTAATGATGGTGCTAGAATCTCAACCCACCTGCCAGGTGGCCATTACCAGAAGTGATGAAGTGCTTTGAAAAAATATGGAAATTGCTGTATCTCTGGACACCCAGCACTCTGCTCTCCCTACAATTTGCTTACTGCCCAAACCTTTCAATGGATGATGTCATATCACATTTGCATCTAATTACACTCAAATCATAGGAGCAATGAGGAATCAAGGAACACAGAGAAAAATACATCATAAAAATAATAATAATAAAATAAAGGAAAAGGCAAAGAGGAAGTAAAGGGTATAATAAGAACGTTTAAAAAAAGAATCAAAAAGGGAAGGGAAAAAAAAAAAAAGCAACACAGTAAAAAAAAAAAAAAAAACAATGGGGAAAGAGGGAATGAGAAAGTAAAGAAAGGTCTAGAGGAAAAGTAAAGGAGAGAACATCTGTAAAAGAAAATAAAAATACTAAAAAAAATAGAAAACTAAAACATTAGCAAGGAAAAACTTTCAGTTAGTTGAATGGCTAAAGAAGAAAGAGAAAAGAAATAGACATAGAAAAGTAAAAGATTAGCAAGGGGATAGTTCCAGGCAGTTGAATGGCTGAAGAAGAGCAGAGAAAAGGAATAGAAATAGAAAAGTAAAAGATTAGCAAGGGAAAAGTTCCAAACAGTTGAATGGCTGAAGAAGAACAGAGAAAAGGAATAGAAATAGAAAAGAGAAAGTTCCAGGCAGTTGAATGACTGAAGAAGAGCAGAGAAAAATAATAGAAATAGAAAAGTAAAAGATTAGCAAGGGAAAAGTTCCAAACAGTTGAATGGCTGAAGAAGAAAGAGAAAAGGAATAGAAATAGAAAAGTAAAAGATTAGCAAGGAAAAAGTTCCAGGCAGTTGAATGACTGAAGAAGAAAGAGAAAAGGAATAGAAATAGAAAAGTAAAAGATTAGCAAGGAAAAAGTTCCAGGCAGTTGAATGGCTGAAGAAGAGCAGAGAAAAGGAATAGAAATAGGAAAGTAAAAGATTAGCAAGGGAATAGTTCCAGGCAGTTGAATGGCTGAAGAAGAGCAGAGAAAAGGAATAGAAATAGAAAAGTAAAAGATTAGCAAGGAAAAAGTTCCAGGCAGTTGAATGGCTGAAGAAGAGCAGAGAAAAGGAATAGAAATGGAAAATAAAAAATTAGCAAGGGAATAGTTCCAGGCAGTTGAATGACTGAAGAAGAAAGAGAAAAGGAATAGAAATAGGAAAGTAAAAGATTAGCAAGGGAATAGTTCCAGGCAGTTGAATGACTGGAGAAGAGCAGAGAAAAGGAATAGAAATGGAAAAGTAAAAGATTAGCAAGGAAATAGTTCCAGGCAGTTGAATGACTGAAGAAGAAAGAGAAAAGGAATAGAAATAGGAAAGTAAAAGATTAGCAAGGGAATAGTTCCAGGCAGTTGAATGACTGGAGAAGAGCAGAGAAAAGGAATAGAAATGGAAAAGTAAAAGATTAGCAAGGAAATAGTTCCAGGCAGTTGAATGGCTGAAGAAGAAAGAGAAAAGGAATAGAAATAGAAAAGTAAAAGATTAGCAAGGAAAAAGTTCCAGGCAGTTGAATGGCTGAAGAAGAGCAGAGAAAAGGAATAGAAATAGAAAAGTAAAAGATTAGCAAGGAAATAGTTCCAGGCAGTTGAATGACTGAAGAAGAGCAGAGAAAAGGAATAGAAATAGGAAAGTAAAAGATTAGCAAGGGAATAGTTCCAGGCAGTTGAATGACTGGAGAAAAAAGAGAAAAGGAATAGAAATAGAAAAGTAACAGATTAGCAAGGAAAAAGTTCCAGGTAGTTGAATGGCTGAACATGAAAGAGAAAAGGAATAGAAATAGAAAAGTAAAAGATTAGCAAGGGAATAGTTCCAGGCAGTTGAATGGCTGAAGAAGAAAGAGAAAAGGAATAGAAATAGAAAAGTAAAAGATTAGCAAGGGAAAAGTTCCAAACAGTTGAATGGCTGAAGAAGAACAGAGAAAAGGAATAGAAATAGAAAAGTAAAAGATTAGCAAGGAAATAGTTCCAGGCAGTTGAATGGCTGGAGAAGAAAGAGAAAAGGAATAGAAATAGAAAAGTAAAAGATTAGCAAGGGAATAGTTCCAGGCAGTTGAATGGCTGAAGAAGAGCAGAGAAAAATAATAGAAATAGAAAAGTAAAAGATTAGCAAGGAAAAAGTTCCAGACAGTTGAATGACGGAAGAAGAAAGAGAAAAGGAATAGAAATGGAAAAGTAAAAGATTAGCAAGGAAATAGTTCCAGGTAGTTGATTGGCTGAAGATGAAAGAGAAAAGGAAAGAACAAAAAGAAACATCTAGAGAAATGAAAGGTAACATAATAAAGAGAATAATGATAAGGTTAGTAGGAATGTAAAGGGAAATTAATCAGAAAAATTAACATTCAAAAGAGAAGCTAAGCAAGGAAAAGTTAAAGTGGACCAAAAACCAGGATTTTGACTATCCTGAGTTTTGGTCCTTGCCCCCTGGGCACCCCGATCGGGGATGCCTCGCTGTGTGAAACCCCCCATGTCGCCCGAACAAACTCACCTCTTCCCGGTCCTACAGTGCATGCGTAGCCGCTCGTTCAATCAGCACGCTTCGTATAAGGCGAGTGGATCCAAGCAAGCCGGTGGCCGAATCCCAAAGACTGAATTGGAACAAAGGAAAAAGAAAGACTGAAAGAAAGAAGCAACATAAAATAAAGAAAAAAACAACAAATAAAAATGTTCAAAGCGAGCTTTTTTGTGTCTCTCTGGAATTTCGTACAGACTCGGGGCAAACTCTTGAGATGAAAAACGGCCTCATCTGTGCGCGCTGAAGCGTTGGCCAGGTTGTTACATTATTTCTGCTACTTTTTGTAGTCATCTCACAGAGTTCCTCCAGACTTGACCTTATGAAATCACATTGGAGATTGGCATCAAACACAAGGCGTGCGCTGACAGACGCGCGCTGCGCAGCTTTGTTATTTACTCTTCAGACATTTGATTCGGTTGCTTGATATATGGCTTATGCTGGGGCTCAACCGTTTGTCACAGGAGAGCTCAAATGCTGTACAACCTGTACATTGTAACTTTAAAGACAAAGGACTTATTGTTGCAAATGGATACAGAAGAGATAAAATTAGGTAATGTATTTGAAATGTATTAGTAAATTATTTTTGTTTTTTAATGCATTGGATTGTTGGCTGCTTTACAATGTATCGCCGCTTATTACAATTGAAACAAAGATGATACATCAGCTGCTCCTTGGCCAAAGAATGTAACTCAATGTAACTTTTACCAGGTAGCTGGCAGGCTTTTCAGAATGACTTATCTTGTTTGTTATAGTAACAGAAGGAGGGAGAAATAATGCATTCCAGCCTTGTAAACTCCCAGTGCAATGTCTGGCGCTGTGTGGTCTGTAACCTCTATATAAAGTTCTGGAAAGGGGCAATTGCCGGAATCTTATTTGCTATGCTTGATATCTGTGAAGGATGAATTAATTTAGGTTATGCTATATCTGAGGTTAGTGCCAGTTGAGGGAATCGACTGCTGGTATTTAGCAACCTAAATTCTGGAACTACGCTACTATTGGCAAGATTGCCAAACTCCAAAACAGCAACGAGTGAGCAAGGCTTTAGTGTACAGAGGAGACAAATCTTCAGTCATTTTCATCACACAGCGCAGTGTACACATCACATTGAACTGTAAGCTATCTGTAAGCTATTTACATTCCAACAGTAGGTTCATGACTGCTTTACAATGTATGGCAGCTGATTACAATAGAAACATTTAAGATAAATCAACTACTCCTTTGCTATAACAATGTAACTCTCACCATATAGCTGGCAGGCTTTTCAGAATGACTGATCTTGTTTGTTATAGTCTCAGCAGGAGGGAGAGATAATGCATCCGAATATTTTGTCTTCCCATCCCAATGTGTGGCTATGTGAGCTCTGTCGCCTTTTGTACTGTAAACTGCCATCAATCATTCAAGCACAGATATACGCAACAAATCACATAATACATTTCAAGTCCTCAAAAAATTTTATTTAAATACCAGGGCTCGAGCTTGCTTAAAGTCCCTGTCCAAGCAGACACTGACTTCCGCCCTTGGAAACAGAGTTTGGGCCATTTTGGAGCATCTCAAAATCTCCAATAAGTATATGTAATATATGTATAGACCATATGTATTCCAAGCAATGCTGCTTACTTTTCATTTCTTGGCTTCAATTTCTGGGTCGTGGCTGAGCTGGGAAGCAAATGTCATGGCACAGCATTATGGTCAGAGACATCTGTGGGACCATATGGCTTGCCATGCTCACTGCATCAAGGGGCACTATTTGCATGGTCCTAGAGAAAAGAATTTGGGACCCTGTTACGGTTTCTACCTGACACTGCAGGACATGGAAGTGAGACACATAGGACACACATCAGGTAAGCTTCTTGCTGCCTTATTATTGCCATTGGGTGGACAGCTCAAGGTAAAGTCTTGAACTTTTTGTGCTCCATCAGTGACAATTCTTATTAAAGAAAACAATTTGACAGCAGATCTATTGCGTTGTCCTAGTGCAAAATATATAGAACAGTTTGATGTTCTAAATTTTGATGTTCTATAATTTATTGATATACTATCAGCAAATTGATGACCTACATTCTTCATTCTTGCGATATGACCACTGGCACCAAGGCCACATGATCTAATGACTAAAAAGCCAGTAAACTTGCTCTTCAATGTACTAAACAACTTGTTTTGTGCAGTAGACCAGTGCTTCCAAGAGGGAGTGCAAGAATGGATCATAGTCATATTCAGTGGCTGGTAATTAAAGGAATCATGGCTGCATATTGGCATCAGCCACACTGGTCCAGACCTAGGGAAGAAGGAAAGATGGGGCTAGCTATATGAGTTAAAAAAACTCAGCAAGTCTGGAATTTGGCTGAAAATATGTAAAATTTCAGATTCAAATCCCATTTCTAACAGCTTGATGCACTTTGGCTTAGTATCACAACAATTTGAGGATGGTGGTAGCAGGCCCCTGGTCATGACAGATCCTAGACCATGTGTTCTTCAATATCGGAGGGAGCTTCCCCAGAGCTTGTTTTCCTGACATGTCTTGCCCTATGGGCATGGGGGTGGGTACAAAAGGTATTGCTACTAGGTATTCAGTGGTGCGACATAGGTGTATGTCGCAAGCGTAGGTCTATGTGCAAGCGTAGACAGGTAGTCCTGTTGGTAGGTCATTTGTAGGTTCTGTGTTCTAGCCTAAGTGACTGGGGGGGGGTTAAAAATCAGCATTGGTGATATGGGACATGTAGGGTCACATAAGTCCTACTGGACAAAAAGGTGGTAGTCTGCGTGGTAGCTTTAGTGTACATCTGAATGGCGTTGTTCTGATGGGCAACATGGGTGGTGTCACATCCATGGTGTGACACCACCATGCTGCCCACCAGGAAAACTCCAGTCGCACACATGCGTTACACCACCGTGCTGCCCACCAAATAAACACCAGTCGTGGCCATGCTGTGGCACCACCATGCTGCTTACCAGGATAACACCAGTCACGTCCATGCCATGACACCACCGTGCTGCCCACCGAATAAACACCAGTCATGCCCATACTGTGACACCACCATGCTGCTTACAGGGAAAACACCAGTCACGTCTATGCCATGACTCCACCATGCTGCCCACTGGGAAGACACCAGTCACGTCCATATGGACTACCGCCATTTGTCCCAACGGTACTTACGTGCCCCTAGATGCTTTACAGCAGCGATGCTGACTTTTACCCTTAGCCACTTAGGCTAGCACAGAGAACCTACAAACTACCTACCAACAGACAAACCTGTCTACTCTCGCACATGATCTATACCTATGTTTACATTGCGTAACTGAATACAAGGCATTCCACCAAGTGTCAAAACATTTAGCACCCACCTCCATCTTAGGATGCCTATAGGGCCAAAATGCTCCAGGGAATACAAGGCATTCCACCAAGTGTCAAAACATTTAGCACCCACCCCCATCTTAGGATGCCTATAGGGCCAAAATGCCCCAGGGAAAGGTGTTAAGGAACCATGGCCGTCATGATTGAGGGGTAATGATCATCCCTAACTTACCTCTGTGAGACCCAATACTTGGCACAACATCTACAAACATTATCTAAATACGCCCTTACGTATTGACCCAGCAGAAGCAGCATGGAAAGCCGTGTGCGCAGGTGTCTGCCCCCCTACCTCTGTTGGACAGTTTGCTGGCTTGTATCTTTGTTGGTAACATTTGTGGCTTTTCCCTCACTGCAACCTGCTTTTCACTTTCTTTGTATCCATAATTGGTACTAACCTATTCACTTAAAAAAAAAAAACACTTTTTACTTTCATGTTACATTGTATAGGGTTGATATATCACAGTTTGGTTAGACACTGCATGTGTCTTTGGCACTAATATATTTACTTACTTTTTTTATCTTTGTAGTTATTTATACAGGTCTTACACAAGTCACTTTAGGATTGATTTCCACATGCTATTTTTCAGAACATTATTTAAGCGAGTATTGAGGATCTTAGGTCAGATTTTGTGCCGGCAAAAAATATTAGCTGAGTGGCCCGTCCACAGATATTTTTAGGGGGGGGGTATCCATACATTTATTGACTTACTCTTCATTGTATCATATGAAATGTAAACAGCCAGGAACGCTCTGTTTTTAATTGTATGTTTTTTGTGTTATTTGTTGGTTTTAAAGACACATGGCATTGATTTTTCTCAAATAAAGTTGTTTTTTTTATAAATTTGGATATGTGGTGCTCCTCTCTTTGGCGGTAGGTGGTGAGTTACCTCATCACCACCTCTTTTGTATTTGTAGATTCATTGTCAATGAGCACACGGTAAAAACTGAACATAAGTGATGTATTTCATGGCTGGGGCTGCCCTGCTGCTGTATATTAAATAGGAACTATGGTCATTTTTGACCATAGTTGCTCCTTAATACTGCATACCATGAACACATACTTGTTGTAGCGGCCATTTTGGAGCGTCCTCTCCCAGCTGACATAACTGAAATTCACAGTAACAGGAAGCCCAGCATTACTTCCTGTTTGCAGGTGGCCGGCAAGCCCATGAGCAGCCATCTAGTTTTTTACGTTTTTGCCATCTGAATAAATGCCAGCAGGCATCTGCCCCCAAAAACGATTTCTGATTTTTGGACTAGAGCACTTTTGATAAAGAACAAATGTACAGGGGACAAAACCAATCTTTCAACCAAACCAGACGCCAAATAATTCTGGAAAATGTTGTTTATCACCTATTAATATGATTGGTTTATAATCCAGCATATTCTATTTATTGTAATCCTTTTACAGTGGAATAGTTTTTTTTTGCTTTTTTTGTACTTTTTGTATTATGTTAGAGAGCTCACTGAGCTTTAGTCAGTGTTGGCCATGTCAGATGACCAGGCCTCTCGGTCTCATGTGGTGAGTTTGCCAACTTAGTAGCCAATACACAGATGACAATCTGTCCCGTAGGAGGTAAAGAGCTTGCCACATTTTAGTGAATTAAACCCTAAATATCTAAATCATTGGCTATATATAATGATTACTTGGCCACTGAAATCTCATAGAGCAACACGCCAAGATATCTCTCTTCAGAATGATATCATCTTATAAATACATTTGTCATCCTTGTGAGTCTTTTTGTTCCACGGGCAATGAATATTACGGTTGAGATTGTCAATTTTAGAAAGCCCTTACCCGGTAACATTATTGAGGGCTTCGATCCACGCCTCATTAGCCAGTGAACAAGATAGCAAAATCTTGACCCGTGACCAGTAAAAATGAGGCCATTCATCACAGAAAACATTAGATCTGGGAAAGAAGCAGGGCAGAATATTTCTTTGAGATGACTTTTCTAGCCTCTGCTGGCTTGGTTTTCAAGACTTTATGGATTCCTACAAAGTATCTTGTTCGGGTTAATATTTCACAGAAATATATTACTATAGGGGCAAGGGGCAAAGTGGAGATGTCAAGATCTGGTTTCATGCACCAGAGGGGGAAACTAGCCTGCAGTCGGTGGTGACAAATTTTCTCTTGGCCCAGAGGTATGTGTTATGGCACAGGAACCCCAAACATCCTGGACGTCCCTGAAGGGTTAATTCTCTTTCTCTCTCTTTCTTTGACTTCATTTCAGCCATCTTGCTGCTTTAATATATTTAGACTTAGAGTTTTACCTTAAGCTTTGTGGTGTACGTGTAATTCTGAGGCTTACAGTGATAGCATTCCTAACTCGTTCGCATTCGTAACTCCCTAATGCCAACTGCGAGATAACATTACTGTGTGTTATATGAAAATTATGTTTCTCCCGAAGGGAGGGACGCGCTAAAGCTCTCCTTGGTCTAAAAGATACATCCTTCCTTCAATAAAGTCATGTGTTGAATTGTCCCGCTGTGCACGATTCTCCAACCGGTTGTTGAAGGGTGAACAATACAGAGGTTGAGTCAGAGAGGCCAGACAAGACTTATCGGGGGGTCCGAGCTACCACCCCAAACAGTCCCTTGGAAAAGATGTCTCATTTGCACAGTGTCACAAGACGATACCCATTGGTGGCTCTTGGGCTGCTCCCCATCTGATGCTGTAACATGTATCGTCATTGCCCGAGAACTGTAGGCCCCATGGGTGACAGGGAACACCTTTTTCTGTGACTGCTGCCAGATGGCTCACCTGCAGGCCTGCTGGTTGTCGCTTTGCCTAAAAAATATAGGGAGACTCAATGTTTTAGCTGATTGGAGAAGGCTAATTCAACATTTGGATTCTGAATCATTTCTGTGCTGGAGTCTTTTAAATTAGGCTGTTTGGTCAGACCTTTTAGCCTTGTTATGTATATTAAATTGTCCACCACTTGTCAGCACATTTGGTGGATATGTCCACCACTGATCTACACATTGAAATGCGAGAGTTTGTCTCCTAGGTTGCTGTGAGGACTATCCGCCTGTCAACGTCCGTTGCCTGCACCGGCTACTTTTACATGTGTGCAAGCCATTCTGTGTGCTGGTCAGCTGACTAGGGGTAAGCAAGCTAGTCATGTGTGCTTGTCAGCTGACTAGGGGAGAGATGGCTAGTCATGTGTGCCTGTAAGCTGACAAGGGAAGAGCAGGCTAATTAGGTAACACAGGTGTGTTTGTCAGCTAACTAGGAGAATACCAATCATGCTAATCCTGGCCCTTTATAATGAAGTCTCTGGCCTCAGTATGATGCCAGAAGATTTCTATGTAACTCAATTTGTGCCTCCCTACTCCTGTGGCCCCTGCCTTTGTGAAGATTTGACCTTTTCGTGTATCACTAGTGTTGGATGAACCCCCCAAGGTTCAGGTTTGGTAAGTTCGGCCGAACTTTGAATAAAAGTTCTGATTCCGGGACCTGAACCCAAACCCCATGAAATCAATGGGGACCCAAACTTTGGAGGGTGATCCAGCTTCTGTCAAGCCCCTTCGCCACCCACCCCCAAATCATCACCCAATCGGACGGGGGAAGGGGGGTGCGTGTCAAGGGGAAAAAAACACTGAAAAAAAATTGTGATGGCGGGTGTGTGTGTTGGGGTGGCAGAGTGTGCAGCAGGAAGCGCTGCTAGCTGATAAAACTCACCCGAGCCCCAATCCGGTATTCGGTCGGTGGTCGGCGTTCCCAGCGGACATCTTTGTTTGACCCCACCCGTAGCCCATTTGAAAGGAAGGCCAACCACCAACCAGGAACTGGATGGGGGCTCGGGTGATTCACAGCCGCGTCTCCTGCTGCACACTCTGCATAGCTAAGCTGGGTTGATGGACGGCTTAGCAGCTCATCAACCAGCTTTTCTGTATCCGGGCCAAACACCGAACTCGAACACAGACTTCGGGCTGTCTAGGTCATACTGGAAACTGTCTGTTACTGATCTATCCATTGAATAATGGGATGGGAGTTTGTCAACACAGTTGCTATGAGTTGTCATTGTTTGGTGACACGGCAGGACCCACCGTAGAAGAAAGTTGAGTGGAACCCTTTCGAAGTCACTCACTGAGATGGAAGTAACAAGGATACATGCTCTCAAAGAGTTAAGGGCCAGGCATAGCGATTACTCCCAGCATCTGATCAATAGCAAGTAGAACATTATTTTCAACCCTTGACCTTCATTTAACTCACCAAGGGGACTGTATAAACTTTTTTAATAAAGTGCTTCATCTATTATAAATGAGGCCTAATGATATGCGGAATGTAAGCAGAAATGAAAGGAGACTGGAAGGCCATTTCTGGGCTGAAATGAAAGAAAGTAAATTCACTTAAGCAAAAACATGCAGCTCCCCATGTAGAATAAAAGAATAAATGGGGGACCCCCCCCCCCCCCATCTGAACTGCTATACCAAATGGGTTTACTTTTGGGTGGATTTTGGTAACTGGAGGGGAGATGGTCATCCATGGTGATGGTGGGGGACAATGATTCCTCCATTTACTGGTATCCAATACTTTGCAGTTGATGGACTACTGTAAAAAATCTTCAGAGTGGACCAAACACAGAAATTGCATGTACAGGACTGGTAGACTGGACCGTACACCAGGTTTGCAGTGTGGACTGCACACAGGAATAGCAGTTCAAACCAATAGCAGGGTCTGCTATATAGACTTTACTCACAGATTGCAGCATTACCCTTAAACAGTGATTACAGTCTAGACCATGGGTTCCCAACCAGTGGTGTACCACCGGTGGTACTCAAGGTCATATCATGTGGTACGTGGCAACCAATCTGATCTGCTGCCAACTATTCTTTACCAAAGCCTGATTTCCTCTGTAAGTACAAATCTATTTATGTGCATTTTGAAATTGTTTTTGGAGATTTTTTCTTTAAAATTTGATTACAGCGATTTGCCAGAATTCCCCAAGAATTTCAGGTTTGTCCAAATCATATTTTAGGAATTGCTCATCTCTTTGGTGTAAAAAAAATAGACTCACTTGCTCTGGATGGCATCTCGGCGATTGGGCGGCCAAGCAGGATCAGGCTAGCTTCTAGGTGGGTGGGTAGTTTCCTACCAGATTCTTTGCGGGTGCTGCCTCCAGCCAGCTTCTCTGTGAGTGTGTAGACTGCCTCCTGCCAGCCTCTTGGTGGTCGGGTAGCGAGCTCCAGCCGGCCTTTCACTGGGTGGGCAGGCAAACACGCTTCAAATGGCTTATTAGCAGGTGGGTGGTTGGCTTCTTGTCATGTGGGTGGATGGACAGGCGCACTTCCTCCAGCTTATTAATTGTGGAGCCTGGAAGGTGTAGCTTGACATCAATGTGAGTGACAGATGCAGTGAGGACTTGTGATTGGTCTGCATAGAGGGAAGCGGTTATGGATTACAATGATGCACGGGAGTTTTAAGGTTTTTTTTACCTACCTTCGACCTACTGTATGTTAAAAATGATGTTAAAAATTTGATCATCACGAATCCCCCCAAAATCCCAAGAAATTTGGATTCATGCCGAAATGATCTTTCCTTGAAATGTTTAGTTTATTCCGATTAGGACTAATCTTTTCGATCATCTTTAGTTGTTTTGCATGTTTGTAGCACAAGTTTATTGACAACCAATACTTACTGTACCCCTCAGGGGGAAATAGAAATTGGTGCTTGATGAAAAAATGTTGGGAACCCCTGGTCTAGACCATACGCAGGAACTACAGCTTGGATGTTGCACAAGGATTGCAGTTTGGACCACGGTTTCCCAACCTTTTCTTATGGTGTACCACTTTCCAATATGCAATTATGTCAAGTACCACTGGCACCGCTAATATAGACTTCCTCATAATGGTGGAAGCCCTATACTGGCCAGTAGTGCAAGCAATGCAATCATCCCAAGATGCCCATTCCTGCAGCTTGTTGATTTGGAACATCCTATTGGAGCAGTAACTTGTGTGCTGGGCTTC
The DNA here is from genome assembly GCA_027917425.1 of Gastrophryne carolinensis. Lineage (NCBI taxonomy): Eukaryota > Metazoa > Chordata > Amphibia > Anura > Microhylidae > Gastrophryne > Gastrophryne carolinensis. The sequence goes on along the minus strand of CM051236.1, from coordinate 508,044,409 downwards.
ATGTCCCCCCCAATTTCAATTCCAGTGGCTCAATTGTATCACTAGTTGGGAACCCCCTGGTCTAGACTTTACGCAGGAACTGCAGCTTGGATGTTGCACAAGGATTGCAGCGTAGACCAGGGTTTCTCAAACTTTTCTTATGGTGTACCACTTTCCAATATGCAATTATTTCAAGTACCCTTGGTACCACTAATATAAGCTTCCTCATAATGGTAGATGCCCTGTACTGACCAAAGGTGCAAGCTCATCTGCCAGTAATACAGTCATCCCAAGATGCCCATTCCTGCAGCTTGTTGACTTAGCAACCTGGAGCATCCTATTGGAGCGGTAACTTGTGTGCGGGGCTTCATGTCCCCCCACTTTCACCTCCAGTGGCTTGGAGTAGCACCAGAGGGGAGCTCAATACCACCAGTGGTACTTGTATCAATAGTTCAGAACCCCTGGTGTAGACCATACAAGGGAATTGAACAGTACACAGAGATTATAATGTGGACTGTAGGCTAAGACAGCAGTGTAGACAAAATTCAGTGTCAACAGTGTGACTATAAATAGGTATTGTAACTTTAACTTTAAAGGAGATTGCAGTGTAGATCATACACAGGAACTGCAGTGTAGGACCTTTAAAAGGTCTGCCATGTGGACCAAATATAGGAATTAAAGTTACTCTTTTTAGTAAACAGGATTGCAGTCTAGACCATCTTTGTTCTCCATTACTATTGTTATTATGTCCTGCGGAAAAGCCAAGGCCGGTGCTTGCTCCCTCTCGATGGCCAAACCGAAGCCACCCAATATCAGCGCTTAAATTAGATTCCGGACGTGAAATCCTGAACTGCCTGAACTCGCGCTCCGAGTCATCCATTTGGGACGTCACAGTGCACAGCTTTAAATCTTCTAAACGGCCGCGGTTTCTCTGACCTCCCGACAGCCCGGCATTATTGCAATGTTGTTAGCCGCCAACCCTGCGCTACTTACACCGCGTCCCCGGACACAACACCAACAACCGCAATCGCCATTAATTTCAGACTCCTCGAAAAAAAAAAAAGCCAATTTAGGCTGCTGCAGAACACGGAGCCTGGAGCCATAAATCTAAAAGAAAAAAAATGTGCCTATACATTAATATACTTCAGTGTTTTTTACATAGGGCTTAAAAAGGTTTCTCTTGTCTAAGTGTAAAATCAAAGCATTCGTTCCTTAAAGTGGACCAACACCCACGGGTGATCGGCCCGGGAATCTATAAGATTCCCGGGCCGATCACCTCCCTCCCCGCGGGACATCCGAGATCGGGATGTCCCGCGGGGTGAAACCCCCCCAAACACCCCAAACTCCTTACCTTATCTTCGGCGGCGGCCGGCCGCCGCTGCCTCCCTCGCGCCCCTCTAGACGTGCGCGCGGGAGGCGGCGGCGGAGGAGCCGCTTGTCCGCGGCTTGTCCGTCGGCGCTGGGAGCGGGGAGAGTTTTTCGGGGGGTTCGGGGGGGGGGTTCACACAGCCCCGATCGGGGGTGCCCCACCGAAGTGGACCAAGACCCAGGATAGTCAAAATCCTGGGTGTTGGTCCACTTTAATGTAGCTGATCCATCCTGCTGTACTGCTGCATAAGACTGTTGTAGATTTCTAATTTATTTTCTATAACTAAACTAGAAACTTTTTTTCCTGCATGAAAACTAGTGAGTTGAATTAGACTATTTGCTGCCCTGGTGCAGTTCTACCAAATAATTTGCAATATTGTGCTTCAGCATCAACGAATGTGTAGTGCACTATGGAAAAGGTAACTTGGGATGTGTTTGGGGGTTTCTGTATAGCAACTAAAGCAGCAACAGGCACATAACTTGAAACAAAGCAGGGTCCACCAGCACTCGACTTTACCATTAGGCAACCCTAGGCCTGTGCCTAGGGTGTCCACTTGCAGGAGGGGCTAGGGAGTGTGCTGCTTCTTCTATAGTTATATAATACATTTATAATATGTTTTATTAAAAAAAAACCTTGCTGACATAGTGATGGCCCCTTCATGACACTGTGATGCCCCCTTCCCCCATCCTTCATCCAAAGAAAGATGCAGTAAGTGTGTGCAAGGGGTTAAATGCAGTCCGCAACTGGAGCCCCTTTCAGCTATTAACAGGACCTGATTTCCCTGCCTCCTGGCTCTGGTCATGTGACTTCTGTGTGTCAGCCTGGGAAGATCATAAAAACTATAGGGCTCTGCATATAACCCCCTGCACCCCTCCCACACACAATGTTTGTATTTAACCAGTTGCACCCTCTACCTTTTCCACATACACTGTCTGCAATGAACCCCTTGCATCCTCTCCCTCCTCCACACATACTGTCTGCATATAACCCCTGCAGCCTCATCCTCACTGTCTGTACTGCATTTAAACCTCTTGACCCCCCCCCCCCGCAAGTGAGGTGCCAGTGCCTAGGGCAGCCTGGACACCAAATACAGCCCTGCATAGGTGATATGATTTATTCCATAAAAACAAACCACAAAGGGACCCTGCATCATGGTGCGAACCAAACATACAAAAACATAATACATATTCTTGGAATAGAAAAAAAGCCTACAAACGTCTTTAAAAGATCTGTTTGTAAAGAGAGAAATATACTTTAAAGGGCCTGTAAACACCCAAAAACTAAAAAACAAACATTTGCCTTTAGTCCCCCTCATAAGCTACTGGTGGTCGATCCGATGCAAAGAAACCTCCCAGTTTCTGAGAATTAGCCCGACAAAAAGAGCATGCCCCAGAAATCCTGGGGGGGGGGGGGGGGGGTCAGCTGGAGCACATGTGTACACCAGAAGACCTGATCTCAGAAACCTGGGAGGAGGGGGTGACCTGAGCACCAGGCCAGCCAGAAGCTGCTGCTGGAAGAGGGAAGAAAAGGGGATTGTTTTAGTTTTTGGGAGGCGTATTAAGCAGACCTTCACCCTCAATAAGAGCTTATCTTGTATGTTTTCCCCACCCCCTACATACAGATTGCCCACATTAATCCGGACCCTCACCCTGAATAAGAGTCAATCTTATATGTTTCCCCCCCGTACATACTGATTGCCCACATTAATCCGGACCTTCACCCTAAATAAGAGGCTATCTTATATGTTTCCCCCACCCTGTACATACAGATTGCCCACATTAATCCGGACCCTCACCCTGAATAAGAGCCTATCTTATATGTTTCCCCCCTGTACATACAGATTGCCCACATTAATCCGGACCTTCACCCTAAATAAGAGCCTATCTTGTATGTTTCCCCCACCCTGTACATACAGATTGCCCACATTAATCTGGACCTTCACCCTGAATAAGAGTCTATCTTGTATGTTTCCCCCACCCCCTACATACAGATTGCCCACATAAAAATCATCTACCTACACCTAGTGCGTTTTTTTTAACCTTTTAGCATCCAAGATGGTGGCGCATGAAGTCTTGGGCTGCCTGCAGACAGGAAGTGTCTTCTGACTGTGCCGCTCTGCATTCTGGGATTACTGTCCTTTGCCTGACCCCAGCTCTGCTCTGTCTGTGCAAAACGCAGCTATAACCCCACCCCCTGCACTTTTGATCCCTCTCCTCAATAAAAGATGCTTCTGAGGCAAGATGGCGACGCCCGTATCCTAGAGTCCTGAACAGTTGAAGTCCAGCAGGGGAAAAAATAATATGTAGGCAACAAAAAACTTAAAATATAAGGGAGAGTGCTCAGTTTGAATTGCACACACAGGGAGGGATTCAGCCACCATGGATCTCTCCCTATGGAGTGTTCTAAAGGGAGGCTGGCAGCTTCCCAGGTGAGTAGCTCTGGCTGCATTGCATGTCCTAACTTTGGGGACTCAAAAATAAGAGTAGGGACCACACTAAACACAGAGTGCCTTGCCGGGGCAGTGTGGCGTCCACATGTATCTGCAGATAAATGCGACCAAATCTCTGTCTTCCCACATAGCTAGACATGTTTGGTGCTTAATACTTGGATGATGAGAGGGTTAAACTGGGCGGTAAAATTGGTTCCCAGGCCCTGAATAATAATGATGATAATTTTGCATAAATAATAGTGATGGAGCTACTCCCACCCCCTTTGCTCAACTCTATTTTAACTTAATGGGGCCTTGGGTAACCCGTTAACACATGTCAGTAGACATTTCTTGTTATAGTTCATTGTAAATGTAGCTTTGGGCTTTGGCTTACTTTATCACCAATCTACACCAATCCCAGCAGCTCCCCATTGACGTATATGACTTTCTTCACACTTCTATTGATGATTCCCAGGATCACACAGCAAGTCTAATCGCTTTTGAGATATAACATGACCTGAACGAATGAGAACCTTTAAAGAATTTAGACTCAACATGGCTGCTCGACACTAAGAAGATGCCGGAGATAAAATATTATCATAATTCCCCATCGGCAGGTTCTCAGGACAATTTTACAAGTCATTTGTGTAGAACTCGGCAGCACTCTTACTATGTTATTATTTCTTATCCTCAGAGATCCATCTCGGTTTTCCCAGAGAAAAAACACTGGGGAGACATTTCGCCGCCACATTTCCCCAGTGGAAAAATTGCATTCGATTTTTTTTAGAGGCAGAAGGAAACAAATGAACTAATATCTACTTGGGAGGAAAGCGTATGGTATCTCCTCTCGGTTTCGCCTAAAAAGAGGGTTTTTCCATGTTACAATGAATATCTCTGTCCGGGCCCCTGACAGGTCTTCCAAGACTTCTGATGGATAAGCCACAAGAGTCAAATATTTCCAGCCTGTCACCAGAGAGCACATTGCGTGCCAACACTTCCCTGTCACTGCAGGATGAACTATAGACATCGAGCCAGAGCGCAGGTTGTTATAGGTGCTGGAGGCGAAGGCTGCCCTTATCTCCAAATACTTCAGCCGCTATTAGACTTCGGCAAAATAGCCCCGACTGATTATACAGAAAAAAACTTTGATAACAAAATCCATCCTGGAAGAATACATTTGCTTTGATGTATGGCACAGAAAAACTAATAGAGGGGATGTTGAGTGATATCTGTATCTCCGAGCGGAAGGATGGCTGGACGTTTTAGGCAGGCGGAGGAAGATTTACAAGGAAGGATGCTATTGGGCTCAGGAGAGCATCACTTATAGCTTTCTAGAAACAGGGAGATGGGTTTTTATGGTTGTAAAAAAAACTACAAAAGTTTCAAGAAACTCTGTTGTCAAAGTCTCTAGTTTTTTCTAGCGTTGAGTAAGTTTTGAGAATTTTTGGGGCCTTTGCGGTCATAAGGTCTGTGTAGAGGTCTGGGTATAACTGGGACTATGTCAGTTAACTAAACAGAACCCATAGACTTAGAATAGAGCGGCACCAACCACAATCCCAAAATACCTTTTTGCATAGCTGGTGAGGGAGAGGTGATTTATTGAACGACAGTCCAGAATGGACAAACATTTTTTCATGCACTTGGGTGGAAGGAATCCCTGCTCTGAGCACCATATGGGCAGCACTGTGTTATCCAGGACCTCGGAGGAGAGAGATTTAGGGATACTGATTACTGAAAGCTGCAAGATGATTGGACAGTGTAGCCAGGCAATGGGAAAAGCAAGCAGGATGCTCGGCTGCATAGCTCGGGGCATCACCAGTAGGAAGAGGGAGGTTGTGATGCCGCTGTATAGAGCCCTGGTGAGGCCACAGCTAGAATACTGTGTGCAGTTCTGGAGACCTTATCTGCAAAAAGACATTATTCAAATAGAACGGGTCCAAAGGCCGGCAACAAAAATGGTAGAAGGGCTTAAACATAAAACTTATCAGGAGAGACTTAAAGATCTTAATCTGTACAGTCTGGTGGAAAGAAGGGAGAGAGGGGACATGGTGGAGACCTTTATATATGTGACAGGAGGGAATAAGGTTCAGGAGGGAAGTGAAGAAGAAAGAAGAAACTTAATGATAGAACAAGGGGCCCAACCTGAAGCTAGTCGGGGGGAAGATCAGGAGCAATGTTAGAAAATATTGTGTTACAGAAAGAGTAGTAGATGCTGGGAACAAACTTACAGCAGAGGTAGTTGAAAAACAGTCACTGAATTTAAATATGCCTGGGATAAGCCTCCATCTATCCTAAGATAAAGAGAACATACAGTATACACATAAAGGCAGAGACTAGATGGACCTTCTGCCGTCAACCTTCTATGTTTCTATCTTGGTGTGCACTGCTAAAGCTGGCCTCCCCAATAATAGATACAAAAAGAAAAGAAGGAGGGGGTTGCCCATAAAACCCCCCAACTTGGGACTGTACATACACCAAAGACTGACAATTGCACTACTCTCTCTCTTATGCATATTTTATTAGGCAAGACAGACAAACACTACATATTTAAAATGTTCATTAAAACACATATAACACACCATAAACACCGTCTGCCACAAGGAGGTGCTGGACCTGCTGCTATCAACACACCTATTATAACATGATAAATGCAACACTTCATTCATATTCTAAAAAAAAACATCAATTAATCCATAATACATAAAGTGCATGTGCTCTAAAAAAGTGCATCCATTTTCAACAATTCATCCAAATAAAGTGCTTGAATAATACAACAAAAAGTGCATGTCACACAAAAATGACCATCAATCTTACACATATGAGGCCCCGCAGTGTCCAGACAACCCCGACAAAAAACAATGTGTTTCGTGACAGTGACCCCTGTGCAGCCAGCCCTCGACCCCTGCTTGGACTTTGTTATTGAACCTGTGATGCCAGCCCCGGACCCCTGCTTGTACTTTGCTATTGAACCTGTCATGCCAGCCCCAGACCCCTGCCTGGACCTTGCTATTGAACCCGGGCTTCCAGTCCTTGAACCTTGCTTGGACTTTGTTATTGAACCTGTGATGCCAGCCCCAGCCCCATACTTGGACTTTGTTATTGAACCTGTGATGCCAGCCCCGACCCCTGCTTGGACCTTGCTATTGAACCTGTGCAGCCAGCCCAAGACCCCTGCTTGGACTTAGTTATTGAACCTGTGCAGCCAGCCCTCGACGCCTGCTTGTACTTTGCTATTGAACCTGTGATGTCAGCCCTCGACCCCTGCTTGTACTTTGCTATTAAACCTGTGCTGCCAACCCCTGACTCCTGCTTGTACTTTGCTATTAAACCTGTGCTGCCAACCCCTGACCCCTGCTTGGACTTAGTTATTGAACCTGTGCTTTCAGCCTCCAACCTCTGCTTGGACTTTGTTATTGAACCTGTGCTTCCAGCCCTCGACCCCTGCTTGTACTTTGCTACTAAACCTGTGCTGCCAACCTCCGACCCCTGCTTGGACTAAGTTATTGAACCTGTGATGTCAGCCCTCGACCCCTGCTTGTACTTTGCTATTAAACCTGTGCTGCCAACCCCCGACCCCTGCTTGGACTTTGTTATTGAACCTGTGCAGCCAGCCCTCGACCCCTGCTTGTACTTTGTTATTGAACCTGTGATGTCAGCCCTCGACCCCTGCTTGTACTTTGCTATTAAACCTGTGCTTCCAGCCCCCAACCTCTGCTTGGACTTTGTTATTGAACCTGTGCTTCCAGCCCTCGACCCCTGCTTGGACTTTGTTATTGAACCTGTGCAGCCAGCCCCGGAACCCTACTTGGACTTTGCTATTGAACCTGTGCTTCCAGCCCTTGACCCCTGCTTGTACTTAGCTATTGAACCTTTGCTTCCAGCCCTCGACTCCTGCTTGTACTTTGCTATTGAACCTGTAGTTCCAGCCCTCGACCCCTCCTGGGACTTTGTTATTGAACCTGTGCAGCCAACCCTCGACCCCTGCTTGGACCTTGTTATTGATCCTGTGTTTCCAGCCCTCGACCTCTGCTTGGACTTTGTTATTGAACCTGTGCAGCCAGCCCCTGAACCCTACTTGGACTTTGTTATTTAACCTGTGCTTCCAGCCCTCAACCCCTGCTTGGACTTCGTTATTGAACCTGTGCTGCTAGCCCTTGAACCATGCTTGGATTTTGCTGCCTTCTCTTGACCTTTGGGACCTTGACCTTGATCCCCTCAATCGGGACACTGCTCTGTCTCCTAGCTGTGTCTCCCTTATTAATGTGTCCAGGCCCTGCCACTCCCAGGTGGACAAACATGGGGTGTCCTGCAGCCCAGTCAGTCTCTCCTTGCAGAGAGTGGATGCTGCCTGGCCTCGTACCGTCTTCTGGCTATGTACGCTTGCAGATGGGGCTTGTTTTCCACGCCCCTTTGCTGTCCTTATTGGTAAAGAGTGCCAATATGTATGAGCTGTGCGTGTGACGTCGGGCTGGGGCTTAGCAGCCACGCCCGGCTCTCCACTATTGGCTATGACAGGAGGCTGGGAGTGACATATTCTATCTTTGTACGTGTCCTGCATCTTGCTCAGGGCAGGACGCAGGGTATGCGACCACCCCTACAAAGCATTTCCGGATAAATTTGCGGTTCTATTTTCATTATATTACACCCTGGTTAAAGCTGCATGTCGCGGCGAAACGCGTTGGGGATTTTATGCTTCATATCCTTTTCTTTAAAGGGGCAGGAGCCTTTACTGTCCTTTGTGGATATCAAATAAATCTTTTACGCCGACCATGTGCATTGAGAGATACTGATCTTCCTTGTTTTGGATGTTCTAAGCATTGATCTTATTTACACTTGTGAGTGTTTAAACTTACTTTTACTATACATTAAACCTGGTTTAGCATTATTGCACTAGTCTACTTTTTATGCTTTCTTTGCATGCTTAATATGTTAATGGGACTTAAACCATATCCCCACTGGGAACAGCCCTTGAGCATTTAAAGGAATATAGCTGTCCTGGGCTTTTGATCTATCACCTTCCGAGTCTTAAAGGAAAAGCTAGTGGATGATAAACTTGCGAATAAGATTATAAGCTTGTGATCAGCGATGGATTTTATATACATGCTGTTTACCCTTTAATGTCTGTTAAGAGTTTGAGCCTTCCGGCGGTGGGAACACTTGTAACAACTTTGATGCATGCACTTCGGGATGCTGTAATTTGGATATCCTATGCTTGAAGCTGAAAAAAACTCTTCGAAAAAGCTCTGTGTTTTACTACTACTTTTTAGCAAGATTCTGAGACCTGGTGAGTCTGAGGCCCTTATTCAACAAGGGATAGCGCCAGGTAGCGACTGGTGAGCGACCGGTAATGACGGGCACCGCCACGAGAACGCCGGCTCCCCACCACAATCACACATTTATCAAACCAATCCTGCTTAGCGACTGAGACAGCGCCATATAGCCACTCATTCATCATTATTCCAGCCTCAGCCCACAGCACCAGCGTCCGACCTTGAACAGCGACAGGTATGACCTCTCGCTACCTGGCGCTCTCCAATGCATTTCAGTGGAACAATCTTTAAATAATCATAATTCATGTTAGATTTTTTTTTTAAGGGAAAAAAAAAATTGTGCAGAATTGATATTACAGGTCTGATATTAATGTATTCATATTACAAAATTATTTAAAAAACTTGTTTTTTTTTGTTTCCAAAAATATGGTTGTTTGGGGGTTAAAAAACTACTTTTAACCCATCGCCTCCAGCGCTCTGGGGTTTAAACATGCATTTCACAGCGCGAGAATTTTTTGAGCGTGATTTGTTAATGAATATGGTGGGAGCCGGTCGCTATGGCCAGTTGCTAACATGCGCTCCCATACAGCGCGGAACCTGTCAAATAGCAACTCCTCACCCAATATTCAACATTACTGCACACCGACTGAGTCGCTGTCAACAACCGAACAACGGCCAAGCACAGCGACTACTAGCGGGCGCTGTGAAAATACCGCTACAGTCGCTCAACTGTCGCTACCTGCCGCTATTAATGAATCGGCCTCTGAGTGTTCAGTGGCTCCATCCCCATGGACTCTACTGCCCTGCACTACCTGAATAAAGGTAAATCGGAGAAGAAGAAATGCACTTCACTGGAATTAATGAAAGGAAGGAACTAAAACCAAGAGTTTCCTTATTAAGTAACTTTGAATATGTGTTGCCGAGAGAAACCTCCATCGAGCGGCAATCTTAGCTGCAATGAATAAGACCTATAGAGAAGAATAGAGGAAACACATTTCAGGACAGTCAATGGCTTAGCCCACTGTACTGTAACAAAAGTCTCATATTAGCCACAGCACTGTGTCTTTTTTTTCCTTTCAAATGTTGCCGACGTCTGGCAAAATGGATGTGCAGTGGGAAGGAATGACGCGGAAATGAAGCCAATTAAAAAGAGTAAATTGGGTCTTTAATCACTCTAACTACATTTATTGAGTTGGACAGGGGTCTTTTATGCTGTCTGCAGTAGATTGGGTTGGAGGTGACTTCCACCTCCCCACTGGCAGAGGGCGGCTCATCTGTCTATTAGTTTCCTCTCTTCATAGGCTTTGAAGAGGTGGCAAATGAAGCCCCTCACCAGTGAATATTAACCTCTCCGGCATGAGCTGAATTGCATTAGAATACAACGTTTAGTAATATCGGTATATAAAACATATACATTTTCTAACCAGCTATAGAAAAAAAAATGCTTAGGTTTTAGCCATGTTGAGGCTAATTTTTAGGAGGAAGATGCCCTAAAGAACTTGTAAGGAACTGGAGCTAGCTACAGAAAGTCAAAGAAAAAATCTATGCACAAAAAAAACATTATCTGTACCAACAATAGTACCTTAGATTAAAGCGGGCCAAATCCCACTGAATTTGTAAAATACATTTGGACAAAGCCCCTGCTGATATTCTCTTCTTAGGGTGTAGAACTAGAAATGGATCTTTTCGCTTTTCAAATAGTCCTGAAACACTATTTTTGCAATTCCTCTCTGTAATATGGCCGGCGATCAGTCAATGCATAAGTCTGGCAATGACATCATCACCAAAATCAACAGTGTGGAGGAGGTGGAGCTTTACAGCTAAACAGGCGCCATTATCTGGTATTAGAGTGAAGCAGGAGCAGTGAAAGTTGCCAAAATTTACTCTTCATGGGGAAAGCAATTGAGGGGATGTGGGTTTTGGTCCGCGTTAAACAAGGTATATTGTGATATTGTGTAATATTAAAAATCCATATAAACACACACGAGAGGAGAGGTCACTTATACAACTGAAATAATTAAAACTCCCGCCAAGCTAGTGTTTTTCTTTTCCTGGTAAGAATTAAATGCAGGGGTGACAGGTTTGAGTGCGTTGGGGGGACAGAACCTTTCTCCCTGATTTCCTCTTTCTTCTATTAAATTTTTTATCACTGCACCACTTTTTCACGATAATCCTCCTTATCAATATTATTATTATTATTGTTTATTTATATAGCGCCATCATTTTCCGTAGCGCTTTACAAAGTAGTAGTTACAGACAGGGTAGAAACATACGGTACATATAATATATCAAATGCAGTTTTACAGAGTTGACAATGGATATTCTGAGTACAAGACACAATAAGAGAGAAAGCCCTGCCCTTGCGAGCTTACAGTCTAAAGGATGAGGGGTGAACTTTAGCTATGGAGGGACCTCGTTAACCAACTGGGAAGAACATGGCGGGTGGAGTGTAGCAGGGTTGTTATGTTTTTTTCATGGACTAGTCAAAGGGCCCAGGGCTGGCACCAGCACCAGCACAGGGCAAACCTGGGCAATTGCCTGGCATCTTCAGGGGCCCACTCAGGCTCACACTTGGCCATGGTATTACTTTTCAGGGGACCTGAACCACATAATGCCGGGTGTTGTGCGCAGACCTGCTCATGCAACAGGGGATGATCAGCAACAATGGAGAAGGTGGCATAAAATGGAGGGCAGTTGATAAAACCTCAGAAGTTGGCGAGAACCAGGTGACAACTGATAGCAATGATGATGTCTTTATTGGCAGTGGAGCAAGCAGTAAGGGCTGAAGGGTGCTTAGTGGTAGAAGAGAATACAACAAGGACTAGAGGACAATTGGTGGCTATAGGGAAGGCAATAAGGACTGGAGGACGATTGGTGGCTATAGGGAAGGCAATAAGGACTAGAGGGCAATTGGGGGCTATAGGGAAGACAAAAAGGACTGGAGGGCAATTGGTGGCTATAGGGAAGGCAATAAGGACTGGAGGGCAATTGGTGGCTATAGGGAAGGCAATAAGGACTGGAGGGTGATTGGTGGCTATAGGGAAGGCAATAAGGACTGGAGGGCGATTGGTGGCTACAGGGAAGGCAATAAGGACTAGAGGGCGATTGGTGGCTACAGGGAAGGCAATAAGGATTGAAGGGTGATTGGTGGCTATAGGGAAGGCAATAAGGACTGAAGGGCGATTGGTGGCTACAAGGAAGGCAATAAGGACTGGAGGGTGATTGGTGGCTATAGGGAAGGCAATAAGGACTGGAAGGTAATTGGTGGCTACAGGGAAGGCAATAAGCACTGGAAGGCGATTGGTGGCTATAGGGAAGGCAATAAGGACTGGAGGGCGATTGGTGGCTATAGGGAAGGCAATAAGGACTGGAGGGCGATTGGTGGCTATAGGGAAGGCAATAAGGACTGGAGGGTGATTGGTGGCTATAGGAAAGGAAATAAGGACAGGACGGTGATCAGCAGCAGAAAATGACCCATTTGTGGCAGCAAAGCTGAAAGGTTACATCATGTGACACTCAACTTTGGGGCCCACTAAGACTTTCCGGCCCAAGGTCCCTCCCCCCAAACCTAGAGCCGGCCAGTAAAAATCCTGGCTGCTTTTTGGCTCTAGTCCGTCCCTCAAAGAAGTCCCGTAAGACTGATGGTGGAGAATATTCCAGCAGCGAGGAGTTAATTTTTCCGTCAATACGCTCTATCTATTTTGCGAGTTGCTGCGCCATTCAGTCTTCACACCGATGAGATAAATGGCAACTGTTTGTAAAAGACATGTTAATCGATATTTGGTCCGACAATCCATCAATATTTAGTCTTCATATAGAAGTATCGACTGGATAAATATTTGAATAGCTTGTCCATATATATGACTGATATACCACCAGGAGTGGCGACTCTAGAGAGGTGCTTTGAAGACATCCATATATTAACCCATTACAAATGTATAGAGAGTACAGGAGGCTTTGCACTCGTAAATTTGAAAGGATTGAGTCTCGTTATTGAGCAATAATTACTAACAGTGACACAACACTACTACATACGTCAATAATAATAGAAATATAGGTAGCATCAAAGAGCATGATCATTAACATAAACCAAAGGTTACTGCCTGGTAGTATTAGTATCACTGGTGGTACTTCAGATATTGTCAGGTGGTACTTAACATGGCTGCTGCCCTGTTCTGTATCCCAACCCGATCTGCTGCCATCTATAGTTTACCCAAGCCTGATTTGCTATATCCTAGGTCAGAGATAAGCTTCTTTGTAACCCTCCAGACTCCCCTAAGCTCGACTTGGATGTTAAAATAATTAAATAACACGCCTGATCAATGCAATCATCCCCTGATGGTGGCGGGGGTTGGGTCTATGCATGGCAGTCGTGTGCTTGAATGACAATTGGACTTGAGTGACAGACCAGTCTGCTTCCCGGGTTTGGGTTCAGCTTTTGAGGTTTTTTTTGTATTTGCCCAAATTGGGCTTAGTACAGGGGGAATGGGAGCCTGGTGGAGCGTTAAAAAATGCCTGGACTCCCACTTTAATATAACAGTCAACAATGGTCAGCGATGGGTAGGAGCCCTCTTTACTCTGGTCATAGGCCTCACTTCTTCACTCAGTTAGTCTTAGAATCAGAAAAGACTTTACCTCCTCTACAGTGCCCCAAACACCTGCAGCAGCAGTGTTTTAATTTGCCCCAGCTGGGGCTACAGAAAGATGGCCACGGACTCCCATGAGTAAGGACACTTCTAGTGCCAGCTGCACTAGAAGCCTAGAAGCCCTGCTGATGCCAAATTTAAAAGCAGCTGCTGCTGCTGATGCAGGGGTTCCGGAATGAGGTGAGTTCCAGCAGGATGACCCACCTAACCTAGCCCTAGCTATGACCCCGCTACTAAACATATCTCAATGCATCGAGACCTCCAGGTAAAAATTGTCAGATACTGCCAGTATTTTTGGACATTTAACAGCAATGATGGAGTCTTTAGTGGCAGTGGAGCAAGCAGTAAAGGGCTGAAGGGTCCTTGGTGGGAGTAGTTGGTGGCTATAGGGAAGGCAATAAGGACTGGAGAGCGATTGGTGGCTATAGGGAAGGCAATAAGGACTAGAGGACGACTGGTGGCTATAAGGAAGGCAACAAGAACTAGAGGACGATTGGTGGCTATAGGGAAGGCAATAAGGGTGGAATGCGATTGGTGGCTATAGGGAAGGCAATAAGGACTGCAGGATGATTGGTGTCTATAGGGAAGGCAATAAGGGTGGAATGCGATTGGTGGCTATAGGGAAGGCAATAAGGGTGGAATGCGATTGGTGGCTATAGGGAAGGCAATAAGGACTGCAGGATGATTGGTGTCTATAGGGAAGGCAATAAGGACTGGATGATGATTGGTGGCTATAGGGAAGGCAATAAGGACTGGAGGGCAATTGGTGGCTATAAGGAAGGCAATAAGGACTGGAGGACGATTGATGGCTATAGGGAAGGCAACAAGAACTAGAGGACGATTGGTGGCTATAGGGAAGGCAATAAGGGTGGATTGCGATTGGTGGCTAGGGAAGGCAATAAGGACTGCAGGATGATTGGTGTCTATAGGGAAGGCAATAAGGACTGGAGGATGATTGGTTTCTATAGGGAAGGCAATAAGGGCTGGAGGCAGCCGTGAGCTTGAATGACATTCAGACTTAAGTGACAAACCAGTCTGCTGCCCGAGGACTCGGCATCCAGGGTCTCACTAATGCCAGTATTTTTGGACATTAAACAGCCTGAAGCAAGACAGAGGACTTCTCTACATCAAGAAGCAAATGAAAAGCACTTTAATTGAAACCTAATTTGCCATCCCGCCATTCAATTTCGACTGTGAGCGCCAAGCCCAGCCAATCAGCTCTCTCAGCCCAACAAAGGTTTATGGTAATGTCCACATTAGACGAGCTACACAAACTCACTGTAATGCTTTGTAAAAGCCAGTTTCCCGATAAACCTGGCCAAATTGCGTTCAGTCCCGAAGAGGCTATTTAGTCGCGGAGAGCGGCGTTCAAAAATCACAACATAAAAGCTGTGTTGATAATAGCGAAAAAGTAACGAAAACAAAAAGATTTAAATTAAATAGTCTTTCCTTGGAGACTAGAGTGCCCGGTGTACAAGTAAAGAAAGGGGGGAAGGGGATATAAAGCAAAAGGAAAGTCACACAAAACACTGCAAAGACAAACTAGTAGGTGTAAAACTCGACTGTATGTGGAACCCAGTTCAGAGAGATATTGCCCAGTCTTCTCCCCCTTTTCACCAAGTGGTCAAGCCTGAATTTTCAGGACGCTGGAGACGCGTGCTTGGGTATGGTTGCCCCAGTGATTGTAAGTAGTGTTGGTTGAACTGGTACGGGTTCAGCAAGTTTGGCCTAAATTTGAACAAAAGTTCGTCTCGGGTACCGATCTTGACCCAAACCCGAACCTGGTCCCCATTAAAATTGATGGGGACCTGAATTTTAGGACACGGGGCTCCCCTCCACCTGCTGCCAAAATTTAGTTCACAGGCGGGTGAGAAGCCCAAGGAACCCATTCAGGCAGGTGAGGAGTGGAACGGGGGCCACCAATGCAGACTGCAGCAGCAGGACAGCATCAACTGTACAACCTATCCTGTGCCCAACGATTCGTCCATCGGGTCGGTGTTCCGCTATCTAAATGTCCACACCTGGAGCTTCAGAAAAATGGCCGTCCCCGTGAGGGAGGACACGTCACATTGCAAGATGCTGCAAGTGCCCTGACTCATGGGATCTTTCTGAAGCCCCAGTCATGGGCATTTTGACAGCGAAACTCCACACGATCACCAACGGGATGCTGGGCTCAGGAAAGTTGCACAGCAGCTGCTGCACACTTTAGGTGAAGCTGGCTGCTGGTTGAAGCTTTTACGCCGAACGCCGAAATCGAACATGGACTACTGGCTGAAGTCTGTGTCGGGGTTTGGAGACCCAAACTCACAAAGTTTGGTACGAACCCAAACTTTGCAGTTCAGGTTCACTCAACAATATTCATAAGGCAAAAGACAAACTCAGTCAGAAAGAGAGCCAAGGGACTAGTATGAAAATCACAGACATTGTACCAGAGAGAAGGCAAGGTAAGGCCAGTGGAAGTTCAGGGTCATACACGTTAATCAAGCAGATGCAAAGGAGACACAGCAGAAACCCCAGGAAGAACATCTACAACAGGAATGCCGACATGGGCTGAATTAACTGTATAGGGGCAGTAATGATATGATTTGCAGGCAGTCCAGGGTTAAGGGTCCACAATAATCCCTAAGGGCTAATAGTCTTACATTAAACACAGGGCTCATTGGCCCATTTAAATGGCAGAACGCAACCACTGGAGAGCATACGTGCATTGAGACAGGGTAGCAAGGACAACCCAGAATCTCCTGAAGCCATCTTATTTAGCCCCGGGCCTGCTGTGGAGAAAGTGGGTGGGGTAAATGAGTTAAATAGGGGAACAGTAAGCATTGGTGTGTGCTAAGATGGTTTGAGTATTTGGGAACATGGTTAAGGTGTGGAGCGCTGATAATGGAGGGCTATGCATATGGGACTATTGGGTAAGCCAATCGGCATGTGTATTGCTAGAATGTGGGATTGTTAGATATGAATATAGGAGAGTGGTGAAACTATTGTTCTATTCCAAATGAAAAAAATTCAGTCTATTCATTGTGACCCCCCGACTAGATTCCAAATCAATAAAGTGGCCCATTCTCGTCAATAGAGCACCCCTGTTGTAGAGCAACCCTATAACGACCCGTGGGCATGTCCACCAAATACGAAGCATCATTCCCTCTGCACCGTAGCCCCTAAAGCATCTGTCAGAGCATGATGGGAAGGCGTTCACTATTCGGGCGGGTACCAGATACCAGCTCATGAGGCAACACATGCTTTTTTTATATGGGAAGGAGGATGAAGAAAAAAACAAAAATAAAAAAAAGAATAAAAAAAGAAGAATATAAAAAAATAATGGAGACAATAACCAGTAAAGTAAACCTGAGTTACACCAAACAAGCCAATTTTTACAGAGGAGCATGCAGAGACGTCTGCCTCTAATCGGGAGAAGGGAGGGAAGAGGCAGAGGAATGAGTAGAAGAAAAGAAAAAAGAAAAACGGAGGGGGCGGAGATTTATTTAAACTTTCATATTACACAAGTTATAAAATACTTTGAAGAAAAAGCAGTGTCTGCTTTGGTTAAGTTAATGTTTTATCTTCATTTTCGAAAGCTCTCCCTCCTTTTCCAATTAAACGCCAAATAACTGAGCGCCGCGTTTGCATAATGCAAGGCGGAAAAGTGGGCATTAGCCGGGCAGATAGGACCTGCTTGCATTGCTTGTGCTTTGAGCTATCAAGACACTCAATTAGTTTCCTCCCTAATCTTCTTAAATATTATTGGGGGGTGGGGAGAAAGCACAGTATCAGCGTTGGGCTTGGCTCCATCCTCGACCTATAGAAGAATGCTCTGATTTTACCAAAGCTCAAGTTGAAAGGCTTGGCACAAAGAGAATCCGCCAAGGGTTTCTATTCGGCCAGGTCCCCAAAGGCAGAGGCGAGCGCGACGCTGCATATCAAGCAACAAAGGCGACTTAATGAGCCTCAGTGATTTGCCGTGAGTGGACTGTGGCGAGGATTTTCTGGGGGACGCGGAATATATCTTAATTAACGTGGAAATTGAGAGATAAATAGAAGTGGCGGCAGAAGGAACGGGCTGGGGAGTGGGCTGGAGACCAACATGCAATGCAGTGGAAATGACAGACGTGGAGAACCATGAGAGGAGCGGAGGCTTACTGTGTCCAACACCTGTGAGGTTATTTCAAATCTCAGAGTAATGGGATGATGAGTGAAGAGCCACAATTAGGAAAACAAAAGAAGCATTATAATTGTTATCTCAAACACCTAAAGCAGTGTTCCCCAACCCTTATCTGGAGATCCACCAACAGGTTCAGTGCATCCCAGTTGGTGGCTCTCCAGGAGAGGGTTGGGGAACACTGACCTAAAGAATCCTCATTGTTTTGGAGTGAGCATAGCCTAATTCTCACGTTATGTCATGTAATAATGTTGCAAACCCATTGACCTTCATTTACATGGCAGTACAGGTTGAGGAAATGATCAGTCTTAAACGGCACCAGGATAAAAAAGGAGACTAGACCAATCATGTCACCAGTCCTAAAAAAAGGAGTTGCAAGAAAACTTTAATATGGGTAAGATGGGAAGTTAGGGTCCCATGCATGGTCATCATGTGGACTTATGGCTGACTAACTGTTACCAATAAGTAAATATTTTGGACCTGGTACCACCTTGGTTCCTGCCTCCTCTGGGCATGCCAGTAGAAATTCCAACCATCACCTCTAAGAAAGGTCTTGTCTGCATTTCCCAGTTGATCTTTGGCGTTGGACCTGGTCTGACTTTCTACTGTATGTTGAGGATCTCTCATACATGTTATTGCTAACTGTCCCTTAAATTACAGTAGAAACAGCCCAGGCTTCAGGTTCCCATAACATGTACTTATTTAAAGATGCATGAAAATCGATTCCAAAGCCCAAGGATGAAGAAAACGCAATTGACGCAATATGACTAAGGGGAGAGTACAGTCCCAAAAAAAACGTCAATTACATGCCTTGATTCGTGGGCTTTGGAATCGATTTTTATCTTTAATAAAGAAGAATTTTATGGGAACCTGAAGCTGGAGGTGTTTCTATTGTTACTACTAAAAGTCCAGCCGTCTCCCTCCTAGCTCGGTATCCCAGATCTGCTATCTTCCCTAAGCCTAGTATACCCCTTCTTCTTGCTAAAAGGTTAGAGATGACCAAGCTGTTTTAGCCAAGATAGGTTTTACTTCTTAATATAGACCAGAACATTATTTCTGAGTAATATTGGACCCTCAAAGGTCAACACATTCTAGTTGTTTGTTTAGAAGGATCTACAACACTTTGCACAGCAAGTCTGCACACCACTAATTCTCAGACTACACACATCCTTGATCTACTGAGTCTCCTTGAGACTATTTAGAAGAAACTGCATTACACAGTAAGTATACTGGGGGCATTATCAGAACTACCACTTGTGTTATGGTGGAATCACTGCTTTGACTTGCAATGGATCTTTATGCCCATCCCTTAACCTAAACTGGCAAAGGGCTAGACCATTTAAATTGCTTTGAGGATACCATTTGTCTGTAGCTCATATCCCATATCACAGGGTTTACTTTGTAAATTAGACCAGAACATGACCTTTGAGTAATACTGCACCCTCAAAGAATAATACCTTCAGGTTTTTTGTGTGGAGGGATCTGCTTGGGCTTGGGAAACCCAAAAAGCCTTCACATGACTACTACTCAGACTAGGCACATCCTTGAAGAAACTACATTACAGGTACAATGGAGGCATGATAAGAGCTACCACTTGCATTGTGGTGGAATCATTGCTTTGCCTTGCAAGGATTCTTCATGCCCAGAGCTGCCAGCTAGGTGACAGCTAGGAAACCACTCCTAGTAGCTGTTTAAAACCTTCTCCAAGGAGTAAATACTGAGAGTGATATAGATTGTTATTTATAGTGTAAAAAGGATAATTAATTGAAGTTCATTGACAGTTGTAGAAATGTAGTTTTGACTCTAGATGGTGGTATAATGGGTCCTATTAACAGGAATAGCTTGATGTTAAGCAGTGTCAACTGATGATTTTTGGAAGGAAAACTGTGAAAGTTTCATTCCAAACCAGTCATTACTTGTTCAGCCGAGTACCCTAAGTTAGGCTTGGAACATGCGTGACATATGACTGGGAGTAGCTGTGAAATGGCCTGTTAGCAGATGAATACATTTAGTAGTATTTAACAGGGGTCCCGCCCTAGTCCTGCCCTAGGTTGGTTATAGAGTACAAATATGAATCCCCATGTGTTTTAATGGAGCTTCATTGGGAATTATAGAAATGCAGTTTATACTCTAGATGATGGCAGTGAGATCAATCCCATAAAACATAATGGACCCTATAGACAACATTGGCTTGGTGGTAACTGCATATTTTTGGAGGGAAAATGGTGAACAACAAGTTTCAGTCCAAACCAGTCAAAACCTGTTGAGTCAAGTACTTACACTTACACTAACATGGGGTTTGGAACATGCGTGGTGTCAGGAATAGCTTACCTGCGCCCCGTTCCAGCGCTGTCCCCGGGCCGCCAGCCGCAGCAGCAGCTTCCACTTGGCGGCCGCGCCGAGCGGCGGCTGGCACGCCCTCGAGCACGGCCGTCCTCCCTCCTCGTCCTCGCCTCTCTGTTTCCGGCGGCGCTGCTCTCAGCGCGTCTGCCGGAGGTAACGGTTATTGAGCCTGCGGGCTCAGCCAGGTGAGGAACTCCTCCCTCCCTCCTATAGTGGGCCAATGAGCCCTAGTGTTGTCTTTGGGCCAATGAGCCCAGCTAGGGACAGGTCAGGCCAATCCTGGCCTGGATCTTAAAGTGCACCAATCACTCACAACTTCCCTCTCTGTCTGTCCCTATAAAGGCAATTCCCTCTCAGTTGTGAATTGCCTGTGATAGCGCCTTGTACCTTGCTTTGTCTTGTGAAATACTTTGATTGATCTCCGTTGCCGACCCCTGCCTGAACCGACTATTCTCGATCTGATCTCCGTTGCCGACCCCTGCCTGAACTGACTATTCTCGATCTGATCTCCGTTGCCGACCTCTGCTTTGTACCGTGACCTCGAGCTGCCTCTTCCCTCTGTACCGCCGCGATCTCTGACTTCCCCGTGTCAACCTCTGGCCTGTCTTTGGACTTCCGCTACACTCGCTCTTAGCCATTGGTTCTTCAGACCTCTAACCAGTAAGCTCTCATCCTTTGAGCCATTGAAGTCCTGGGGGCAACCGATCCCGGGCAGGCGTTTTTTGCGTCCCGGCAAGCGGGGGCTCCTACAGGTGAAGCTGGCTGCGGAGATTGGGGGTTGAGGGCTTACCTAGAGGGCTGGAGTTACCAGAGCGTGACACGTGGTATGTGACTGGGAAGAGCAGTGGCATGGCACCTAGCCCCCACTTGCTCCCTGGGCGCTGAGTTCGGGGCAGCCCACTGCCCCTTAGTTTGTAATTCACTTGTGTAT
This sequence comes from Gastrophryne carolinensis, assembly GCA_027917425.1. Taxonomy (NCBI): domain Eukaryota; kingdom Metazoa; phylum Chordata; class Amphibia; order Anura; family Microhylidae; genus Gastrophryne; species Gastrophryne carolinensis. The sequence goes on along the minus strand of CM051236.1, from coordinate 508,023,284 downwards.
AGTCACTCACATGGTGTTTATTCACTGGTGTGTACATGGAGTTGTGTTGCTCACACTGCACGGATGGATAAAATGCGGAGAAGGAATTCCACGTGTGCATTGGCTCACAATGGCCACTATTGTACTATTACTACTATTATTATCAGATGGATACTTAATGCAGTATTTAACAGGAATCCCGCCCTTTGTCTGTGTTCTAGAAGTTTGCCATAAGGGGATATGTTAGTGTTAGCAGAGGAGACGGGAAGGAGCAGCAGCAGTGATGAGTCCAGGAAAAGCAAGTGCCAGCTTTAGAGGAGACAAGCAGCCGAAGGAATGACAGACTTGAACAACAGTTGTACACCTCAACAAAAGGTATAATGTCTATCTGGACTTAAACCGGACCTTCAGCATGATTTAATGAAAAGCCCAAACTCTTAAAAAACGATTCCCCAGCATCTAAAATTAATATATTTTACGTTTTTAGTCACTAACTTATTATTCTTTCCCCCACTGGGCTGTAACTCTGTTCAGGAATTTAGGATATGGGCGCCACCATCTTGACTCAGAAGCATCACACTTACTGAAGAGAGGAGAGTGGGATAAGGTACAGGGGGGGGCGGGTTATAGCTGTGCTTTGCTCAGACAGAGCAGAGTTAGGGTCAGGTAAAGGTCAGCAGTCCCAGAATGCAGAGCAGCACAGTCAGGAGGCACTTCCTGTTTGCAGGCTGCCTGATAAGATGGCGGCTTCCATAAGGATGTTTAAAGGCTCATAACATGCAGTAAATGCAGGTAGGATGATATTTAATGTGGGCAATCTGTATGTACAGGGTGTGGGAAACATATAAGATAGGCTCTTATTCAGGGTGAAGGTCCGGATTAATATGGGAAATCTGTATGTACAGGGTGTGGGAAACATATAAGATAGGCTCTTATTCAGAGTGAAGGTCCGCTTTAAGGTCTCACGGGATGGCTTGCTTGCACCAGTCCCCTCAACAGGGCATATCCAACAAGGACAAGGCAGAAACTCTATAAACATAATACACCTCACCACACCTCAGTGCTGCCATCTACCTTCTGGCTGAATAATGTCCTCCTTATAGTGTGAGGCTAATGTGCTGCTAACTACATACAGTGCTCACCTGACCCTATAGAAAACAGATCTCATGTGGATAGTGGGCTCAGTGATTCCAGCAAAGCCAGTCATCGGTGGAAAAGCTTTGTAGCAATGTAGACGTGATAACTGAATAACAGGTTTACAGAACACCGGGGCTGCTAAATCATCATCTGTGCGCCATGCCAGAGCCTGAAATCATGGCCGGAGAGAGCGTGCCTAGCCTGGAGGACCATCTGGGGCCGGCACCCCTGTCACCCGCGCCATCTGTCACCCTGTGGTCCATACTGGCAGCACTGCCCACACATATGAGAGCTTAATCGCCACTCCATACCTAGGGGGATACGGAGAAAGATGCATAGAGACACGGATGGATAGAATAAATAGATATTGTAGACAAACACAGCATGGACAGACAGACAGGTGAATAGAGATGTATGGGTAGATAGATGAAATAAATAAAAAGCAAGACAGCCCCGCGCTCCATCCGAAAAGTACATGGCGCCATGGGGTTGGAAAGATAGATAGATAGATAGATTTGGGATAGATAGATAGATATGAGATAGATATGAGATAGATAGATAGATAGATAGATAGATAGATAGATAGATAGATAGATAGAAGATAGATAGATAGATAGATAGATAGATAGATAGATAGATATGAGATAGATAGATAGATAGATAGATAGATAGACAGATAGATAGATAGATAGATTTGGGATAGATAGATAGATAGAGCCCCGGGGTCTCCGCCACTTGTCCTGCAAAGGGGGCCTCCACTAACCTTTGGTTTATGGTCTGATCCAGGGTCCAGCAACTATCAGTGGCAGTGGGGGCACGCCTGGGCAAGCTTTTGTTTTTGCCAACCTGCAGCCAAAGCCACCACAGGGCAGGATGGAGAGTCTAGAGCAGCAAAGCCGCCATCAGCAACGCTACAGTGATGGGTGCAGAGCTGTCACTGCACATAAGCCACCAAGCACAGCCGCTGGCAGCTCAATGCAGGGAACCAGCCGGGCGACTACACTACCCCCCACCCAGAATGGCAAAGCAGGAGTTCCCGAGCAGCACGCACCCGCACAAGGGGGGCACAAGGGACTCAATCTTTCCAGTAAGTAGGCGGGTGCCAGACAACCACCAATTAGTTACTTGGCTGGACTATTACTTTAAAGGAAAAAAAATACTGTATCTGGGGCCTCCGACAGATTTTGTTCCCAGGGGCCTCCACCACACTTAATCCGGCTATAGATAGATAGATAGATAGATAGATAGATAGATAGATAGATATGATAGATTTTACTGGACAGACAGAATGATGGGTGGATGGATAGATAGATTTGGGATACATAGATAGACAGATAAATAGGACACACCATAGACTGTTATACCCCTATACTGTCCCCATACCCCACCTCTATACTGCCCCTATATGTCTGCCACCAACTTATAGGACAATTAGAATCAATAGATCTCATACCCCTATAATGCCCCTTAATCCCGTCGTAGCTCCTTACTGCCCCTTATATGTCTCTAACTCCCACCATCACTGAATTATACCCCCAATCTTGCCCCTATAACCCAACACCCTTTATTTTCCACATAATCATCCCCTCACCCCATCTGTCATTCTCTTTTGCTTTGGCAATGATACATGTTTTTGGACCTGCCAAAAAAGCCTGTTTGAATTAAATTGAACAGATAGATATGAGATAGATAGATAGATAGATAGATAGATAGATAGATAGATAGATATGAGATAGATAGATAGATAGATAGATAGATAGATAGATATGAGATAGATAGATAGATAGATAGATAGATAGATAGATATGAGATAGATAGATAGATAGATAGATAGATAGATAGATAGATAGATATGAGATAGATAGATAGATAGATAGATAGATAGATAGATAGATAGATAGATATGAGATAGATAGATAGATAGATAGATAGATAGATAGATAGATATGAGATAGATAGATAGATAGATAGATAGATAGATAGATAGATATGAGATAGATAGATAGATAGATAGATAGATAGATAGATAGATAGATAGATATGAGATAGATAGATAGATAGATAGATAGATAGATAGATAGATAGATAGATATGAGATAGATAGATAGATAGATAGATAGATAGATAGATAGATATGAGATAGATAGATAGATAGATAGATAGATAGATAGATAGATAGATAGATAGATATGAGATAGATAGATAGATAGATAGATAGATAGATAGATAGATATGAGATAGATAGATAGATAGATAGATAGATAGATAGATAGATATGAGATAGATAGATAGATAGATAGATAGATAGATAGATAGATAGATAGATATGAGATAGATAGATAGATAGATAGATAGATAGATAGATATGAGATAGATAGATAGATAGATAGATAGATAGATAGATAGATAGATATGAGATAGATAGATAGATAGATAGATATGAGATAGATAGATAGATAGATAGATAGATAGATAGATATGAGATAGATAGATAGATAGATAGATAGATAGATAGATAGATACTTAATATCCACAAACCCTACATGCAGCACGTTGTACCGCATGTTATATGAATACAGTGGAGGAGCAGTGCCGGCAATATGGAAGGTGGCTCCTATGGGACGGGAATGACAGGAATCCGGTCCCCGGGACCATTAAGCACAATTCTATGATGGGCAATGTGTTAGGCAATAGGCAGGGTGAGGGTCGGCTGGGTCCCGCTGCGTCAGAGCCCATGGCGGTCTTTCAGCAATGTCACCCCTCAGCTTTCTGGGTAATCTCATTGCTCATTTTCCTTCGCTCATTTGCATGGCTTTATATATAGCCGGAGCTTCCTTTAGGCTCATCCATGTAATTTAAAAATAAAGTGCGTCTTGGCTGCCCCTGGCACCGTGCGGAATCGGAACGCTTCACCTCGCCTCATTACTGCCCTTGACCAGAACAATTTTACCGTCAAAGGGTTGAGGTTAAGAGAAGATTGAGCCTAAAGCTGAATATGTAAAGGATAAGCGCACTGTGTCCGCTCCAGGATCCCCGGACTAGAAATGTACCAAGCTGCAGGACAGAACAGTTTGTGATGCTCCCTAAAGAGGGGTTCAGACAGATTAAAATGTTTTGTTACTAACTAGAGGGTCCGGTATTAGAGAGCTCTTCACCTTTTCCTAGCAGAGCTCTCTCCGATGGGGGACAGGAAAAGCTGCACACGTGGGGAAACTGCACCTGCTTCCGAAGGAGGCTTCACTGGCTTCAGGCTTCACTAATTCCCGTTCCCTTTAATAGAGTGCACTTTTTTTGGCTTACACAGTTTAACATGGGATGCCCCAGGGGCGAGGACCAAAACCCAGGATAGTCAAAATCCTGGGTTTTAGTTCACTTTAAGTGCTGTAACTGTTGACAGTCCACTAGGGCAGTGTCTCCATAACAGTTAAATTTTTCTCGCAATTTGCTTGCAACATTGAGGCATGGTGGAGGCCCCGGGGTGTGAGCCCCACGTGCCCATTGTATAGCCTGTCCTCGCTCCTATCAGGTGGAAGCTGTGAGCATTGGTGAATCTGCCCTTTACTTCTATCTTCTAATTAAGATGGACCAAAACCCAGGATTTTGACTATGCCAGGTTTTGATCCTTTCCCCTGGAGCATCCTGACTTGGGATGCCCCTCAGTGTGATACTCCTGGTTCTTTAGAAATACCTGCCTGACAGCCGATTGGACAGCACATGAGAGCAGTGGCTAGGCTGCATCCCCGCTAGCCTTTAGCTGGGGGCATTCTTGTCCTATTCCTGTGTGAAACCCCCCAGAACGCCGATGCCAACTCACCTCTTCCCAGTCTTACGGCGCATGTGCGGCCGCTCGTCCAATCAGCGTGCTCAGATCTGCTTATGTCACGTCGTCTAAGGCGAGCGGCTCAGAGCATGCTCCTGGACGCATTTCCAGCTACCCTCTAACAGGAAGTGTGCCTGCACTGGCCACTCACAAACGCCCTGCTAGAGGGATACCGGGGATGCAGCCACGGCTCGCGCATGCACCGTTGGACCAGGAAAGAAGGTGAGTGTATGGGCGGGAAGGTGTGGCCTAGGTCCACGCCCACTCAATTTGGTATGTCCACTTTAAAGGGGGTATAATTACTGTATCATATGGGGGGCCTCCACCACAATAAACCCGAACCCTGGATAGCAGGAGGCAAGCTACGGTTTCCTTCAGAAGACAGGTGGGGGCTCCTGGTGCCACATTTACAGAGGTGTCGGCTGATAAACATAGAGCAGGGGAGATAAGGTTAAAGTAGTTCTTCCGGGAGGTGTCAGCAACTGTTGTCATTTTTTTAACTATTTTGTGCCACCAAAACACAATATAAGCACAAAATAAAAAAGAAAAATTACTGTGCAGAGAGCAGCATCTGCCTTTCCCCGGCCAACCGAGCCTGCACCTCTCCCTGCACCCTGCACCGCTCCCTGCTGCTGACACACCGCCTGTGTTGCGAGGTGTAAATGGATTTGATTTGTGTCACCTCGCCATGAATTAAACATGAAATCGCAAATGTAATCAGCCGCACTGACTTTGTGAAGGCTGGAAAAAGGGCAACAAGCCAGCGGAGGTAACGCAGGGTAAAGAGAACCTGTCCTTACACCTACCCAATGTGCAGTCACCCCCAACGTGCTGATCCATCCTTTTATTTTAACATTTATTTTACAATTGTTTTATTATTATTATTTATATTATTATTATTAGTAGTAGTAGTAGTAGTATTATTAGTAGTAGTGGTAGCAGCAAAGAGGAAGAGGCATTGTTTTTATTGCTTTTATTGAATTATTAATTGTTATTATTATTAATATTATTATTATTATTATTATTATTATTAGTAGTAGTAGTAGTAGTAGTAGTAGTATTATACAGCAACCTTTAATTTTATTGTGTTAATTTATTTTAAAATTGTATTACTATTATTAGTAGTAGGAGTGGAGTAAAAGAACCTGTCGTTACAACTTTCTGATGTGCAGAAAGCTTTCCAAACTCACTGTACCGATCCATGCTGTGCACACAGAGATACAGACCCTTTATTATTATAATTTATTATTATTATTATTATTATTATTCCCAGCAGGCAGTGCCCCCTTCTCGTAACTGACACCAATACAGTGTGATGATTAGCTTGGCTATGACCAGCACCACTATTAGTGGTTCTCACCCATCGGCTGAAAACAGAATGGCTGGAATAAAGGCACCTCCTTCGTTACATACACAAAGGCCTTGAACTGGCCTGCTCAACTAGAAATGGCCCTGATCCAACCCTCTGCCCCAAACCCAACCCTCTGCCCAAAACCTTCATAAAAAATCCAACTAACCACTACTAACCATTATACTAACCTGGGAGCCTCATGATTTTGGAGAGCCAGACCCCACTTTAAGTGTCTAATATACCTCTGGAGCAGCAAAAAGCAAGGTCTTCGAGACCCTCTATAAGGTCCTGTCCATAGAAACTTGTATGCAGAGAATGATGGAATCTGCTGCTGCTTTAAGGGCTTGGTTCACCTCTGGAGCAGCACAAGGCATGTGGCATAAGCATTAGGACCTCTTTTATGAACCAGCTATAGACACATTTGGAATGTGTGTAGAGACTTATGGAAGCTTCTCTCTAAGCGCCTGGATCACCTCTGGAGCAGCATGAAGCAAGCTTATCACAACCTCTATTAGGAACCTGCTATTAAATTGTTGGGATAATGTATGTGTAGAACATTATGGGAACATCTGCTATAAGTGCTTAGATCACCTCTGGAGCAGCACAAAGCAAGTACATTAGGACCTCTTTTAGGAACCAGCCATAGAAACTAGGAATGTATGTAGAACATTATATCAGCTGCTGCTATAAGTGCTTGGATCACCTCTGACGCAGCGTAAAGCAAGGATATCAGGATCTCTGTGGCACTCAAGACCACTGAAGGTAAAAATGGTGAGGGGGGCATGAAGCACTACAGATAAACTACTGCAAACTTCAATAGGATGTGAGAAGTGAGGCATCTCGGAATGACAGCATTGCTAGCAAAAGAGCTTGCATTGTTGGCCAGTATAGAACCTCCATCATTCCAGGAAATTATATTGGTGATGGTAGGGATGGTAATTGGGATAACTGGGAATTGATACTCCATGAAAAAAGGTTGGAGGCTGCTAATGTAGAGCATTATGGAAGCTTCATCTCTACTGTAAGTGTTTGGTCCACCTTTGAAGCAACACAAAGCAAGGTCTTCAGGACCTCTATTAGGCACCAGCCATAGAAACGCATAAAGCACTGTATGTATAGCATTGTGCAAGCTTCTGCTTTAAGTGCTTGGATCACCTCTGGAGCAGCTCAAATCAAGTTCTTCATGTCAGGGACCGCCGGACACCCTTCTTGCATTAGCCAACAATCCCCAATCTCCACCGCCTCTTGTGTCTATAGTCAAGCCCCCGCTCGATGGAGACACGGGTTATGCCTCTCTAGACTCGGTTGCCCCCAGGACTTACTGGCGCAAAGATTGCTGGCTTATGGTAAAGACGGGTGAACTGCGGGGTATCCCAAATCAGGGGTTCAAGTGAACAGAGTCCAAAACGTCAAATCCAAGGATTAGGCAGAGATTAGTCGAGACAGGCAGGGGTCAAAGCCGGGTGGTCACAGAAGCGCGGTATCCAAGGGGTAAGCAGAAGCAAGGTCAGACAGGCAGAAGGTCGGTGCGGGCAGCGGGCAGGAGTGGTCAAGGACGAAGCCGGATCAATACACACAAAATGTAATTCCAGAAGCACACCCAAGCTAAAAATGGCTATAACGGGCAATGATGGTCAGGTCAAAGATATATTTAAAGGAGGACTGGCCAATGGGAAGGGGGGAATGTAATGATTGGTGTAAGATGATTGGTGCATACTTGCTCCTGATAGGAGCCCCCCAGGGACTGGACCGCCCTGACAGCCAGGTTGTCCAGTCCCTGGGTTCATCAGACCCAGAGGGCCCCCCCCTGGACCCGGGTAGGTCCACTCAAACCTGCCCCCAGCGAATGCGCTGGGAGCAGCGCCGCCGGGGGACATAATCATGACGTGCTCGCGCGCGCACGAGAGACACTGCCGGGCACGCCCCCCGAGGAGGAGGGGGAGGACGCGCTGGGCGAAGCAGCGGAGGAGCCGCCGCCGGGAACCCCAGCGCGGCCACCGGAAGACCAGAGTCGGCCGTGACTGGGCGGAGGCGCCTCAGGGACGGCCCACAGGTAAGTTTCTTACACTTCAGGACCTCTTTTAGGAACTAGCTATAGAAACTTTGAATATAAACTTCAGATTATGGAAGCTGGCTCTCTAATTGCTTGGATCACCTCTGGAGCAGCACAAAGCAAGGTCTTCAGGGCCTCTATTAGGCACCAGTCATAGATACTTGGAATGTACTGTAAGTAGAGCAAGCTACTGCTTTAAGTGCCTGAATCACCTCTGGAGCAGCTCAAATCAAGTTTTCAGGGACCTCTTTTAGAAACTAGCTATAGAAACTTTTACTATATTTAGAGAATTATTGAAGCTGCCTCTCTTAGTGCTTGGATCATCTCTGGAGCAGCACAAAGCAAGGTCTTCAGGATCTCTATTAGGCACCAGTCTTAGATACTTGGAATTTACTGTAAGTAGAGCAAGCTTCTGCTTTAAGTGCCTGAATCACCTCTGGAGCAGCTCAAATCAAGTTCTCAGGGACCTCTTTTAGGAACTAGCTATAGAAACTTTTACTATATATAGAGCATTATGAAAGCTGGGTCTCTTAGTGCTTGGATCACCTCTGGAGCAGCACAAAGCAAGGTCTTCAGGATCTCTATTAGACACCAGTCCTAGATACTTGGAATGTGCTATATGTAGAGGAAGCTTCTGTTTTAAGTGCCTGGATAACCTGTGGAGCAGCTCAAATCAAGTTCTTCAGGACCTCTTTTAGGAAGTAGCTATAGGAAATAGGAATATATAGAGAGAATTATGGAAGCGGCATCCCTTATTGCTTGGATCACCTCTGGAGCAACACAAAGCATGGTCTTCGGGACCATTATTAGGCACCAGCCATAGATGCTTGGAATGTACTCTATGTAGAGCAAGCTTCTGCTTTAAGTGCCTGGATCACCTTCGGGACCTCTTTTGGGAACTAGCTATAGAAACTTCATACATAGAGCATTATGGAAGCTGCCTCTCTTAGTGCTTGGGTCTCCTCGGGCGCAGCACAAAGCAAATGCTCCAGGACCTGTGTTAGGAGGCAGCTAAAGAAACTTGAAATATATAGATTATTATCCTACCTCACTAGTGCCTCTCCTCTTCTCTGGAATGCACTTACCCACTCAGTCCGTCACTCTCCATCACTCAAAGCCTTAAAAAGTGCCCTCAAAACTCACTTCTTCAAGCAAGCATATAACCTGGCTTAAGCAACTCCTATAACCTTCACCGGGCACATGCAGCCCAACTCAAGCTCTACCACTTGTGATCCCGCCCCTTTTTCTCCACCCCCATCCTTTAGACTGTAAGATTGCAAGTGCGGGGCTCTGTTTCCTATTGTCTCCTGTGCTCACAACACTTGGCTTAAACCTCATAGCATCTAGTTTGTATTGTTCTATGTACAATGTTTCACCTTGTCTGTAATCATAACTTGTAAAGCGCTACGGAATATGATGGCACTATATAAATAATAATAATAATTATGGAAGCTGCCTCTCTAAGTGCTTGGATCACCCTTGGAGAAGCACAAAACAAGGTCTCCAAGAGCTCAATTAGGGGCCTGCACAAAACAAATCCTCCAAGAGCTCCATTAGGAACCTGCTATGTATACATGGGATGTATACAGAGTACTGTGGGGGCTGCTGCTGCTGCACGTAAACCCTTTTTTCTGAAGCTGGATCACCGCTGGAGCAGCACGAGCCAAGGTCTCCAGGACTTCTATTAAGAATTTAGTGTAATCTTGCTTTGGAAAGCAGCTTATCCATCCCCAGCAATCGGCAACTGAGGCTGAAATAGTAAAACTCGAGAAAAGTCGGCTTTTCCTGCTTGCTGTGTTTCCTGCTGTTACATCAATTAAAATCTCAGTTAACGCCGGGATATTTGAAAGGTTAGTTGTTCATTACAATTTCTTTTTTCACTCCCACATATCCTTCTAAGCTAATTGGCCGCCTTTCTATTTCTGGAAGAGACGCCATCAGAGATTTCTTTTCCCAAAAGTGTGAAAAAAATAATCGGATGAGATGTAACAAGTGGCACGGGCGTTGGGGAGAGGTTTAACGAGTGGTAAGGGAGGGTCAGACGCTGATTAATGGCGGGTGGTCGGATCATCTTCTTGTTAGTTTTAGGAGTTTAAAGGAACTTTTTCTTAGTAGTGGGATTGGAGACGTCGACATTAGAGTTACTTGATCACCAATGCACTGTGGTACTGACAGACGCTACCAAAGTTCCGAAGGGCTATGTCTGAAGTTTAGGGTTAAAGTGGACCAAAACCAAGGATTTAGACTATCCTAGGCTTTGGTCCATGCCCCGGGGCACCCCGATTTGGGGTGCTCCGCTGTGCGAAGCCCCTCCGATCATCGAAAACCAACTCACCTCTTTCTGGTCCTACGACACTCGTCCAAGAAGCGTGTTCGGCGAGCGTGCTCGCGGGCGCATCTTCCAGTACCATTGACAAATGCCTGGTGCGGGCACGCGACCTGCTAGAGGGAACAGCGGGGATGCCGCTGTGGCTCGCGCATGTGGCATTGGACAGGGAATCAAGGTAAGTGTATGAGGCGACCTGGGGGGTTTCACACAGCTGGGCATCCCGATTTTGGATGCCCTGAGGGGAGGGAATTGATGGGCCTGGGAATCTTATAGACTCCCAGGCCGATCACAGTGGGTTTTGGACCACTTTAACATAAAAAGTCAGCTCTACCTGATGCATGATGAATCCTGGTCCATATATAAAACTCTCCTTATGGTGTTGGCTAGAAGCGCTTAACTCCCGATCTAAAATTGCCAAAAGTAGCCAGCCAGGATAAAAGGTTAAAAAATCCAAAATCTTTTTTTTGAAAATTCTTAAAAAATTCCATAGTCAACAGGTGAATCTTATAAAAAAAGATAATCTATTGAAACATCTACGCGTTTCAGACCAGCCAGTCTTTACTCATGACATAGTACATAAACCGGACCAACAACCTGACACAGTTGAAAAAGAAAGGTAAGGAAGGTCCCACTCCTTCCAACCCACCCACTAACATATATGGCACCACTACTGATAAGATGAAAAATATATATTTATTGATAATAATGTCACATGATCTACATACACTAAAGACAGATTAAAAAACACTAAAGACAAAACACTGTCAATGAGGGAAGGGAAAGAAACTAATATCCGGGGCAGGGGACTGGAAGCTAATACACTATAATAGATAAAGTGAATTTTGCCTTAATTGCACTGCCCGGTGCTATAGTGCATATCAATAATATTTACATTGAACCAATATGATTTTATCCAACACTACTAAAAGTGCAAGTGCATACCCACATAACCCTGGACCCTAAGGTCTACCTAAACTTAAACTAAACCTAGTGAGAACAAGCCGGGATAGGTGAAGAAATAACGCCCCCAATCATAAAGAAAAATGACTTACATGAGAATACGACTACCAGCCCACTGCCCCAGCGTCTACGCGTTGCGTGACGTCACCAGCGTCACTTCCTCAGGACATATATTTTGGATGAGCCGGGCAGTGCAATTAAGGCAAAATTCACTTTATCTATTATAGTGTATTAGCTTCCAGTCCCCTGCCCCGGATATTAGTTTCTTTCCCTTCCCTCATTGACAGTGTTTTGTCTTTAGTGTTTTTTTAATCTGTCTTTAGTGTATGTAGATCATGTGACATTATTATCAATAAATATATATTTTTCATCTTATCAGTAGTGGTGCCATATATGTTAGTGGGTGGGTTGGAAGGAGTGGGACCTTCCTTGTTTGTTTGTTCTATATACAGTGTTTTCACCCCTTTTTGAGCACACTACATTATTTTTGGTCTGGTGCAGTCTCATATCCCTGTTTAGAAAAAGAAAGGTAGCTGCCATTTTGGAGGTTCCTCCTCCAGCATCTCAGCCATGCTACTGCCTGGATTCAACTGACAACAGTAGCAGAAAGCCCAGTAACACTTCCTGTCTGCAGGTGGCCTGCACATCCATGAGCCGCCAATTTGTTTCTAAAATTGACTACAGCAGGAGTTAGAAAAAGGTAAAATAATTTTTTTATGTGCAGCAATCTCAATTGCCTGGTGGAGGGATGCATATGAGCACTGTGTTGTGTTGGCCTGATTTAAGTCATTTTGACTGTTGTTCCACTTTAATACACAGAGATCACTTATGGTGTTCTGATTTTCCAACATAAATTCAACCTGCCATCTAATTGATCATCAGCCCCGGCAAATGATTGTACAAAGACTTACCTCCTAGTTCAGGCATGCAGCAAAGCCAGAACCACCCTCCGGGATCGACCTGTCATGATGGGTGTTTCTGTCATCTTACTTCTGCCCTTGTTGCCCCCCATCTTTTTTAGCTCACAGCGTATCAGAGGGTTGTCCCTCGCAAAACTGGACCTTAAGTTTTGTGATTTTTAATTTTTTTTTTCCAATTAAATCCCAAAAACGGGGTTTAATCCCTAAAAAGAACTTGCGGCTTACACTTTCATTGTTCAAAAACATGCTGGACACTGCCGACATGTGTTTTTGGAATTAAATAAGCCTGTTACTCATTATAATCAGCAGTTTCCTCCACCTATCCACACACTTATTTACCCTCTAAACAAACCATAAATCAAATCGGAGACATTTTGGTGCACGGAAATGGTGAAGGTGGAAATTTTCAGGAGCAAATTGGCACAAAAACAAATACGCATCCCATTCTGACAACTGTGAATTAGGCAGAAGCCTAAACAAGACCTGGTAGTCCAAAAAAAATGTGCAAATTCATTTACGCACGACCATGATTTGACCCTATTGTGTGGCTATCCAAATTGAAAGCCATTTTACTGTGTAGAGCAGGGGTGGGCAATTATTTTTTCTATGGGGCCACATGAGAAACTAAAAATATTGTGGAGGGCCGGGCCAAAAGGCTGAACTCAATTCTGCATAATATAATTGTATTTCTTTATAAAAAGCAATTAATAGCATTGTGTGACAAGCTGGTACGAGTATATGTTATAGTTAAACAATAAAAAAGTGAGGTTGCCTTACAAAAAAATGCAATTTATTAAATAAACCACATTTTGTGTGTCCAGTGAGGTCTCACACAGCACCAAATTGGGATGCCCCAGAGGCATGATGCCTGTAACCCGGCCCTGGATTTCTTCACACTCTATAGGGCTGGGTTACATAGGTTTTGGTCTGCTTTAAAACATCATGACCAAATCAGGTTAGGATGGAATAACCCCCCTCCTTTATTTTTAAAGTAACACAGCACTGCTCAAACTTTTTGCTCAGTAGCAATGTGAAAAATTGTGTATTCCCCAGAGTGGCCACTGGTCTCCCCCCCGGCCAGCCTGCAACGTGAGGCACAGACAAGTGGCTGGAGTACCTAGATCTCCGCAGTGCACGGCCACGCACCTTACAGGAAACGCTGGTCGCGGGCCGGTCAGAGCCAATCAAAGGGCCGTATGTGGCCCTGGGGCCTTACAATGCCCAGGTCTGGTGTAGAGTATCTCACCTTCTCCCTGCCTAATACTAATGATAAATTCACTCCTACCTGGTATAGTTGGATCATTTTAATGAATTACACTGAATACCTGGATTTATAGAATGTTACAGTGACCCTCTAAGCAGATTAACAATGACTTAACATCCCGTATCCCCCTTGTTGTCTTTCTCTTGTTAACTTTCAATTTGAATGTTACATAAAGGAAAAAAACAATGCCACCCCATCAATCCCAACTATCAGGCCCCCTATGTCTGTTTCAGTAGTTGCTAATAACTAATAACTGGAGCAGAAAATATGGCTCAAATGTTTTTCTTTCAGACTGTACTTTTTAAATTTATGTATGTTTCTTGATAAATAAAGAATTTTAAAAAATAGGCAGCTTGTTCATTTATAGATTGTACATTATCTAGAATGATGCTAACAGGAATTGGCAAGAATTTAAAAAAATCCCAATTAAAATTCAGTAAACAAAACATGCTCTGGCGTCTTTTATCTTCCAGTGCAGCGGCTTTCTGACTCGGTGTCAGGGCTCCGCTGTCGCCTCTGTCGTGTCTCCCCCGATGTATGTTTGTTGTCATATTTCATGTGTAATTAAATCATAAAGCAGCTCATTTGTACATAACGCCAGGCTATTCGCATCCACTCAAGACTTGTCTCCAAGTTTTCTGGCTAATTAACTCATCAGTGCCGGAAAGACGGACCTCTATCACCACCATCTCCTCCTCCTAAAAAAGAAAAGGATCCTCCAATCACCCACCATAGTGAAATGTTTACACCACAGAGAGATGTGACCTGCATGGGCAATGGGGCCTTGGCTTTAGAAATTAGTCTTGTCTTTATGTGAGACATTGAAAATTGAAAGAGTGGTTAGCAACTGTTAGAATGAAAACATTTTAGGTTTAGCCACAAAATACTGTTAGCAGATTTGAGATGTGGAGAGTGGCTGATTCACTACTAGCGGCAGGAATTGCCAGATGAGCGTCTGTTTAGCGCCGCTTAGAGCGACCGCTAGTAGGCGCTGTAAGCGGGTATCGGGCGATGTAACAGAGCGCCTCAGTTGCTGTAGTAACCTGGCTGGCATTGATGAATATAATGTGTGTTGGGCACTCTAACAACAGTTGCAGTGATCGAGAGGTAGCGCCAGCTCAGTGCGTCCAGCACTCGGTGCCCCACACCATATTTAACAAAACACTACACACACACAGCGTGGGCACTCTAAAACTGGGCGCTGTAGCATAGAGCGCCAGACGCTGTGTAATTAAAGTCTGTTTCTGAACACATATACACCAGTAACAAAGCAAAAACACATGGAATGACATTGTTTTAACACTGTGACAATGACACTTTAGTGCCAGACTTGTAATGACAATTCTGCATAAAAATATAAAAAGTCAAAAAAATTTATAAAAGTGTTTGTTTGTAGCCAGGAGAGGTCACACAATGATTTGAGCAATGTAATTGCCAAACACGCTTTTTAAACACAACCAAATGAAAGCCCATTGAAATGTATGGGAGAGCGCTACAGAGTAACAGGTACTACATGGCTCTCCCGAGCCTAGAGTGCCTGTAGCATTACCTGGTGCTATCCTTTCTTAAATACCCCCCTTAGTTTATTTATAAGTGCGGTTGAGCTATAGCGAGATTAGAGCCATAGCAAGCATTGAGTTTACCTGCAGATCAAGAGAAGAGTCATCAGGAAATAAAGGCCAAGCTAAACAAACAAGAACTGGTTAAAACTAGTCCAAGCAGACTTAGACTAGGGACCCAGACAGACATGGAGTATTTTAATGGACATGTGATTGGAGAAAACACATTGAGTCATTACACAACGAGACAAGAAGAGGGCTTACAGAAAAGTGGACTTTATCTTTAAGGCCCAGATGGTGGAGATGGACACGAGCTCTAGGGAACCTCAGATCATCTACCTGAGAGTTAAGAAGTGACTGGATTCTGCAAGTTGCCAGTGTCAATAGTCGGTGTAGGAACATGAGCCAGGGGCTGGCAGCATGGTTGGGGACAGGTTAGGTCAATACGCAAAGAGACTAGAATGAGGATTTATACAGCTAGACAAGAGTTACAGCACGGCAAACCAGCAAGCTCTTGGATGAAGAACCTAGGGATGGATGTTGATTAAGACACATTGTACAATCCATGTGTGGAGCCCAATGGTCTCACGGCAATGCTACCTAAAGGTTGCCTGGCTTGCAGGTACCAAGGTGGTGGGGTTCGGAAGAGCCTAGCTAGAGGCCTTGCTATAGGGCATAGAAGCTGGTAATGCGGGGGATGCTGGGTGCCTTGGTTATTACCAGTCCCTCTGCATGGTGTTTGCAAGGTTAGGGTCTTGGAAGGGCAACTTTTTCTTTAGCATATTTTTTTATATTAAAAAAATCACACAAAATATTTTAATGGACTTGTGATTGGAGAAAAAAGGTTGAGTCATTACACAACGAGACAAGAAAGAGGCTTACAGAAAAGTAGATTTTCCCTTTAAGGCCCTGATGGTGGAGATGAACACGAGCTCTAAGGAACCTCATATTATCTATCTGAGAGACAAGAAGTGACTGGATCCTACAAGTTGCCAGTGTCAATAGTCGGTGTAGGAACATGAGCCAGGGGCTGGCAGCATGGTTGGGGACAGGTTGAGTCAATATACAATACAAAGAGACTAGAATGAGGATTTACACAGCTAGACAAGAGTTACAGCAAACCAGCAAGCTCTTGGATGAATAACCTAGGGATGGGATGTGTATGACTAAGACACCTTGTACAATCCATGTTTGGAGGCCAATGGTCTCATGGCAATGCTACCTAAAGGTTGCCTGGCTTGCATGTACCAAGGGGGGTGCGGAAGAGCCTAGTGCTCTGGAAGACCACAGAGGCCTTGCTGTAGGGCATAGGAGTTGGTAATGCACCGGGGGAAGGGGGGAGGATGCTGGGTGCCTTGGTTTTTACCAGCCCCTATGCATGGTGTTCGCAATGATGGTTAGGGCCTTGGAAAGGAGGCTTTTTCTTTAATATATTTTTTATATAAAAAAAAAAACACATAAAATGAAAAACCACCCCCACTCACAGCAGTCTGTGAGTCCCCCTAGCCCTTGCAAGGACCATTTTATACCACCAAAGTTTGGGACACCATTTACTTTTATGGAATTCAGTGTTTGAAGTCAAGTTCGGGTCTAAAAGTCATTAGCCTCTTAGATGAAGAAATCTCTGTTGCATGTCTATGATTAAGATACATTGTGAAATCCAAATGTATAGCACGATGGCCTCATGTCCGTGATACCCAAAGGTTGTCTTCAATAGGAGATTATGAGAGGTGGCAGCCATAATGGTTATCCATCATGGCCACCATTTCTCATGATCTCCTGTTAAAGAGGTGGACAGATATCCATCTATATTAGATATCTATATTTGCAATACCAACTCCATTATCGGCAGGTGATGCCTGAAAACTTTTCATTATTCAATGTAATGTATTCATTAGTTAAAAACAGAGTAGGCTTATGTTCCTTTAAATGTATCCCTATTTATCTAACATTCTAGATTTTTCTATCACCATGTGCCATTACACAAATATAAAAAAAAAATCATATTTTTGTAAAGCTCCATCTGCCATTGCAGTCATCCCACTTCTCTGGGCTCTCCGCTTCATCATTTTGGCTGCTTCCTGACTCTCAACAGTGCGTCAAAGCCCGCATTGCTCGTCTCCCATATGGATGTCGCTCTCGCTGATTACTACTCGCGTCCATTAAATAAGCTAATACATTAAATATGTAAAGAGCATAATAAATGGACCCTGAAAGCAGCTGGTGGAGCCATTCTGCTAGCAACAGTGGTAAAGGCGCTCAGATGGCTTCTGCATGGAAGAAGTGTTCTAGCAAAAGCGAGGGTGTAGAAACACGAATGGATCGGGGTCAGTTGCATGATGGGATTTTGTAGGTGTGATCTCTTTATGTACATCTGTGCTAGGGAGGGTCATGGTCCAAAGAGCAACTCATTTAGCACCCTCCCTTAGTTAGCACCCTAATAGATAGTAATGTTGGGTGCATCAGTAACTTTCTATTTTAGCTAAAAAGTTTAAAAGAATATCATCAGGGAAAGGTTTTAATTAGCTCTTTATTGTAAGCCCCCCCCCCCAAATCAACCCAATTTTGGATGCATAATCGGTTGCACATTTGGATTGATGATCTGAAGGCACAATTGGCAACACTGAGAAGCATTAGTATCATGGAAAAGAGTCTGGTGCTCACTGAGCGGACACTCTATGGGTTAGGGGAGGGTGGTAGTATGGGGGGGAAAGGAAAAGCAGAATAATGAGGCAGCTAGTTGGATAAAAGTTAAAAGGCAGCGGCCGGCACGGCGCAGGCATGCTCCCTGTTAGAGGGAAGCGTGTGATGCGACCGCCAGTGCCCTCGGAGCCGCTGTGCTAAGACGTCTTTTTAGACGTCCATAGCTCAGCAGCTCCGAGCGCGCTGATTGGATGAGCGGCTGCACATGCGCTGTAGGACCGTGGTGAGGTAAGTTGATGTGAGAGATCTGGGGGATTTCACATAGCGGGGCAGCCCCGATCGGGGTGCACCGGGGGAAGGACCAAAACCCAGGATAGTCAAAATCATGGATTTTGGTCCACTTTAAGCACAACTTGGATATCTCGGGTCCTCTAAGGATGTTGATGACTGACTACTGCCATTCAGCCAATGATCTGGAGCAGGGTCCTAGTTGAAAATGACCAGATGTGGGACAATGTTCCCGCAAATGTCAACAAAGTAGGCCATTTTAATGTTCACAGTTTTTGGTTGCACTGAGACAAAATACCTCAAAGTTGTGGTTGTCCCACCAAAAAGAAATCTGGTTAGAACAGGTTCACCAATACCCGTCAAATGCTAAGCAGGACACCTCATGGCCCCAGAAGAATCTACTTCCCAAACAAATTGTCCCATCCCCCAGGGTTGGGTCTTCGAAACTCGGTCACTTGTCCCCTCCAAGCAGTGCTGCAGTGCTAATGAGATAAGAAGGCATCTTGTGATTTAGCAACCACGCAAAATCAATAATTAGATTTGGGTCAAAGTCAAAATGTAAATCTAGATGGCGTACACCAATGAATACATTTGCATCGGCAAGCTCGCCTCTTCATTAAATATAGAAATGTGTGACAATTACATTTCTCAGCAGGTAATTTCACATGCGGCAAAGTACCGCTGGGTTATATTTACAGTTCGAAAAGTTATGACGGCATTGGATGTATATATCTGACCATGACGCCGTTTGCCGCTGGCCCCCCGGCTGGGCCGCGTTAGATTTTATTGCAAGGAGCCCGAAATTCACTATGGATTATTCTAGCAGAATATCTCACTTAATTATCTCTCCGGTGATAAAGGGACTTTCTGTCTCTCCGAATTAGGTTGCTTTGTTGACATAGCGGTTTTCTAGCGCAGAAGGTGAGGACGGCTAATGGAGCGGAGATTGGAATTGGAAGCTGGGAGGGGGGGGGGAGGTCATCACCTTGATGGGGGTCAATGAGAACACAGACTAACAAAGCGATTAAAGTGTATTTCAGAGCGAGGAACTCATCTGATGGGCTAACATAATATTAATTGCCTGATGAAATTTCCAATTGCTACTGGGGTTTGTGTTAATTAGCCCCAAAGCTCTTTGCCGTGTGATGCTTGGTTCTCTCAAAAGCTGAAGGTAAAAAAAATAAAAAAATGAAAAGATAAAAAAAAAAAAGCTCACAAGACAGCTGTACGAGACAAAAATATGTTTCAAAACTCAGCACGCTGTGAGTCAGTAAGTGATGATTTCACTTGGAGCAAAACATTTGTGTATTTTTAGTAAACATATTTGAAGTCATAATTCTGAGGTTTACCTAAATGGTAATGAAATGGGAATATCTGCATTTGCTTGTTCTATCCGGCCATGCTATCTGTGTGTCCAGCCATGCTATCCGAGTGTCCAGCTTGCTAACCAAGAGTCCAGCCTGCTATCCGAGTGTCCAGCCTGCTATCCGAGTGTCCAGCCTGCTATCCGTGTGTCCAGCCTGCTATCCGTGTGTCCAGCCTGCTATCCGAGTGTCCAGCCTGCTATCCGTGTGTCCAGCCTGCTATCCGTGTGTCCAGCCATGCTATCCGAGTGTCCAGCCTGCTATCCGAGTGTCCAGCTCGCTATCCGAGTGTCCAGCCTGCTATCCGTGTGTCCAGCCTGCTATCCGTGTGTCCAGCCTGCTATCCGTGTGTCCAGCCTGCTATCTGTGTGTCCAGCCTGCTATCCGAGTGTCCAGCCTGCTATCCATGTGTCCAGCCTGCTATCCGAGTGTCCAGCCTGCTATCCATGTGTCCATCCTGCTATCCAAGCGTCCAGCCTGCTATCCGTGTGTCCAGCCATGCTATCCGAGTGTCCAGCCTGCTATCCGTGTGTCCAGCCTGCTATCCGTGTGTCCATCCTGCCATACGAGTGTCCAGCCTGCTATCCGTGTGTCCAGCCTGCTATCCGTGTGTCCATCCTGCCATACGAGTGTCCAGCCTGCTATCCGTGTGTCCAGCCTGCTATCCATGTGTCCATCCTGCCATACGAGTGTCCAGCTTGTTATCCGAGTGTCCAGCCTGCTATCCGTGTGTCCAGCCTGCTATCCGAGTGTCCAGCCTGCTATCCGAGTGTCCAGCCTGCTATCCGAGTGTCCAGCCTGCTATCCGTGTGTCCAGCCTGCTATCCGTGTGTCCAGCCATGCTATCCGAGTGTCCAGCCTGCTATCCGTGTGTCCAGCCTGCTATCCGTGTGTCCATCCTGCCATACGAGTGTCCAGCCTGCTATCCGTGTGTCCAGCCTGCTATCCATGTGTCCATCCTGCCATACGAGTGTCCAGCTTGTTATCCGAGTGTCCAGCCTGCTATCCGTGTGTCCAGCCTACTATCCGTGTGTCCAGCCATGCTATCCGAGTGTCCAGCCTGCTATCCGTGTGTCCAGCCTGGTATCCGTGTGTCCAGCCATGCTATCCGAGTGTCCAGCTTGCTATCCGAGTGTCCAGCCTGTTATCCTTGTGTCCAGCCTGCTATCCATGTGTCCAGCCTGCTATCCGAGTGTCCAGCCTGTTATCCGTGTGTCCAGCCTGCTATCCGTGTGTCCAGCCTGCTATCTGTGTGTCCAGCCTGCTATCCGTGTGTCCAGCCTGCTATCCATGTGTCCAGCCTGCTATCCGTGTGTCCAGCCTGCTATCCGTGTGTCCAGCCTGCTATCCGTGTGTCCAGCCTGCTATCCGTGTGTCCAGCCTGCTATCCGTGTGTCCAGCCTGCTATCCGTGTGTCCAGCCTGCTATCCGAGTGTCCAGCCTGCTATCCATGTGTCCAGCCTGCTATCCGAGTGTCCAGCCTGCTATCCGTGTGTCAAGCCTGCTATCCGAGTGTCCAGCCTGCTATCCGTGTGTCCAGCCTGCTATCAGTGTGTCCAGCCTGCTATCAGTGTGTCCAGCCTGCTATCCGTGTGTCCAGCCTGCTATCCAAGTGTCCAGCCTGCTATCCAAGCGTCCAGCCTGCTATCCGTGTGTCCAGCCTGCTATCCGTGTGTCCAGCCTGCTATCCAAGTGTCCAGCTTGCTATCCGAGTGTCCAGCCTGCTATCCGCGTGTCCAGCCTGCTATCCGTGTGTCCAGCCTGCTATCCAAGTGTCCAGCCTGCTATCCAAGCGTCCAGCCTGCTATCCGTGTGTCCAGCCTGCTATCCGTGTGTCCAGCCTGCTATCCAAGTGTCCAGCTTGCTATCCGTGTGTCCAGCCTGCTATCCAAGTGTCCAGCTTGCTATCCGAGTGTCCAGCCTGCTATCCGCGTGTCCAGCCTGCTATCCGTGTGTCCAGCCTGCTATCCAAGTGTCCAGCCTGCTATCCAAGCGTCCAGCCTGCTATCCGTGTGTCCAGCCTGCTATCCGTGTGTCCAGCCTGCTATCCGCGTGTCCAGCCTGCTATCCGTGTGTCCAGCCTGCTATCCAAGTGTCCAGCCTGCTATCCAAGCGTCCAGCCTGCTATCCGTGTGTCCAGCCTGCTATCCGTGTGTCCAGCCTGCTATCCGTGTGTCCAGCTTGCTATCCGTGTGTCCAGCCTGCTATCCAAGTGTCCAGCCTGCTATCCAAGCGTCCAGCCTGCTATCCGTGTGTCCAGCCTGCTATCCGTGTGTCCAGCCTGCTATCCAAGTGTCCAGCTTGCTATCCGAGTGTCCAGCCTGCTATCCGCGTGTCCAGCCTGCTATCCGTGTGTCCATCCTGCCATACGAGTGTCCAGCCTGCTATCCGTGTGTCCAGCCTGCTATCCATGTGTCCATCCTGCCATACGAGTGTCCAGCCTGCTATCCGTGTGTCCAGCCTGCTATCCGTGTGTCCAGCCTGCTATCCGTGTGTCCAGCCAGCTATCCGTGTGTCCAGCCTGCTATCCGAGTGTCCAGCCTGCTATCCATGTGTCCAGCCTGGTATCCGTGTGTCCAGCCATGCTATCCGTGTGTCCAGCCTGCTATCAGTGTGTCCAGCCTGCTATCAGTGTGTCCAGCCTGCTATCCGAGTGTCCATCCTGCTATCCATGTGTCCATCCTGCTATCCGTGTGTCCAGCCTGCTATCAGTGTGTCCAGCCTGCTATCCGTGTGTCCAGCCTGCTATCCGTGTGTCCAGCCTGCTATCCGAGTGTCCAGCTTGCTATCCGAGTGTCCAGCTTGCTATCCGAGTGTCCAGCCTGCTATCCGAGTGTCCAGCCTACTATCCGTGTGTCCAGCCTGCTATCCGTGTGTCCAGCCATGCTATCCAAGTGTCCAGCCTGCTATCCGAGTGTCCAGCTCGCTATCCGAGTGTCCAGCCTGCTATCCGACTGTCCAGCCTGCTATCCGTGTGTCCAGCCTGCTATCCGTGTGCCCAGCCTGCTATCCGTGTGTCCAGCCTGCTATCCGAGTGTCCAGCCTGCTATCCGTGTGTCAAGCCTGCTATCCGAGTGTCCAGCCTGCTATCCATGTGTCCATCCTGCTATCCAAGCGTCCAGCCTGCTATCCGTGTGTCCAGCCTGCTATCCGTGTGTCCAGCCTGCTATCCAAGTGTCCAGCTTGCTATCCGAGTGTCCAGCCTGCTATCCGTGTGTCCAGCCTGCTATCCGTGTGTCCATCCTGCCATACGAGTGTCCAGCCTGCTATCCGTGTGTCCAGCCTGCTATCCATGTGTCCATCCTGCCATACGAGTGTCCAGCCTGCTATCCGTGTGTCCAGCCTACTATCCGTGTGTCCAGCCATGCTATCCGAGTGTCCAGCCTGCTATCCGTGTGTCCAGCCTGGTATCCGTGTGTCCAGCCATGCTATCCGAGTGTCCAGCTTGCTGTCCGAGTGTCCAGCCTGCTATCCATGTGTCCATCCTGCCATACGAGTGTCCAGCCTGCTATCCGTGTGTCCAGCCTGCTATCCGAGTGTCCAGCTTGCTATCCGAGTGTCCAGCCTGCTATCCATATGTCCATCCTGCCATACGAGTGTCCAGCTTGCTATCCGAGTGTCCAGCCTGCTATCCGTGTGTCCAGACTGCTATCCGTGTGTCCAGCCTGCTATCCGAGTGTCCAGCCTGCTATCCGAGTGTCCATCCTGCTATCCATGTGTCCATCCTGCCATACGAGTGTCCAGCTTGCTATCCGAGTGTCCAGCCTGCTATCCGCGTGTCCAGCCTGCTATCCGAGTGTCCAGCTTGCTATCCGAGTGTCCAGCCTGCTATCCGAGTGTCCAGCTTGCTATCCGAGTGTCCAGCCTGCTATCCGTGTGTCCAGCCTGCTATCCGAGTGTCCAGCTTGCTATCCGAGTGTCCAGCCTGCTATCCGAGTGTCCAGCTTGCTATCCGAGTGTCCAGCCTGCTATCAGTGTGTCCAGCCTGCTATCCGTGTGTCCAGCCTGCTATCCGTGTGTCCAGCTTGCTATCCGAGTGTCCAGCCTGCTATCAGTGTGTCCAGCCTGCTATCAGTGTGTCCAGCCTGCTATCCGAGTGTCCAGCCTGCTATCCGTGTGTCCAGCCTGCTATCCCTGTGTCCAGCCTGCTATCCGTGTGTCCAGCCTGCTATCCGAGTGTCCAGCTTGCTATCCGAGTGTCCAGCTTGCTATCCGAGTGTCCAGCTTGCTATCCGAGTGTCCAGCCTGCCATACGAGTGTCCAGCTTGCTATCCGAGTGTCCAGCCTGCTATCCGTGTGTCCAGCCTGCTATCCATGTGTCCATCCTGCCATACGAGTGTCCAGCCTGCTATCCGCGTGTCCAGCCTGCTATCCGTGTGTCCAGCCTGCTATCCGAGTGTCCAGCCTGCTATCTGCGTGTCCAGCCTGCTATCCGAGTGTCCAGCTTGCTATCCGAGTGTCCAGCCTGCTATCCGAGTGTCCAGCCTGCTATCCGTGTGTCCAGCCTGCTATCCGAGTGTCCAGCCTGCTATCCAAGCGTCCAGCCTACTATCCGTGTGTCCAGCCTGCTATCCGTGTGTCCAGCCTGCTATCCGTGTGTCCAGCCTGCTATCCGAGTGTCCAGCCTGCTATCCGAGTGTCCAGCTTGCTATCCGAGTGTCCAGCCTGCTATCCGAGTGTCCAGCCTACTATCCGTGTGTCCAGCCTGCTATCCGTGTGTCCAGCCTGCTATCCGAGTGTCCAGCCTGCTATCCGAGTGTCCAGCTTGCTATCCGAGTGTCCAGCCTGCTATCCGTGTGTCCAGCCTGCTATCCGAGTGTCCAGCCTGCTATCCGAGTGTCCAGCCTACTATCCGTGTGTCCAGCCTGCTATCCGTGTGTCCAGCCTGCTATCCGTGTGTCCAGCCTGCTATCCGAGTGTCCAGCCTGCTATCCGAGTGTCCAGCTTGCTATCCGTGTGTCCAGCCTGCTATCCGTGTGTCCAGCCTGCTATCCGAGTGTCCAGCTTGCTATCCGAGTGTCCAGCCTGCTATCCGAGTGTCCAGCTTGCTATCCGAGTGTCCAGCCTGCTATCAGTGTGTCCAGCCTGCTATCCGTGTGTCCAGCCTGCTATCCGTGTGTCCAGCTTGCTATCCGAGTGTCCAGCCTGCTATCAGTGTGTCCAGCCTGCTATCAGTGTGTCCAGCCTGCTATCCGAGTGTCCAGCCTGCTATCCGTGTGTCCAGCCTGCTATCCCTGTGTCCAGCCTGCTATCCGAGTGTCCAGCCTGCCATACGAGTGTCCAGCTTGCTATCCGAGTGTCCAGCCTGCTATCCGAGTGTCCAGCCTGCTATCAGTGTGTCCAGCCTGCTATCCGTGTGTCCAGCCTGCTATCCATGTGTCCATCCTGCCATACGAGTGTCCAGCTTGCTATCCGAGTGTCCAGCCTGCTATCCGCGTGTCCAGCCTGCTATCCGAGTGTCCAGCTTGCTATCCGAGTGTCCAGCCTGCTATCCGAGTGTCCAGCCTGCTATCCGTGTGTCCAGCCTGCTATCCGAGTGTCCAGCCTGCTATCCAAGCGTCCAGCCTACTATCCGTGTGTCCAGCCTGCTATCCGTGTGTCCAGCCTGCTATCCGTGTGTCCAGCCTGCTATCCGAGTGTCCAGCCTGCTATCCAAGCGTCCAGCCTGCTATCCGTGTGTCCAGCCTGCTATCCGTGTGTCCAGCCTTCTATCCGTGTGTCCAGCCTGCTATCCGAGTGTCCAGCCTGCTATCCGTGTGTCCAGCCTGCTATCCGTGTGTCCAGCCTGCTATCCGTGTGTCCAGCCTGCTATCCGAGTGTCCAGCCTGCTATCCGTGTGTCCAGCCTGCTATCCGTGTGTCCAGCCTGCTATCTGTGTGTCCAGCCTGCTATCCGTGTGTCCAGCCTGCTATCCGTGTGTCCATCCTGCCATACGAGTGTCCAGATTGCTATCCGAGTGTCCAGCCTGCTATCCGTGTGTCCAGCCTGCTATCTGTGTGTCCAGCCTGCTATCCGAGTGTCCAGCCTGCTATCCGTGTGTCCAGCCTGCTATCTGTGTGTCCAGCCTGCTATCCGAGTGTCCAGCCTGCTATCCGTGTGTCCAGCCTGCTATCCGAGTGTCCAGCCTGCTATCCATCTGTCCAGCATGCTATCCGTGTGTCCAGCCTGCTATCCGTGTGTCCATCCTACCATACGAGTGTCCAGATTGCTATCCGAGTGTCCAGCCTGCTATCCGTGTGTCCAGCCTGCTATCCGCGTGTCCAGCCTGCTATCCGAGTGTCCAGCCTGCTATCCCTGTGTCCAGCTTGCTATCCGAGTGTCCAGCCTGCTATCCGCGTGTCCAGCCTGCTATCCGTGTACCCAACCTGCTATCCATGTGTCCAGCTTGCTATCCATGTGTCCAGCCTGCTATCTGTGTATCCATCCTGCTATCCGTGTGTCCAGCTTGCTATCTGTGTGTCCAGCCTGCTATCCGTGTGTCCAGCCTGCTATCCGTGTGTCCAGCCTGCTATCAGTGTGTCCAGCCTGCTATCCGTGTGTACAGCCTGCTATCCGTGTGTCCAGCCTGCTATCCCTGTGTCCAGCCTGCTATCCGTGTACCCAACCTGCTATCCATGTGTCCTGCCTGCTATCCATGTTTCAAGCCTGCTATCCGTGTGTCCAGCCTGCTATCCCTGTGTCCAGCCTGCTATCCATGTGTCCAGCCATGCTATCCGTGTGTCCAGCCTGCTATCCGAGTGTCCAGCCTGCTATCCGAGTGTCCAGCCATGCTATCCGTGTGTCTAGCCTGCTATCAGTGTGTCCAGCCTGCTATCCGTGTGTCCAGCCTGCTATCCGTGTGTCCAGCCTGCTATCCGTGTGTCCAGCCTGCTATCCGCGTGTCCAGCCTGCTATCCGTGTGTCCAGCCTGCTATCTGAGTGTCCAGCATGCTATCCGTGTGTCCAGCCTGCTATCCGAGTGTCCAGCCTGCTATCCGAGTGTCCAGCCTGCTATCAGTGTGTCCAGCCTGCTATCAGTGTGTCCAGCCTGCTATCCTTGTGTCTAGCCTGCTATCAGTGTATCCAGCCTGCTATCCGTGTGTCCAGCCTGCTATACGTGTGTCCAGCCTGCTATCCGTGTGTCCAGCCTGCTATCCGTGTGTCAAGCCTGCTATCAGTGTGTCCAGCCTGCTATCCGAGTGTCCAGCCTGCTATCCGTGTGTCCAGCCTGCTATCCGTGTGTCCAGCCTGCTATCCGTCTGTCCAGCCTGCTATCCGTGTGTCCAGCCTGCTATCCGTGTGTCCAGCCTGCTATCCGCGTGTCCAGCCTGCTATCCGTGTGTCAAGCCTGCTATCAGTGTGTCCAGCCTGCTATCCGAGTGTCCAGCCTGCTATCCGTGTGTCAAGCCTGCTATCCTTGTGTCTAGCCTGCTATCAGTGTGTCCAGCCTGCTATCAGTGTGTCCAGCCTGCTATCCTTGTGTCTAGCCTGCTATCCATAAGCCTATTCTGCCATCAGTGTATCTAGACATGCAATCCATGTGTCCAACTTGCAATTATGGCTCTTTCCTTCCATCAGTGTTTCCAGCCTTGCACACATGAGTCTTGCCTCCTATATATGTTTCCAGCCTGAAATGTATGGGTCTTGACTCCTATCTATGTGTACAACCTGGCATACATGGGGCCAGCCTTCGATCTATGTGTCAAGCCTGGCATACATGGGTCTTGCCTCCTATCTATGTGTCACACCTGGCATTCATGTGTCTTGTCTCCTATATATGTGTACAGCCTGGCATTCATGGGCTAGCCTTCGATCTATGTGTCAAGCCTGGCATACATGGGTCTTGCCTCCTATCTAGGTGTCCCGTTTGGCATTTATGGGTCTTGGCTCTTATCTATGCGTACAGCCTGGCATTCATGGGTCTTGCTTCCTATCTATGTGTCAAGCCTGGCAAACATGGGTCTCGCCTCCTATCTATGTGTCAAGCCTGGCAAACATGGGTCTCGCCTCCTATCTATGTGTCAAGCCTGGCAAACATGGGTCTTGCCTCCTATCTATGTGTCACACCTGGCATTCATGTGTCTTGTCTCCTATATATGTGTACAGCCTGGCATTCATGGGTCTTGCTTCCTATCTATGTGTCAAGCCTGGCAAACATGGGTCTCGCCTCCTATCTATGTGTCAAGCCTGGCAAACATGGGTCTCGCCTCCTATCTATGTGTCAAGCCTGGCAAACATGGGTCTCGCCTCCTATCTATGTGTCAAGCCTGGCAAACATGGGTCTCGCCTCCTATCTATGTGTCAAGCCTGGCAAACATGGGTCTTGCCTCCTATCTATGTGTCACACCTGGCATTCATGTGTCTTGTCTCCTATATATGTGTACAGCCTGGCATTCATGGGCTAGCCTTCGATCTATGTGTCAAGCCTGGCATACATGGGTCTTGCCTCCTATCTAGGTGTCCCGTTTGGCATTTATGGGTCTTGGCTCTTATCTATGCGTACAGCCTGGCATTCATGGGTCTTGCTTCCTATCTATGTGTCAAGCCTGGCAAACATGGGTCTCGCCTCCTATCTATGTGTCAAGCCTGGCAAACATGGGTCTCGCCTCCTATCTATGTGTCAAGCCTGGCAAACATGGGTCTCGCCTCCTATCTATGTGTCAAGCCTGGCAAACATGGGTCTTGCCTCCTATCTATGTGTCAAGCCTGGCATACATGGGTCTTGCCTCCTATCTAGGTGTTCCTTTGGCATTTATGGGTCTTGGCTCTTATCTATGCGTACAGCCTGGCATTCATGGGTCTTGCTTCCTATCTATGTGTCAAGCCTGGCAAACATGGGTCTCGCCTCCTATCTATGTGTCAAGCCTGGCAAACATGGGTCTTGCCTCCTATCTATGTGTCAAGCCTGGCATACATGCAGAGGCAAAGGCAAAGGACGCCAGTAATGTATGTATGTGTGTTTATGTCTGTGGGAGACAGCTGGGTGAGAGCTGGGAAATGTACCGTAAGTGTTTTTTTGGGGTTCATGCTGCACACTGGCTGTATTTGGGATGTCCGCACACTGCCTGTATTTTGGATGCCCGCACATTGCCTGTATTTGGGATACCCGCACACTGCCTTTAATTGGGCTGCCCATACACTGCCTGCAATTGGGATGCCCATACACTGGCTATAACTAGAATGCCTGCACACTGCCAGCAATTGAGATGCCCTCACACATCTTGCATTTGGGATGCCCGCACGCTGCCTGCCTTTGCCTGTAATGTGGGATGGCCCACCTCT
Source organism: Gastrophryne carolinensis (assembly GCA_027917425.1). Classification (NCBI taxonomy): domain Eukaryota; kingdom Metazoa; phylum Chordata; class Amphibia; order Anura; family Microhylidae; genus Gastrophryne; species Gastrophryne carolinensis. The sequence continues at coordinate 507,994,356 of CM051236.1, read as the reverse complement.
GCCATTAATGTGGGATACCGCTTACTGCCTGTAATGTGGGGTCTGTAATGTTGTGATTGGGAGAATTCTGCATAATGTCTATAATAGGGTGATTGGGTAGGGAATATTTTAGCATACCATTAGTTTTTTTTTTTTTTCTAATTTTTCTCCTAAATCCTGGGTGCATCTTATGAGCAGGTGCGTCTTATAGAGTGAAAATATTGTATTGATATGGATGTCTAGACACTCAAAATGTTATGAACATCTTCAATTGACTGCACTGGGCTACATATCTTGGTGTCATCTGCAAAAATACAGACAGTGCTCTTAATGCCGTCTTCCATCAGTGCTTTTTTTTTTTCAAAATTTTCTCCTAAATCCTGGGTGCGTCTTATGGGCAGGTGCGTCTTATAGAGTGAAAATATGGTATATATATATATATACACACACACACACAGCAAGCATAATTAGTCATAGAAATTAGTGTCTAGACTTCTCCCAGAAGTATTACGTTTCCCTGACCTCCAGCACTAGTAGTAAACTTTGGGAAGTTTGGCTGTCTCGTCGAGAAAGGATTATGGGAAAAGCCTTCATTTGTTAGACACGGAGCTGCCCATTAATTCAGTTATTGGCAAGTGCCTGAGACATGATGCCGGGATGTGAGAAGTGCTTCTCCTCTGACGGTTACAGCAAGCATCCTTTTTCTTCCTGACGCTATAAATAGATCGGGAAGTTGGACCGCGTTTAATCTTCTCTCTTCCTCTGTCTATTTTTTAATTGACTTTCTCTCCGTTACAGGATTACAGAGCTCCCCAGGGACATCAAATCATCAGCATTGGATACCGGGAGGAAGCCGCCGCACTCCGAAAAATGACAAATGGGATGGGCATCCCTGGCTTACCGGCAATTTCCTCCCAATCAACTTAACCGAATGAGCTCAGCAGAGAGACAAAGACGTGCATTGCGCATGGCAGCAAATCCGAACGTACGCTGCAAGAAATAAACAGTTCTTAAAATGTCATTCTTAGCTGGAAATGCAGAGAAAAAGGTGACTAAATAACAAACTCAATGGGATAGGAAGTTGGAACTTGCCTCAAAAGCTTTCACAATAAAAAAACAGGGAATTAAGGGAGAGAGTCCAGTGCAGCCAGCCCTGCCCTCCCTGGTGCTCTCGGCCCGCCCTGCCCTCCCTGGTGCTCTCGGCCCGCCCAGGGTATGCTCGCCCTTCCCACTCCCTTCACCCCACCCTACCCTGTGCACTTGAAGGGTGCGCTTGGCCCATTCTGCCCTCCGGGGTGAGCTTGGCCGGGCCTACCCTCCCGGATGCACTCGTCACACCCTGGCCTGGTGCTGCACATTGTTAAAAATTACAGGAGGGCAAGACAAGAACTACACAATATTATGGGTGAGAAATGCAACAAGAACTCATAAATGCAAGAGTAAATTAAGGGAGAAAGTCCAGCGCAGCCAGCCCTGCCCTCCCGAAACACCAAGGAGGTTCTACTGCTATAAGGAAGTCAGTTCAGACTGGCGAAACGCATCAATGGAATCTGTTACACCTTCTCACTCGGCCCGCCCTGCCCACCCGTGTGTGCTCAGTCTCCCGCTCCCTTCACCCCACCCTACCCATATATATATATACACACACACACACACACACACACACACACACACACACACACACACACACATTGTATTTAGATGCACAATGCATATAAGAAGCACCCAGGATTTGAGGAGAAATTTTTTTTCCAAATTTTTCTCCTCCAAATCCTGGTTGCATCTTCTATATATGTGCGTCTTAAAGTGTGAAAAATACTATATATATATATATATATATATATATATATATATATATATATACACATAAAGCATAGTTTGTAATAGAAATTAAACTGTTTAATTGTCTAGACTTCTCCCGGAAGTATTACGTTACCCTGACCTCCAGCACTAGTAAACTTTAGGAAGTTTGACTGTCTCGTTGAGAAAGGATTATGGGAAAAGCCTTCAAAGGAATCTGTAACAGATTCTTGCTCGACCCGCCCTGCCCTCCCGGGTACGCTCACCCCCCCCCCCCCCCGCTCCCCTCACCCCACCCTACCCTCCTAGCGCCACTCATCCCACCCTACCTTCTAGCGCCACTCACCCCACCCTACCCTCCCAGCTCCACTAACATGCCAAATGGGTTAAAGACTGTTCCATTTGTATCTCTCCACTAACTGCATAAAAGGATAGACGAAGTTAGTATCCCTGTTCCTGGTACAGTGTTGCAGTGGAGGGTTGAGGTCCATTTTTACCCACACTCTGTTGATAATGAAAAAAAGCAGAGATGGGTGATTAGATAAAAAATGACTTTGTTGATCTCGGGTGGGCAACAACGCCCCGCGCCTCTGAATAATTTCCCGACCTTGCACACCACCCATTATTACCATTTTCTCCATCCATTTCAAAGTGCTGGGAGCCTCGCATCTGATTGCACATCACGGCGCTTTTATACATCAGCATTCATTAATTTTATATTATGCGGGGCAGGGGGCTGACAGGTGAAACATTAAGATCTAGCGGGGATCTAAAATGAGATCTCACTTCAATTCCCTTTTCCTTCCCGCCGCTATCATCAAGAGAAACGGCTTTATTGTAGCGAGGAGAGCAAAAGGAATAAAACAAATTCAAGGACGGCTTGGCCAGACGCCACCGGAGATAATAATGCAGGGGAGCGCGGAGGGTGCTGCACGCAGCAAAACACTTTAGAAAATTGCGGAGAGGGGTCATTAGAGCAAAGCGAAATAAACAAACCCCATTAAATAAGTCTTGCGGAACAGCGTGCTTTCTCCTACCGAGTTTAGAGTAAACGAGGAGATGTGTGTCGGTAAATGGCGGAGGACGCTATGACATACTGGTGTTGCTAACACTACCTCCTGTTTGTATTTCTCAGCAAATTTAAAAAATAAGTATTGTAAAATAACCTGAAATTACCTTCCTATACCTGCAGGGGGCACTGTGCTCTGATGTGTGAAGCTCTCTTATGGTAGCCGGAAGGTGTCTCTTTTTTTTAATCACTATTTGTAGATAGTGTGAGGCTTAACAGTGCATAAACTATCATTCAGCAGGTCACCTCCTAATTGCTGCCGTCTTCCTTCCTGTCAGAACGCAGCTACTTCTGCAAAAGAAACAAGGCAAAGAGTAGTGGCACACCCCCTGAACACCCTTCTGAATTCCTTTGCCATAGACCATCAATTATAGGTCTCGACTTGTGGTCTATAGATGTAGGGGCCTGGGTACACATAGGACCATGCCAGTTGGCTAATATGAAACCCCTGTAGATAGAGTAATACGTCATTCAGCCCTTTTGTGGTTTCCAACCATGAAAGTGTATGGACAGTGTGGTACTCTTATTTAGACTCAAGATGGCAGTAGTGGGAAAAGGCCATAGACAAGCATTGGGCCATACACTTAAATGGGGATTGTTCTAGAAGGTGAGGTAAGAAGGGTTATTTGTCATAACAGGATGCTAAGTGGAAACATAGTTAAAATCCAGAGGATAGTGATTGGTTAGATGGTTTAGGGAGCAGCCTATCAGATGTCGGACATGAGGCCGAACATGTGATGGAATGTTCTGGAAGGTAGTGAGGAGGTATATAGGGAAGCCCCAATTCTAAAGCCCCTGGTACTTAACATTCTTGAATTGTAACGAAACAGGAGTAAATACAGACTCTGACAGAGAGAAGGGGGAGAGAGCAAGGGAAGAGTCCTCCTTGGGGGGCCATGACTTCTTAATTGTACCTGTGATTATGGACAGAACCCAGAGATGTAACAGGATGGATGTATTGTACCTGTGCCATGTTTGCTGTTTGCCTGTGGACTAAATAAAGAGGAACTCTGCTTTAATCTCCCAGATTAGTTCTCATATTTCCAAGCGGCAACAATGAGTACTAACCTCCCCCGCAATTGTTCTTCAACCCCTTATCTACTCAGACACATGTAGAGCACCCTGGGCCCAGAAGAACCTGCTACCTGCCGTCCTCACCGAACACCCGGTGCATGAGGGCTACATAGATCCACCCCCATTTATCAGCTCAGGAAGAACAAGCACAGTAGTATTATGCAAACAAAACATCAAATGATACCGCGCTTACCCAATGAAAAAAAAAAAGAATTAAACAAAAAGCTCAAAAACATGAACAAAGATACTGTAGCGGAGGTATTCAAAGAGACAATAAAACATAAAAGCATTGAGCTCACAAAATATTAATAGTAATAGTCTCTCAGTTGTTTTCTTGGTAGAAAATAAGTCCATACAAGGAGTAATCCCTTCTATAAATCTTCTACGTGTTCTCCACCATTACACCATATGCACTTATCAGATTCCCAAAATAGTTGCGCTTGTTAGACACACTGATGTCATACACCATTTGGATCTCCAATGGGATCAAACTCAATCTCCCAAGTTGCTGGTGGTCCTGCTCCCCTTCAATGGGGTGAAATAAATGTAATAGAAAACATGTGGTGAGTGGAGCTGCTGAAGGAATGGAGTAGGCAAATGACACTAACAGGAGAGGTGGATGAGTGGAGCTGCAATAGGGGCAGTGAATAATGGGCACTTGGGGAATAGATAAGTTGATAGGGTATGATTGATAGGTAGAGCTTTGAAAGGAGTTGGGTCAGGGGATTGGTGAGTGGAGCTACTGTAGGAAAGGGGTAGGTGAATGACACTGGCAGGAGAGGTGGATGAGTGGTGCTGGAATATGGGACTGAATGTTGGGCGCTAAGGACAAGGATGAATTGAGAGGGTAGGAATGATAGGCATAGCTTTGAATGGAATTGGGTGGGGGGATTGGTGAGTGGAGCTACTGTAGCTGCTATAGGAAAGGGGTAGGCAAATGACACTGGCAGGATACGTGGATGAGTGCAGCTGGGATCGGGGTGGGAATGATAAGAGTTATGGGTATAAATGAGTTAGTGAAGTTTTGAGTGGAGTAGGGTGGGGGGATTGATTAGTTAAACTGCTGTAGAAAATGGAGTAGGCAAATGGAACTGGCAGGAGAGATGGATGAGTGGAGCTGCTGTAGGAAAGGGCTAGGCAAATGACACTGGCATGAGAGGTGGATGAGTGGAGCTGGAATGTGGCAGTGAATGATGGGAGCTATGGGAATGGATGAGTTGAGAGGATATGATTGCTAGGTAGAAATTTGAATAGAGTTGGGTGGGGGGCTTGGTGAGTGGAGAGGTGGATGAGTGGAGCTGGAATGGGTGAGTGAATGATAGGAGCTATGGGCATAAATTAAGTTTTGAATGGAGTAGGGTGGGGGGATTGATTAGTTGAGCTGCTATAGAAACTGGGGTAGGCAAATGGTACTGTCGGGAGAGGTGCATGAGTGGAGCTGCTGTAGGAAAGGTGTAGGCAAATGACACTGGCAGGAGAGGTGGATGAGTGGAGCTGCTATAGGAAAGGGGTAGGCAAATGACACTGACAGGAGAGGTGAAGGAGTAGAGCTGCTATAGGAAAGGGGTAGGCAAATGACACTGACAGGAGAGGTGAAGGAGTAGAGCTGCTATAGGAAAGGGGTAGGCAAATGACACTGGCAGGAGAGGTGAAGGAGTAGAGCTGCTATAGGAAAGGTGTAGGCAAATGACACTGGCAGGAGAGGTGGATGAGTGGAGCTGCTATAGGAAAGGTGTAGGCAAATTACACTGGCAGGAGAGGTGGATGAGTGGAGCTGCTATAGGAAAGGGGTAGGCAAATGACACTGGCAGGAGAGGTGGATGAGTGGAGCTGCTATAGGAAAGGGGTAGGCAAATGACACTGACAGGAGAGGTGAAGGAGTAGAGCTGCTATAGGAAAGGTGTAGGCAAATGACACTGGCAGGAAAGGTGGATGAGTTGACCTGCTATAGGTAAGGGGTAGGCAAATGACACTGGCAGGAGAGGTGAAGGAGTAGAGCTGCTATAGGAAAGGTGTAGGCAAATGACACTGGCAGGAAAGGTGGATGAGTTGACCTGCTATAGGTAAGGGGTAGGCAAATGACACTGGCAGGAGAGGTGGATGAGTGGCGCTGGAATGGGGGAGTGAAATATGGGAGCTATGGGCATGGATAAGTTGAGAGGGTATGATTGATAGGCAGAACTTTGAATGGAGTTGGGTGGGGGGATCGGTGAGTGGAGCAACTGTAGGAAAGGGGTAGGTAAATGGCACTGGAGAGACGTGGGTGAGTGGAGCTGGAAGAGGACGGATATTTGGATCTGAAGGGTGAGTGAGTGTGACAAGGGTTGGTTGGGATGGAGCTGGGTGAGTGTGGCACTAGGATAGGGGTGGGCGAGTGGAGTCAGGAGGGTTACATGTATCAAATAAACTTCCTTCTGAGACTTAAGAGCTCCTGGAGAAGTTCAGACAGAAGTTGTTGCCTCCTGGCCCCCTCAGGGGCAGGCCTTATTCAGATGTCCTGATGCTGGCCCTGTTCATCACTATTAGTGATATCTTTCCCTTAGGTCACGCCCTCTATTCTAGGCCCCATAGAACAGCGTTATAGGAGCTTCTCACTTCCCTCTTGTTCGCTCCATTTGTTTGATTAAGATATTTCCATCATGTCATATTTCTTGATCTGCTTAGTTACTCGGGAGGTACAAGCCCCTCTTCAGTTCTAATTTAAAGACATGAATTCAGTTCCTCGGCTGTGAAATCCGTCGATGTCTCGGCCTCCATCGTCCTCTTTTCAGCACAGAATTTTTTCAATAATGATTTAAATGCCGAAGGAATTTGCAATTAAAAGAAACGTTTTCTTTCTGCGTTTGAAAAAAAAATGTTCTGAGCAAACTTTGAAAATAAGTAATTTAATGGAAAGACAGTGCGTGCCGAAAGGTAATTTAATTCTCTCCAATCGAGTCTGGCTGCCAAATGTACACTCAAAAAATAATATCCCAGGCGGTGACTTGGGGTCCTTTCAGAGAATGAAGAAAAATAAGAACTAAGCTGGCAAATAATTACAATTGGAAGGATAATCCTAAGGCTGTCCAGAGACATTGGATGTCCATCAGGCTTCAATTTATGGCGTGTGAAAAAGTCCACCTCTATCTATGAGCTAGTTATTGGTAGAAATGAATGGCTAATCAGTGGTCTCCAAACTTTATTGCCCCGAGAGCCACAGTCAGCACTAAGAGAGGGTCACAAGCCACAGTCAAGAAATTATAGAAGCCAAATATCGCCAGAGCCATAATTGCCGTTCAGGCTGTCCTAAGCCCTGTGCTTGAAAGTCTTGGTTGACGAGTATTAAAAGAAATTAAATTAAAAATACTGGGTCCCCCTAACATGCACTTGGACATCCCATAAATAACATAAATATGCACTATGGGTACCTGAAATTGATCAGATATCCCACTTTGGAACACTTTGGACATCCAGGAACTCCTGGAGTGGTGACCAGCATGCCACCTACTAGATACCAGTTTCCTCCTACACATAGGATGTCTCTGCAGCAGGGAGTGAGTGGCATGGGTGGGGTACATGTCCTACTGTTGCACTGAAGGTGCTAATGCATCCCTGTCCCCTCATCTCTGCCCCATTGGTTGTATTCTATGGTTCTATCCCATTAACCCTGACCCATCCATCCCTATCTCCTCAGCCCTGATCCATCCCTGTCCCCTCAGCTCTACCCCAACCATCCATGTCCCCCCAGTTCTGCCCCATCCATCCCTGTCCCCTCCACTCTGCCCCACAGCCCTGTCCCATCCACCCCTCTACCTTCAGCTCTGCCCCATCCCCTCAACTATAAACCTCTTCATCCCTGTACTCCCAGCTTTGCCCATCTTCCCCTCTTCCTTCCAGCTCTGCCAATCTATCCATCTTTCTTCCAGCTCTACCCATCTACCCCCCACCCCAGCTCTACCCAGCCATTCCTGTTGTTTTCATTATGCCCATCTATCCCTCTTCCCCCAGCTCTCTCTCCATCCATCCATTCTTGCCCTTCCTGAATTGTCCATCCCTCTTCAACAATACTCTGCCCATTCATGTGGGACCAAATTAAAAAACAGCTCCAATAGGGGGTTGGAGGGCAAGCAGTCCCACTTAGTTTTGGTCATGAAATTTTTAGACCCATGACCTAGGACTCTCCATTGCAAAGGGGCCCACGGAGACCATGCCGCCCGAGGGCCCACATAAACCTGGAGCCGGCCCTAGATGGGAGTATGGAATCATATTAGGGAACATTTTGTGGCTGCATTTTGGGAATCACTGTTTAAGGTCTACCCTGCTTGGCTTTATCTCTAAGGCCCCCGTGCCACCTAACAGCTGCTCATTGCACATTTATTTTTAAAGCACATGTAAAATCCTGTGACAAAAGCATATTTATTCTATACATTTGCATTTCCCTACCGCAGTCAGCGCAACCACCCCAAATGTGTTTACACCTTCCGCTCACACTGTATTTCTGTTGGCTCCTGTTATTAGTGCTTCGCAGCATATATTTTGCAAATCACGATTCCCAAGCTGCCTTTATGACAACAGTGTGATTTTCCTCAGAGCAACTAAATATTTATAACACGCCGCCTAATAATTCCCATCTGCATGTTGGGACTACTGTGGCTGCGTTATTCTACATTTGCTCAAAATCATCCGATCAGTTATCTATCAGCAGGTCTTCCTAGTGACATGTTGGCTTTTGCCACTTAAAGTGGACCAAAACCCACTGAAATTGTGAAATACAGTTTGGCAAAGCCCCTGCCGATACTTCCTTCTTATGCAGAACTAGTGTAGAACTAGAAATTATTCTGCTTTTCAAATTATCCTCATTGCCAGGCACAAGAGTGGCAATGAATGGACGAGGCGGAGCTTTACAGCTAAAACAGATGCCATTATCTGGCATTAGAGTGAAGTAGGGACAGTGAAAATTGACAAAATGTACTCTTAATTCACAAATGCCTGGCACGGGCATGCGCCCTGCTAAAGTGATAGCGGGGATGCGTCCGCTGCTTGTGCATGCGCCGTTGGACCAGGAGAGAAGGTGAGATATTGGGCGACCCTGAGGGGTATCACACAGAGGTGCATCCCAATCTTCGATGCCCCGGGGGGAGGGAATCTAGCAGGCCTGGAATCTTATAGATTTCCGGGTCAATCTGCTTGGGTTTCCAATCTGCCTGGAAATGTATAAGATTCCTGGACCAATCAATTCCCTCCCCCGGGGGAATCCAGAATCAGAATGCCCCACTGTGTGACACCCCCCAGGTCGCCTCATACACTTACCTTGTTTCCCAGTCCAACGGCGCATCCCTGCTATCTCTCTAGCAGGGCCGGCATGGGCATGCTCCCTGTTAGAGGGAAGTGGGGAATGCGGGCAGCAGCGCAATCTGAGCCGTTGGCCTTAGGCAAAGGCTTAGACGACGTGACATCATCGGCTCCGAGCGCGCTGATTGGGTGAGCGACCACGCATGCGCCGTAGGACCAGAAAGAGGTGAGTTGGCATCGGCTATCAGTTAAAGTCAGACAATGTATATAATTATAGTATAGTATAGTATTCAAATATACTATAATTTTATACATTGTCTGACTTTAACTGATGCGTATTAGAGCCGTTACTTGGGGGACCCCGCAGTTTGTTTTTATGTTTTTTAGATTTGTCTTCAAAGTCGCTTTGGGTGTGAGGCCATTTTCTCTTAGGGGCTCATTTGGGGGCATCTCTAGAGCCCCGATAGTGTATATACATAGCTTAGGCAAACACATTATTGCTACGGCAAACTGTTTTCTTTTATAACACAGAGTTGCAAACAAACAGAAATTTAAAAAAAGAAATAACAGATAAGCTCAGCACATTGAAGACATCACTTTGCCACACAGTAATGGAAACTTTTAAAAAAGGCATCAAAGGTGGAATTACCCTTTAATAAATGTTGTTATGCTGTATATTCATGTTTAGAGCAGAAACGTATTACGTGATATTTCTTGTTGACAACGATCCACTTCTCTCAATAGTAAAGCAAGGACGCGGGCCATGGAAAATAGTGATTTAAAGGGAGCCTATTATCAGGAGGTGACCCTGTAAACTGTGCGGTTATGATTGAATTTAGTTGATGGTTCAGAAATCTGCTCGTCCCAAGGTCGGAGAATGAAATAACAGACGTTATGTTGAGTGACAGTCCATCCGCATAACTGGCGACACCTGAAACCTCATTTATTTCCTTCTGACCTTAAATCCCCGGAAAATGTAAAAAGATGTAAAGAATACAGGTAGAGGCATAAGACAAGGCACGCGGGATGCTTGACGAGGTAACCCCACCTTTCTGCTTCTGGCTGATAAGGGATGACAGGGAAGTTAATTCAGCAGCATGGCAATGTCGGAATAAAATATAAGAAGAAAGTTGAGGTCACCATTACGGGGCTCGAGGTGTCTATGTTTGTCCCTTCCTTCTTTTAAGCCACTGCTTTGCTTGTTCTTCTGGCTCGAGGCTCAGTCTGTCTATTCTATAGCTAAAAGTTTCTCCAGATTACTGCCCAATCCTCAGATGAGTTCTTAGCTAACCTGACCTATGTGTCTCTCCATGTTTCTTCTCATGTAGAATAGACTTGTATTGGTTTTCTCTTAAACTGGATCTTCAGCATGATTTAATGAAAAGCCCAAACACTTAAAGAGAACCAAAGCCTACCCTGGAGTCTATGAGACCCCAGGGCAGGCATATTCCCTTCCCCGTGGCACTCCAATCGGGGTGCCCGCTGTCTGAAACCCCCCAGTGTAAGGTCTGGAGTTCCGCCTCAACCTTCGCCTGATTCTTTCTGGAACATTTCTCTGTGGTATGCTGCCTGTCCAGCAGTCAGCACTGTTCTGCAGAGCTCCCGGAAAACAGCCAGCACCTGTGCTAATTACTTGCTGGCCTTTATATGCTGATGCTGCCATGCAGTCAGTGGATTAGCATTACTCTGTCTTCTGGAACCTGAACTCTGTACCCAGAGCCTTTGAACCTGATTCCTGAAACCTGAACTCTGAACCCTGAACCCAGGACTTCCTTGTCAGCCATTGCTTTCCCTCCTGTTTGCTGTTTTCCCTTTTTGGACTTACCTTTGGACTGGATCTCATGCATGTATATTTTTACGCACTGCACATTGTGTATGTATAGCAATCTGAGTGTGAATGTTTGCTTGTTTCCCACAATAAACTCAGTTTGCTGCATATTCATAGGCTCTCTGCCTCGCAGTTCTCAAATTACTGGTCACTCTTTATTAGTGGATTTCTCCCTTGACATATCCGTGACACCCAGGTCACGCAACCCCTCTATCACAGTGATGGAGGGGTGACGGCCATAATAGCAGAAGTGGGTGTTCCCTTGTGAAAGTAAACTGGTGTTGAGCAGCAGGGCACCCAGTCTTGGTAATTGGTTTGGGGAATTGTCAATTGCCAGAGCCAGGTGGAAGAGTTGTGGTGGGGTGGAGGAAAGATAACCATCGTTTTTCTTTTTGCTTTTGTCTTGAAAGACCCTTTAACTTATTTGAACATTTTAAAACTCTACCAAAAGTTGTTTTTTAACATTTCTGCTTTTATTGTAGGTTCATTTTAAGGGCCCTGCTGTGTGAAACCCCCCTGGTAGCCCGGAAACTCACATTCTTTCCCAGTCCAACAGCACATGTGCGAGCAGCGGCCAGGTATTTGTGAATGACCAGCTCAGGCAAGCTCCCTGTTAGGGGGTAGTGGGTGATGCGTCGGCCAGCGTGCTCGGATCCCCTTGCGTTAGACGAGCTCCTGGACGAAGGGGCTCGAGCGAATCCAAGCACGCTGATTGGACGAGCGGCCGCACATGTGTCATAGGGGTGGGAAGAGGTAAATTTGTTCATGTGACCTGGGGGGTTTCACACATCGGGGTGCCTCAGGGGCAAGGACCAAAACCCAGGATAGTCAAAATCCTGGATTTTGGTCCACTTTATAAAGAAAAAATATTCCCCAGCAACTAAAATTAAAAATGTTAAATATATCAGTCACTTACATTAATTCACTTTATTCTTTCCCCCGCTGGGCTGCAACTCTGTTCAGAACTCTAGGATACAGGCGCCGCCATCTTGCCTCAGAAGCATCACATACTGAGGAGAGGAGTGGGGGTTAAAGTGCAGAGGGTGGGGTTATAGCTCTGCTTTGCACAAACAGAGCAGAGCTGGGGTTAGGGAAAGGACAGCAATCCCAGAATGCAGAGCAGCAAAGTCAGAAAACATTTTCTGTTTGCAGGCAGCCTGAGACCCCATCTGCCACCATCTTGGAAGTTTAAAGGCTTAAAAAATGCAGTAAAATGCAGGTAGGATGATTATTAATGATGGCAATCTGTATGTACAGGGTGTGGGAAACATAAGATATGCTCTTATTCAGGTTGAAGGTCCGGATTAATGTGAACAATCTGTATGTAGGGGGGGGCATATAAGATAGGCTCTTATTCAGGGTGAAGGTTCAGATTAATGTGGGCAATCTGTATGTACAGGGGGGGGGGGGACATAAAAGATAGGCTATTATTCAGGGTGAAGATCCGGATTAATGTGGGCAATCTGTATGTACAGGGGGGATAGGTATAAGATAGGCTCTTATTCAGGGTGAAGGTCCGGATTAATGTGGGCAATCTGTATGTACAGGGGGAAACATGTAAGATATGCTCTTATTCAGGGTGAAGGTCCAGGATTAATGTGAGCAATCTGTATGTACAGGGTGGGGGAAACATATAAGATATGCTCTTATTCAGGGTTAAGGTGTGGTTTAAAGAGGAACATCGGAGGTCCTGAAGAAAATGTGTGAACCTCCCCCCCCCCCCAATCTCCAGTTTAACTCACCTTCTCCTGGAACCCTCACCTTGTCTGTGCGCTCCGGCTGCATCCCTGCTCAGCTCCAGCCATATGCAAGGTGCGTGGGTGTCATGTCCCACGGCATGCATTTTATTTTACCCGGGGTAACAGTTTAATATATGTTTATTTGCAGCTCAGCGGTGTGCTTTTAATTCCCCTTGTCCCTTCCTGGCTCCCTTAGTCTTGCTCTGATGCAAGTAACTCCTCCGTTCTTCCCCTCCCTTTCTGCCATTCCTAATGTGGCATCCAAGCTGTGCACACCTGCTGTTACCTTCTGCAGCTACAGTCCTTTTACCTGTTGTTGCTGTATGGATTACACCACAAGTTTCCAGCTGTATTGAACGTACATGTCTGCTGGAACAAGATTCTGTACCGAAATAAAGCTTGGGTTCCATACAACCGAGTAAGCTATCTGCCAAGCCTTATGGAGTAAATAAACATCATAAACATCCATCACAGACACACACAGGGAACATGGAGCTGTTTACAGGATTCCATTTACTGCCATTTGAGTCAGAATAGTGGGAGATGCAGAAGGCAGTGCCGCCCGGCACCCTTTGGCAACATTCGGTTTAGTCGTCAGTGGTGCCGAAGGGTGTTTGATGAGTTTGTTCTGTTGGTCTGGTTTAAGTCATCTTTGACTGTCGGTCCACTTTAACTTCCCCTGTTGTTCACAATGACATCAGAGGAATTTCCTGTGATGTCACTGTAAGTGACAGGGGGTGTGAAGGGCTTAAACGTCTACTCACTACTGGCACTATAAAAGCCCCTCCATATGGCAAGAGTGATGGGAGCCCAGACATAGATGCTCCGCCCAGCTGCAGAGGGGGAGGGGCCTGGAGGAGGCGAGTTCTGCTTTTTTCCTTTTTTTTTGTTATAAATTCAGACAAACCTGAATTTCTTGGGGTAATTTGACTTGAATAGTCTGAATTGGATTTTAATGAAATTTTCTCTTCTCTAACTATGGCCTCAATTCAATAAAGGTAGAAAAAAATTCTCATGTTAGTAAAAGATTCAATTCATGAGAAAAAAGCCTGAGAATGTCACTGTTAGTGAATCACCAGATAGGAAGACAATGAAAGTCAATGGCAGTTTTTTACTCCTACGAAAAGTAGAGAACTTTTTACTCCTTTCTACACTGTAGTAAAAGCTGCCATTGACGTTCATTGTCTTTTTATCTAGTTATTCAGTAACAGTGACATTCTCAGGCTTTTTTCTCATGAATTACATTTTTTACTACCATGAGAATTTTTTTCTACCTTTATTGAATCGAGGCCCATAACTGCAATGGTGGGAATTCTATAAAGGACATAGTAGAATCATAGTAAGGAAGAATATCAAAGCCCATCCTAGAAGGTTCTTTTGCTGTCTGGATATGTTTCTGTTTTCCGTACACTGTGTTTGTTCCTTGTTTCTCCCAGCACTGTAACAGTTAGCAGTTCCTTTTATCTACAAACAGTGTCTGAGACAAGAGCCGTGGCCTTTAAAACCATACGCTGAGTCTTCACCTTCCATGGCCATGTGATTTGCATCTGAATTCCGCCCGTGGAAGCTCAGTCTTGCGCTATAGTGCCTCTGCAAATAACAAAGGTTAAGTGTCGGCAACCTCTGTAAATGGCGGGAGACAAGAAGTATCCTAATGAGGGGGCCATCCCATGATGTGTGAGATGCCGCGTGCATTTCAAAGATGGAAAGGGTCGCCCAAAGCCAAGAAATGTGCTGATGCACCAGCTAGATGAGAGCGGCTCAGATTAAAGGACAAGCTCTGTCAAAGAGCTAGATAAAAAAAAAAAGCTGAGAGAAATGTTCTCTCTTCTATTAGTACAAAGCCTTCCCCAGAGAAATGCTTGGGTTCCATACAACCTAAATCTCTGGGCCTCCTCCTGTAGAGGTCCTCCTGACCCACCCCCTTATTGGTGTGGATTCTGTACTGTTCCCCAGACAAAGCTTTCCCCAGAGAAATGTTTGGGTTCCATACAATCTAAATCTCTGGGCCTCCTCCTGTAGAGGTCCTCCTGACCCACCCCCTTATTGGTGTGGATTCTGTACTGGTCCCCAGACAAAGCCTTCCCCAGAGAAATGTTTGGGTTCCATACAACTTAAATCTCTGGGCCTCCTCCTGTAGAGGTCCTCCTGACCCACCCCCTTATTGGTGTGGATTCTGTACGGGTCCCCAAATAAAGCTTTCCCCAGAGAAATGCTTGGGTTCCATACAACCTAAATCTCTGGGCCTCCTCCTGTAGAGGTCCTCCTGACCCACCCCCTTATTGGTGTGGATTCTGTACTGTTCCCCAGACAAAGCTTTCCCCAGAGAAATGTTTGGGTTCCATACAATCTAAATCTCTGGGCCTCCTCCTGTAGAGGTCCTCCTGACCCACCCCCTTATTGGTGTGGATTCTGTACTGTTCCCCAGACAAAGCTTTCCCCAGAGAAATGTTTGGGTTCCATACAATCTAAATCTCTGGGCCTCCTCCTGTAGAGGTCCTCCTGACCCACCCCCTTATTGGTGTGGATTCTGTACTGTTCCCCAGACAAAGCTTTCCCCAGAGAAATGTTTGGGTTCCATACAATCTAAATCTCTGGGCCTCCTCCTGTAGAGGTCCTCCTGACCCACCCCCTTATTGGTGTGGATTCTGTACTGGTCCCCAGACAAAGCCTTCCCCAGAGAAATGTTTGGGTTCCATACAACTTAAATCTCTGGGCCTCCTCCTGTAGAGGTCCTCCTGACCCACCCCCTTATTGGTGTGGATTCTGTACGGGTCCCCAAATAAAGCTTTCCCCAGAGAAATGCTTGGGTTCCATACAACCTAAATCTCTGGGCCTCCTCCTGTAGAGGTCCTCCTGACCCACCCCCTTATTGGTGTGGATTCTGTACTGTTCCCCAGACAAAGCTTTCCCCAGAGAAATGTTTGGGTTCCATACAATCTAAATCTCTGGGCCTCCTCCTGTAGAGGTCCTCCTGACCCACCCCATTATTGGTGTGGATTCTGTACTGGTCCCCAGACAAAGCCTTCCCCAGAGAAATGTTTGGGTTCCATACAACCTAAATCTCTGGGCCTCCTCCTGTAGAGGTCCTCCTGACCCACCCCCTTATTGGTGTGGATTCTGTACGGGTCCCCAAATAAAGCTTTCCCCAGAGAAATGCTTGGGTTCGATAAAACCTAAATCTGTGGGCCTCCTCCTGCAGAGGTCCTCCTGACCCATCCCCTTATTCATGTGGATTCTGTACTGGTGTGTGGTTGTTTATGGGTCCACTGTTGCACAAAGGTTGAAGAAGAAAGGTTCAGTGTCCCACTGGGCTTACTGGTGGTTGAAGGGGGTGGGTTAAAGAAGACCAAAACCCATCCTGGAGGGCAGGCATCTTCGGTCCCCCCGGAGCACCCCAATCGGGGGTGCCCTGCTGTGTGAAACCCCCCAGGTTGCCTGAAAACCCTTTGTTCCCAGTCCAATGGTGCATGTGCAAGCTGAGGCTGCATCCCCGCTATCCCTTTAGCAGGGTGCATGCCCACGCCAGGCATTTGAGAATGGCCGGCCCGGGCACGCCCCCTGTTATAGGGTTATGCATCATCCAGCGCTCTTAGATCCACTTAAATTAGAAGAGCTCCTGGGCGAAGGGGCGGGAGTGGATCCGAGAGCATTGATTGGACAACCGGACTGGGAAGAGGTGAGTTTGTTCGGGTGTCCTGGGAGGGATTAATGGAATTGCTTCATGCCGTAAATGAGTGGAACTGGGTGGCGATGGGAGAAGAGTGTAGCCGGGTGGAGGGATGAAGCTGGGTGCACAGATGATAGGTGAGGGGGTGAGTGGATCTAGGAAAATTAATTAGTGGAGTTATTAGGATATGGTGTGTCAGTGGAGTTGGGTGTGGAAATGGCGGAGTTCTCAACAGCCAGCACCCTCCCCCACAGACACAAACACACACAGACAATCGGCTGGGCCCCATACAGGAGCCCTAGCTGTACTTACTTAATGCCGGCCCTGCCGACCGCCATCCATTTGCTAGTGTTCTTCTGGATGCACCTTGTCTGGTGTTGGTCTCCTTGGCCTTTGAATTTAGTGTTTGGCCCCTGGCCATCCTATTCCTTCATTCCTTCATCCACTCCTGCTTTAGCCTTCTGTCATCCTAGTCATCCCTGCTGTTGTTTTTTTGACCCGCCTCGTTCTGTCTGTCTGCAACCCCCAGAGGACCTTCCTGGCCCTGTGTATCCATGTCATCTAGATGTGACGGGCAAGGCTGTATTTAGAGTTCATGCTGCCCTAGGCACTATTTGTGCTTACGCCCCCCCCCCCCAGCTAAGTGCACCAGGGGCATCCCTTTTAGGAATGCCCAATGTGTGAACTCCCACATCCCTGCAGCTGAGGCGATTCAGATATGCTGGGCATGGCAGCGCACCTTACACTGCAGAGAAACCCGCGATGTGACCGTTCCCTATGGTGATGCTCAGTCCAAAACAATGCTTTATGCAGTGCATTAGTATGTACACCATAAAGCAATGATTGGACAAGAGCCTGCACATACGCCATGGGAACAGCAGAAAGGTAAGTTGTGGGTGATCTCGGGGTTTCACACAGTGGGGCATCAAAAATCAGGATGTCGCTGGGAAAAAAACCCCCATCAACGGCCGACCTAGAATCTAAAAGATTGCAGGGCCAGCCGTTGGCTTTTTCCCGGGGCATCCAGAATTGGGTTGGCCCGCTGTGTAAAACCGCCCAGGTCACTAGTAAAACTTACCTTTTCACCAGGTCAACGAAGCATGCACAAGCTTGTCTCCAAACGGCTCTGATTGTTTTCTATGGGGAGCTGCACTGCCCCATTCCCGGGTACACCTAGTGGCGAGCGCTCCCGTCCCAAGCCTATCCAAGCCTATGGGAGCTGTTTTTCCAAAGGAGTAAGCAGCTCATATTGGCTTTGCGCCTGAGCATTCGCTGTGGGAACGCATATGGGGTGAGTTTTTGGGAGATTTCTGGGGGGGGGGGGGGGTTCATATAGTGGGGCATCCCAATTTGGATCTGAACAAAACCCAAGAAGTCAAAATCCCTGGTTTCGTTCCGCTTTAAGCAACCCAAAACCAGGGGGCAGCAAGAATAACAGGGACTATGGCCAGTGGCGTAACTACATGTGACTGGGTCCTAGTGTGAACATGAAATGGGGCCCTTTCAAGACTCAGATACCTTTTTCCAGACTTTTCATTTAATTGGATGCAGCTAGACAACTGAAACAAGAGAGATAAATGGAGCTTCCGTTCTCAAGATGATGCCAAGTAAGCACAAATCTGATAAAGAGGGAAGAGGGGTGACACTGATGGTGCCCCCTTGGTTTACGATGTGGTTGCATCCCCTATGGTTACACCCTGGCAGCTGCCATCCTTGGGGCATCCCAAATTGGAATGCCCCACTGTGTAAACCGCTCTCCCTGGAACACTCACCGTCTCCCGGAGCCCTCGTCGCATCTGTGCGTTCTGGCTGCATCCCCACTCACCTGTTGGGGGATGCGGCTGGCGGTGCCGCTCAGCCAAAAAGAGCCAAGTAACAGCGAGCCTGCTGATTGGCTGAGCGAGCCACTCAGTCAATCAGCGCATTCACTCTCGCCCGAGTCTGTGCCGTGGGGGTGGAATTAAGGCGAGTGAAACAGGGCGACCTGGGGGGGGGGGTACACACAGTGGGGCATCCCAATTTGGGATACTGCTGCAGAGACAAACAACACATAAAAAAGTAAAATTCATGTGTGGTGTTCCTCTTTAACGTGTTTGCTGGTACCTTGTCCTGCTGCTGGAAATCATGGAGGGCTGAGCGCTGCGCACAGGAGGAGGATGATCTTCGAACTGCAGTGTAGCCGGCAGTCCACACACTGAGCTGAGGGGAGGAGGAGAAGGGAAGGAGCCGCCATCACACTGCTCTGACCATACTTGCTGCTGAGGGAGGGGGCGGGGCCACGGGGGAGGAGAGGGGGCGGGGCAGCGGGGGAGGGAGGGGTGGGGCATTCTGCCTGAACGTGTAAAGGAATGTGGGATTGCATTGCAGTGTGAGTGCATCACAAATCCCCGTGCTGTCCTGACACACTCACACTGCAATGTAATCCCACATTCCTTTACATGTGCAGGCAGGCTGAGGGATTGCCCATACAGTTACAATGCCAGGAGCAGTGGCAAAGGCAGAGCTGAAACGGGGGCTGAGCTGGGGCGTGGGGACCTGGCAAGGCCACGCCCCCAACTCCCACACTTAGCTGGCACGCCTCTCCTGTCATAGGAAGGAGACAGGTGGCTGCTGAGAGCAGGGGCAGGGCGGGGGTTTGCCTGTACAGTTGCGTCAGCTGGCCATTGTGGCAAACAGCAGGAACGGGGGGGGGCGTACCCCACCTTCCCCGCATCGCCACCTTCCCCGCATCGCCGGGGGGCACCACTGCATGCAAGTTTTTTTTTTTTTTTTTTATTAAATTGTTGCTGGCCTCCGCCCCATACCCGCCCCTGTCTGTAGCTCCGCCCTAGGCACGTGCCTTCCTTTGCCTAGTGGCAAATACGGCCCTGGTGACGGGCCTCCATATTTTTACTGGGGATGAGCTATTTATTCAATGTGCAGTTATGTTATTTATATGTTGTGCTGCGTTTAAATTCTAATACATTTGTTGTCTGTATCAGCCACGACCATGTTGACCCCCATTGTCTATGTATATTGTTGTCCACTGTAGCAACTCGGTCTTGGGTCAGCCTCAATTGGGTTGGTGGACAGTGTTGGCATTTATTTGTGATGGTTCACTTTTGTGTTTTATCTCTCTTTGGGACCATTTGGGGGTTAGGCCTAAAAATCAGGAGTCATCAAGCCCATCAAAAGCTTTATCAAACCTCCTGTACCCTGATCTTTCACCCTTGAGTTTTCTTCTACCTGTTCCCAGTCTAGGCTCCAGCAATTTTCTCCCAGTCTGGCCTTCAGTTCTCTTTTCCCAGTTTGCATCCCAGCTACAGATGTTCACAAACTTGCTATTGTGCACATCCAGTGGCGGACTAGGGCCAAAAAACAGCCACGGATTTTAGCAGCCCATGGCTGGCCTGAGACATTCCTGCTGATGCCGCCCACCAATCACAAGCATGATGCTAGGTTTATAGCATTGGGGTCTGGGGTTCATTGGCGTGTGGGTACATTTAGACTGGGTACAGGGGTCTGAGAGGGAGACTAAGGGACAGGGATTGAATGTGGGGTGTTAAAAGCAGCAGCCCAACTGGACCCAAAGTGCAGTCCTTCTGGAATATCCCTCGGGTCTCCCTACGACCAGGTCTCCCATGTTCGCATCCTATTTGCACACCAGAGAGCTGAGGCGAAAGTATTGGTGAACCACAGAGTAAAGAGAATTTTTTTATTTTTTTTTACGTTCCATCACCTACTATTATCTAGGGCTGCTATTTAGTTACTGACTTAAACCTGGCATCTGATAACCTGTGACCCACAGGCCAAGACTGGGAAAGGCCACTTCCTTCAAGATGGCCATCTGCCCCTCGGCATGTACACTCTGTTCACTACCAATGTACGGAACGTGGCAATGCCTCAGCACGTCACCTCCTATCGCATTGACCGAGGGGTGGACGGCCATATTAGTAGAAGTGGGCGTTCCATTGTTAAAGTAAACTGGTGTTGAGTGGCGGGACGCAGTCTTGGTAAATGGTTTTGGTAATTGTCGGAGCCAGATGGGAGAGTTGTGGTGGAGGGAAGATAACCATCATTTTTCTTTTTGCTGGACAGACCTTTTAAACCGGATCTTCACCCTGAATAGGAGTCTATCTTGTATGTTTCCCCCCCTGTACATACAGATTGCCCACATTAATCCGGACCTTCATCCTGAATAAGAACCTATCTTATATGTTATACGTCCTGGGCCCCATTCTTTTTAATATATTTGTAAGTGACATAGGAGAAGGCTTGGTAGGAAAAGTTTGTCTGTTTGCTGATGATACAAAGGTTAGTAATAGGGAGGATATTCCTGGAGGTGTCTGCAACATGGAAAATGATTTAGCTTTACTGGATAGATGGTAAAAACTGTGGAAACTAGAGTTTAATGTCTCTAAATGTAAAATCCTGCACTTGGGTAGAAGGAATCCCGGCTCTGAGCACCGTATGGGCAGCACTGTGTTATCCAGGACCTCGGAGGAGAAAGATTTAGGGGTACTGATTACTGATAGCTGCAAGATGAGTGGACAGTGTAGCCAGGCAGTGGGAAAAGCAAGCAGGATGCTCGGCTGCATAGCTCGAGGAATCACCAGTAGGAAGAGGGAGGCTGTGATGCCGCTGTATAGAGCCCTGGTGAGGTCACAGCTAGAATACTGTGTGCAGTTCTGGAGACCTTACCTGCAAAAAGACATTATTCAAATAGAACGTGTCCAAAGGCGGGCAACAAAAATGGTGGAAGGACTTAAACTTAAAACTTATCAGGAGAGACTTAAAGAACTTAATTTGTACAGTCTGGAGGAAAGAAGGGAGAGGGGGGGGGGACATGATTGAGACCTTTATATATGTGAAAGGATTGAATAAGGTTCAGGAGGGAAGTGTTTTTAAGAAGAAGCTTAATGATAGAACAAGGGGGCACAACCTGAAGCTAGTCGGGGGGAAGATCAGGAGCAATGTTAGAAAATATTATGTTACAGAAAGAGTAGTAGATGCTGGGAACAAACTTCCAGCAGAGGTAGTTGAAAAATCAACAGTCACTGAATTTAAACATGTCTGGGATAAGCACACATCTATCTAAGAGAACATAGAGTATACACATAAGATACAGAGAACATACAGTATACACATAAGGGCAGACTAGATGGACCGTATGGTCTCCTTCTGCTGTCAACCTTCTATGTTTCTATGTTTCCCCCCTGTACATACAGATTGCCCACATTAATCTGGACCTTAACTCTGAATAAGAGCCTATCTTATACGTTTCCCACACCCTGTACATACAGATCTCACATTAAAAATCATCCTACCTGCATCTACTGCATTTTCTTAGCCTTTAAATATCCAAGATGGCGGCCCATGGAGTTTCAGGCTGCCTGCAGACTTCAAGTGTCTGCTCTGCTATGTCTGTGCAAAGCACAGGTCTAACCCCGCCCCTCTGCACTTTTGACCCCTCTCCTCAGTATGTGATGCTACTGAGCCAAGATGGCGACGCCCGTATCCTAGAGTGCACTGCTGAACAGAGTTGCAGACCAAAGGGGAAAAAAATTATAAAGAAAATTTTTAAAAACTTTAATATTTCAATTTTAGATGCCGGGGAATCGTTTTTTTAAGGTTCTGGGCTTTTGATTAAGTGATGCTGAAGGTTCGTTTTAACTTATTTGAACGTTTTAAAACTCCACCAAAAGTTGTCTTTAACATTTCTACTGTTTTTTGTAGGTTCATTTTAAAGGCCACGCGACTCCTTTCCTTCGCACTCTGCTAGATCCTGTGATTTGCTGACATCGGTAAAATAAATGATCTCTAAAAATAAGAGCCACAAACACAATCTATTACCTCTGACATTAAAACGCGCCGTTTTGCTTTTCTGCTTAACCAACAATTCTTATGGCAGCGACGATGTAAAGGTCCACTTTGTAAAATATCATAAATTATAAAAGAAAATGAAAAAAACCAAATAAATAAATAAATAAAAAACGCAAAAGACATTTTAACACTTTAACTAAAATCATTTTTTTACCCCAAAAAACCCCAAAGGAATGGCAGATTTTTTTTTTCTGCTGAATCCCGGTGTAATTATAATGATTACTTAAACGTGTAATTGTGTATAGCACTTAAAAAATGTTTTTTCATCCGGCGGTAAAGACATGTCATAAAAAAAAAAAAAAAAATGGTGATTAAAATTAAAGCAATTAGAATTACTTAACTCTTAATGAATGCTGCAGAAAATAATTGGGCTCATTTAAAGATCTCGGTAGGATTGTGTAATGGAATGTTATTGCCGGGCAACCGAAAAAGCAGAGCGTTTAGCGAGCGTAACCTTTTCAAAGCCAGGACCTGACTTTATTTTTCTCCTTAATAGATTGATTTTTATCTTCTCTCCAGCTGGGTTCGTAAATAAGTCAACATTAGTGCCAAAATCAACTCAGTATGATTGCTGAAAAGCCGCCGACTTGACGTGCAACTGCATCGCTTTTTAATCATTTTTTTTATTGTATGGTTTATGTGTTTTATATGGTTTTATACTATTTTTATATCATATTATTTTTGTTATAGCTCTATTAATATTTAAGTGAAGGTTCTCATTTTAAGGTCAGGGGAAGTTACTAATGAGAAAGCAGCGAATAGAGCAATCAGGAGACTCAAGTGGTCAAGGGGCTTCACCGTGGCTTGTCTCCTTCTTTAAAGTGGATCAAAATCCAGGATTTTGACTATCCTGGGTTTTGGTCCCTCCTGCCGGGGGGCCCCGCTGTGTGAAACCCCCCAGATCGCTGATGGCAACTCACCTCTTCCCAGTCTTACGGCTATAAATTTGTTATCTGTATCAGCCACAACCATGTTGACCCCATTGTTTATTTGTTTTCCACTGTAGCAACTCTTGGGTTAGCCTCAATTGGGTTGGTGGGCAGTGTTGGCATTCAATCAGGAGACTTAAAGTGGACCAACACCCAGGGGTGATCGGCCCGGGAATCTACAAGATTCCCGGGCCGATCACCTCACTCACCGCGGGACATCCGAGATCCCCCCCAAAAAACCCAAACTCCTTACCTGATCCGCCGCTGCTTCCGCCGCCGCCTCCCGCGCGCCCCTCTAGACGTGCGCGCGCCTGCTCCGGCCGTCTGTGAATGGCCGGCACGGGCGCGCGCACGCTGAGAGTGATGCTTGGGAGGCGGCGGCGGCGGACGTGCTGTCTTGGACACCGCTGTCACCCGCTTGGAGGTCGGCGGGGATTGGACGGCGCGGTCACGTGGGAGCGGGGAGAGGTGAGTTTTTTGGGGTTTCTGGGGGGTTTCAGAGAGCGGGACACCCCCGATCAGGGTGCCCCGTCGAAGTGGACCAAAACCCAGGATATTCAAAATCCTAGGTGTTGGTCCACTTTAAGAGGTCAAGGGGCTTCACCATGACTTGTCTCCTTCTTTAAGAAGCCCTCTTCCCTAACCTCTAGGCCATAACTGCCCCTCAACATACACTTTGATCTCTCTCCACACAGGAAGGTGACCTACAGTACAGATGAGACAATCTTCAAAGAGTTCTTTCCTTAATCACAGAGTGATGCACACATTACAAAAAGCTGTAAGCTATTTACATTTTAATAGCAAGCTCATCACTGCTTTACAATGTATCACAGCTTAGGATTGAAACAATGATGATTCATCAGCTGCAGCCTAGCTATAACAATGTGATACAATGTAACACTCACCAGTGGCAGGCTTTTTATCATGACTCATCTTGTTTGCTACAGTCACAGCAAGAGAAACAGATAATGCAATTGTTTAAACTCCCAATGCAACATTTGACACTGTGAGTGCTGTTGACTCGTAAGATGTTTTTTTATGTTATGTGGAGGATGGAGGCTGAGAAATCTGTCGCTGACTACAGAAGCACAGTAAGTATAACTAAGCACACTTTCTAGGCCCAGCTCTGTACTTTAACAAGCACGTTGGCTGGCCTTGACCGGCCAGAAGAGTTTTCACGTGACTGAGCCAACAAAGACATGGTTAATTGTGAGGCCGGCACAAGGAGGCACAAGTTGGCATATAAACATGAATATAAATGTATTTAACATTAAATGCACAGATGATGGCACGCATATATACACCCAAATCCCCATACACCCAATAAAAGGCTACGTAGCCAGAACTAAAAAGAACGGGGCCCCCATTCATTCAGGATGACCACGCACCACACACAACCACACTGAATTGCTGGACTATAAAAGTTGCACAGTCCTTGAACCCAGGTTAAATACAGCGTCCCAAATGGATATAGAAAGCTGTAATTGCATCAGTCAATACTTAGAAGAGCGAGAGGTGCTGCATATGTAATGGCTCACATAGCCAGCAGTCATGCCAATGAAATTTGGAAATGTGCGGTGGGAGTGATGGCACCCCCAGTTAATATAGATGCATGAACCGGTGTCAGGTGGTAGTACTGCCACCCGCTCAATCGATGCCAGATACCTTTTTTTTCGTCAACTCTTTTGATGTCTTTGCGCGCTTATGCATGCATACTATTTGCAGTCAGGTAGCATCCGCCACGGAGACGGGGAGGGCGTGGCTAGGCCAGCCGAGGTACGTTTCATTTTCACCTGACACCGGTTCACGCATCTATATTGACTGGGGGTGCCATCACTCCCACCGCCTGGGGCCTCCACTACTTGCCCTGCAAAAGAGGCCTCCACCAACAAAGCTATCAGCAGCAGTGGGGGCCTTCCACTCATGGGCAAGCCTTTTTTTAGTTTTTGCAAACCTGCAGCCAAAGCCACCACAGGGCAGGACGGAGGGAGCAGCAAAGCCGCTGCCAGTAACGCTACAGTGATGGGTGCAGAGCTGTCAATCGGCGGCCACTCACTGCACATAAACCACCAAGCACAGCTGCTGGAAGCTCAATGTAGGGAACTGTTTTCTGCTGGACCAGCAAGGAGTCTACCCCCCGCCCAGAATGGCAAAGCAGGAGTTCCCGAGCAGCACGCACCCGCACAAGGGTGGCACAAGGGACTTGATCTGACTTTCCAGTAAGTAGGCGGGTGCCAGACAACCACCAATCAGTTACTTGGCTGGACTATTATTTTAAAGGAAAAAAAAAAATGTATTTGGGGGCCTCTACCAGATTTTGTGCCCAGGGGCCTCCACCACACTTAATCCGGCCCTGCCCACCGCACACTTCCAAATTTGATTAGCATGACTGCTGGCTATGTGAGCCATTACGTATACAGCACCTCTCCCTCTTTTAAGTATTGACTGACACCATTGCAGCTTTCTGTATTCATTTTGGACGCTGTCTTTAACCCGGGTTTGAGGATTTTGCAACTTTTATAGCCCCGCGTTTCAGTGTGCGTGTGTGGTTTGTTCTTTTTAGTTCTGGCTACATAGCCTTTTATTGGATTTATAGGGATTTGGGTGTATATATGTGTGCCATAGTTACATAGTTAATACGGTTGAAAAAATACATATGTCCATCAAGTTTAACAAAGGGTGTTGGGGTAGGGGAAGTTATTGTTTATTTCATAGGTGGAAGTTATTTATTTTATTTTTTGTTTTTTTTACTGATAACAGCTAATAGCAACTGTTAATGTTATTTTCTTCTAAATAAGCATCTAATCCTTTTTTGAAGCTGTCAGCGGTTGACGCTGTAACAAGCTTCTGTCGGAGTCTATTCCATAGATTTATAGTTCTTATGGTAAAAAATGATTGTTGCCATAATCTGCATTTAATGTTAAGAAAATGTATATTCGTGTTTATATGGAAACTTGTGCCTCTGAGGGTTCCTTGTGCCGGCCTCACAGTTAACCATGTCTTTGTGTTTGTTGGCTCAGTTCAGTAGTGGGCTAGTGAGGCGCTGTAGCAGTGCACAGGTTGTATTTCATTGGGATCTCCCAGGAGTTTTAAACTGTGATTTTGCCCACGTGACTGCCAGCGGACAATCAGAGGACAGCATTTTGGCCGAGGATCGAGGTGAAGGTGAGGATCTTATGATGTTGCAGGGGGCTCCAGCAATCTCTATGCCGCCCCAAGCCTACCACTGCGCTGTCCCACACCTTTTCATTAGAAAACAGGTGCGGGGCCACTTTAAGGACCATTGGAATATACTGCATCTGTCTCTTCAACAATGTCATAAGTTCCAATATTTATGGTTTTTTTTTTTAATGATTACATCTAGGGATGAGCGAACCGGTTCGGACGAACCGGAATTCGCTCCGAATTTCAGGGAAAATTCGATTCGGCACGAACCCGGCATGGTGGGAGCGAGCAGGCCGGCTACACCTGTCACCTGTCCGCTCTCAGGCGCCCTCTGATGACGCGCCCTCTGATGACGCGTCCTCTGATGACAGCTGAGAGCGGCGCCAGCCTCCACGCTCCGACCATGCAGGTAAGTGTTTACTTTTTAAAAAAATGCCGGCATGGTGGGAGCGGGCAGGCCGGCTACGCTGTCAGCAGGCCGGCAGCGGCCCGCTCCCACCATGCCGGCATTTTTTTTTCTTCAGATGAGCGATTCATGAAAGTTCGATTCGGGCGAACCCGAATTTCTTGGGGAAATTCGGCGAATCGCCCGAATCGAACTTTCAAGAAGTTCGCTCATCTCTAATTACATCATAGAATTGGTTGCAAAAGCCCTAAGACGACCTTGCAGTTAGAAATGATTTGTGTTTACTTTTGTTTCTAATTATTTAAAGTTGCAAAAAACACCAAGCTCCTCGTAGTCATGACCCAGATTCACCCGACGCACATCACAACCAACGACGCCTCATCTAGCTGTGAAGGAGCGACAAACACACATGACATAATAGGCCTGAAAAAACGAAGGAGGCCGGGTCAGTTTAGAAAAGATAAAGTGAATTTGCAATTGATTTGCTGGAGCCCCTCTCCTTTAGATTTCAGGTATTCTCTTCATCTTTGTTATATTATGTTTTATTTCTTCCTCTCAGGGGGAATCTAATAAACCTGTGATCCCGCAACACAAACATAAAGTAGAAAAACCAAGAAAGTCAGCAGACGTATGTAACAGAAAAGCAAGCTGGGAGGATTGAAAATTGCCTTTTCTCAAGCAGAGCTGGATTGCGTCCTAAATCTCTTCTCCTCGCACACTCAGAAAACAATTTATTTAGGAACATTAGAAAAAAAAGGTACAGTCATGGCTATCGAAAAAAGGTACAGTCATGGCAAAACCACTATTTAGGGTCTAGAAACACATTTAGATTAAAAGGTAGAATTGTGACGGGTGGAAACCATGGGCAACACTACAAATAGGAAGCATTAGAGCCCTGTCAGTGGAATAGGCCCCTGATAGTGATAGAAACTTTAAATAGTTCTAGTTAAACCCTGTTAGATGCATCTCTTTGGAGTCATTACATCATGAATCCACATGATGGCAGTGTTGCCTAAGGAATGGACCTAACCAATATTAAATAGTCTGGTATCCCCCTTTATTTGGATAAATAGAGACTTAGCCAGGTGGCATTGGCAACATTACCTGCCTTGCCATTGGTTGAGACTCACAGTTAGTTTGTAAAGGCAGCAATACAGAGGTTATAAAAGGGAGAAACCAACCCTTCTAGAGTGTTCTTAAGTTTGGAGCTTGTAATGAGGGGAAGCATTTCAATGTAGTGGAGGAGCTGAGAGACAGCCATGGAGGAGACCAATGGATTGTACTGTTTGCTGTAACCTATTGAACTTTGCTGTTTTATCATGGATGGAAGCCTTTCAATAAAGACCCTGTTGTTTGCACCAAGGAGTGCCATCGATGGAGACCAGTGTTGACTGAAGCAGTAACTGCACCTCCACCCACATATGTCACACCAACATGGGATGCCCTACCTTAGGTCCAAGAACCCCCCCCTCTCCCCAGAGCGCGTGCCCACGGCCAGGCACACACCCGCTACAGAATAGTGGCCTGGGGTCATTATTTTAAAATCATGGCTGCTCCCCAAAAGTCTTCGGCCTGCCTGAGCTTCAGTCTAAAGCCAACCTTCAAGAGAGGAAATACCTGAAGGCTAGTCCATATTTATCATGAAGTGACCACTGTTGCCTGGGTGGAGACTCATCCACCACCGTTGTCCTTCAGAAAGAGATTTGTCTACCACGTCTGCTTCCAATATGAAAATTTATCAACTACCGATGCTTCCCAGGTGGAGACGTAACCACCAATGATGCTTTCTGCATAGAGATTCAACCACAATTGCTGCATGAAATTCGGGATAGGAGTTTTGAAACTCACGCTGCTGCCACTTTCCCTGCTGCTGTGCAATTTAACAAGCAGCGCTGAGTCATAGGCCTTGATTCAATAAGTGTTGAAAAAAATTCTCACGGTAGTAAAAAATCCAATTCATTAAAAAAAAAAGCCTGAAGAATGTCACTGTTACTGAATCACCAGATAAAAGACAATGAAAGCCAATGGCAGCTTTTACTACAGTGTAGAAAGGATTAAACAGTTCTAACCCAATTGATTAATTAATTTGTTAATTGGATTTATTGTATTGCATTATCGATTAATAAAACCATATACAGAGGTGACAAAGCACAGAGAGCCATATATTGGGATGGGAGCTAATACTTTGGGATGGGCTATCTCGCCCTCCTACCAGGACTATAACAATCATTGGTCCATTGTATTACATTATTTAAAGCGGACCTTCACCCTGGATAAGAGTCTATTTTGTATGTTTTCGTCACCCCCTACATGGAGATTGCAAACATTAAAATTCATCCTACCTGCACCTATTGCTTTTTTTAACCTTTTAACATAAAAAATGGTGGCCATGGAGTTTCCATTTGCCTGCAGACAGGAAGTGTCTTCTGAATATGCAGCTCTGCATTCTGGGATTTCTGACATTTTCCTGACCTCAGCTCCGCTCTGTCTGTGCTATAACCCCGCCCCCCTGTACTTGCCCACCCCCCTTCCTTTTCTCAGTATGTGATGCTTCTGAGGCAATCCTAGATTCCTGAATTGAACCGGTTTAAGCCAAATATCAATTTATTAATAATAATTGTTTCTATTGTAATCAGCTGTGATGCCTTCTAAAGCAGTCATGAGCCTTTTATTGGAATTCAGATAGCTTACAGTGAAATGTGATATGTGCATTGTGCTGTAGAATGGGAAAGACTCTCTAAAGATTGTCTCCTCTGTATATTTCTATGTAAAGTGTTATTATATCTTATCTGGCCTAATCAATATACAAAAGGAAACTTACTTTTGCACAAGACTGTATAAACCTGTCTATCTCTGCTGGTCTGGTGTGGCCTGATGCGTGCACGCTCCCCTGTGCTCATACAGTAGATATCACAAGGATTAATTACATTTTTGTCCGATGACTCTAAGCCTGGAGATCGAAAGCCAAGCGGTAGCTTTGTTCCAGTCGGTGGCCCGTTGAAATGAAGATATGGAAGCATTGATCATCAGTGTTAAACCCCCCTCCTGCCCTTTACAGAGACTCTTCATTTTTAAGTTGGAATGCTCTAGTGTCAATTTAGAAGAGGTGACAAGTTCAAGTCGCCAACTATTTGCTTGTTGACCATGAGCTGTGTCTAACGCTGAGAGGAGAAGACGAAGTTAGACGGTGATAATGCAGCCATGAGTGTAACCTACAAGCGTGAAGAAAAGAAATGAGACATTTTAACGGACAGCGCCGGGAGCCGGCCCAGGTGAAGATTATCTGTCTCTGGACGGCCGCCAATTTAATCTTTGTAAATGCCACAAACAAAGAGAAGATCGGGGTTTTTTTTCAGGTCCATTTGCTAATTTTGCCTCGAAAGGTTATGAAGAGCCTTGAGAAAATTCATGTCAACCATCAAGACTTGCCATGACCCGCTGGAATATAGCTAGACTCATATCATATGTCTAAACAATACAGAACTCTCAAAAGTATATTTAATGTGGTTCTTCAGTCAAATATTACTGGACCTTCCTCAATCTACAAATTAGTGGCACTGTATTCCATCGCTGCGGTCGGCTGCTTTGCTGCCTCACATGACTGGTGATGATCAATCGTGTTTGCTAGGAGTTACTGACAGTAGCTACTCTTCCACCCCATAGTACTTCTGATGGGCTTTAAATTTGCCAGGTGGTTATCTATGACAAGAAAAAATAACCCTGCAACACCACAAATATGGTGTGTCAATGTAGTGTCCCCACATCAAATGAAGCAATACACAAAATACTGCGGCCCCAGCCACCGCAGAACCGACATAAAGCCCACCAATCACTCTAAACAATCACATATTAATCCAAGTGAATGATTTCCATGATTCATTACTAGCGCCAGGTATCGGCGGTGAGCGTCTATATAGCGGCGCTTAGAGTGACCGCTATTAGGAGCTCATGTGCGAGTGCTGTAACAGACCATGCCGCCCAAGGACCCACATAAACCTGGACCTGGCCCTGGTGGCAGGGGCAGGTATGGTTCCAACAATCATGATCCTAAGGCTATAGCATTGTAGTGGAAGAACATCGGCTGGGGTGTCTTAGCTGGAGCTTAGGCGTCTTGGCTGGGGGAGCTGGGAGGGGGTTACACGAGGAACAGGTATGGGGAGATAAGCTGGAAAGGGATGCAAAGGATCTGGGTGAGGTTGGCTGTATGCTGGAAACTACACCCAGCCCAAGTGGCTCTATAGCAGTGCCTGTCCCTATGTCCAGTCCGTCCCTGATGGTAAGTGTCTTACATTAGTTGGAAATCTCTATTCCTAGTTATGGAGCCAAAGCATAAAGCAATATACTATTTGGAAAAAGGTAACTGGAAACCTAAAGAATTCAAAGCTAACTTTCCAGGCAATGAGAGTTGGGTACGGGACGGTGTTGATGGATGACTGATCTCCCACACACCTCCCTTCCAACTGCTCATCTGACATCTTCTATCTCCGCAGACAAATTATAGCTGCCTGGCATTACCCGTGATATATGTGCCAGGCTTAGTGATTTATAGGTGTTCCAAATTGTGTAAACGACTAATTATACACTCTACATTATGGATAACTCTAGAACACACACAAATGGAAGCCGTGGACTGTATGTATTCTACTTTTAAAAACAGAAGACAAACTAAAACCGGGGGGATCATTCGTCTTAATATTAAGGCAAAAGTGTACTTCAAGAGTAAATCGAGTGATGGCCAGACAATGAAATATGACCACAAACCACCGTTTTTAGAATATCAGCAGAATTTAGAGTTTTGTTTATTGGGATAATAATTATGATGCTTCTGTAAATGTTGCTGAGTACTGGAGGCCAAAATGTAACACTCGAGGACCTTCAATGTGCTACCTTGGTATTTATATTTACAAAGTGCCTGAACAACCCAGTGCCATCCAAGTAAAAACTAAAGTCCCTCATTGAATCTTTGTATTCAATATAATGACTGTAGGCAGGGGAAAACTGGGTCCATAAATCATCCCAGGATTTTACTGGTCCTGGTCAGCCCATGAGCAACTCATGACTAACCAATGAGCTGCCAGGCTCCACCCTCAATTTGTTTCCATGACAGCCAACAATTGCCATCCACAGCTAAGGCTGCATTGCAGGAACAGGTAATGGACAAGGATGGATAAGACTAGTCTAAACGCGATGGTATTGAAACTCTAGTATTGTAAAGTTAACTACTGTGACAGTGGTGAGTATGGTCCCCCCACGACCATGATGCTGAATCTGAGGAATATGGGGAATTTTATATTCCATTTCTGATTTACCCAGGTCCTCTTTCATAAAAGAAAACCTCATTATTAATAGCTTTTAAAGCAGAACAAAATCTATTTTTGAATCCCCCATGCCCCCCACCTGCCCTCCCTCCCGAGTACCTCGAGCTATGCTGCCGGCTCGGCGAAGCCACAAACTTTTGCAGCTTTGAGATCACTGATTGCTTGAGCTAAAGGTTGCCGCATGACGTGTGCCAGCCAGCTGGCCGCACCACCGGTTTCCCTAACCGAATGGCACAGCTGCACGGAATACAGCCACCAGAGAACACAGGGTCGCTGGAACAGCCGGTATAGGTGAGTTTACTGTGAACTTTCGGGGATTCATACAGGGGACATAACCGTATGGGGTGCCCTTGGGACAGGCTAGAGGTTGGCCCTGAAGTCTTTCAGTTATCAGGGCCGGCACCGAAGTGTCTTGAGCCACTTTAAGGGAGAGGAACGGCCATATTTCAGTTATCAGGGTTGAAATCAAAGGGTCTTGAGCCACTTTAAGGGAGAGAAACGACCATATTTAGGTGGGGGGAATATTGTCCTGAGGAGACTAGTTAACACACTGTTTACCTGTGCGCCAGCTCTCACGGGAAACTTGAAAGGCTAAACCCAGCCGTATTGGAGCCAATGATTTTTAAGAAATTATGAGGTTTCAGTGCACATTCCTCTTAGCTCAATAACATATTTACAAGCTCATAACACCACCATACAAAATTTTCCAATGAAGAACATGAGTATGGAACGATTTCAAACAGCAGTGTTTGGTCGTTTAGGGTGTCACAGTTGTTTGACACCGGAATCAGTGTCCTCAAACTTTCCTTCCAAAAGTTATGCCCTATTCGCTTAACCCTAGGTAGCACATTATGACCCTGAAATATTTTTTCTTCTTCATTCCCCAGTTTAAAACAGGCCTCGCCCTATTCCTAGATATCAGGAAAGTTGGGTTATATGACAGTGCGCATTAGTCTTTACTTAATTTAATGAGCCCATATGCATTCTCCATGAAACTGAAGCACGAGCCTAGGGAGAGACAGCAGGAGAACTACCGTAACCAACACCTATTATACTAATTGTTCTCTTCTAACCACTTTCTCATTAACTCATAAGCGATCAGACAATCAGAAAAAAAGAGCATCATAAGCTTCTAAGACCTTTGCCTCCATTGCGGTTGCTTCGGCTTCTCCCTGTATCATCTGGCGGAGTTAAACTGGGGAGAACGATAAGCCTTAATCGGACCAGCCAAGAGGAAAAAATGTGTTTACGGCAAGATTTCATTTAAATGCTGCACATAAAATCTTTAGCGGTGAAGATCATGTCAGATGGAGTTATTATTTTAACCCTCAGACAGATAATAGACCGAAAAAGAAGACATATGGAAATTAAAGGGAAAAAAAAAAACATTTCAAGCAGATGTCAAGAAAAATGGGGATTTTATTTATTTCCCCCTCCTATCCACCCTCTTGACGGCAAGTTTTCTAATTCTGCGGCTCTCCGAGCCTCCTGGTGAGAGAATTTGTGACTGGAGTGTTTATGAGCCCTTGTCGAGCCTTCCAAGCAGATCCTTATGTATGCAGTGCATCTGGTTTCGGCTCTTCAAGGTATTTGGGCTTTGATGGAATCACAAGTAGCGGTTCGTGCTGCCCTCGGTGGTGCTGTTTACTGTCAGATGACGTTATTAGGTTTAGAAGAAAAATACGGCGAGTTTTTAAAGCCTGATGGCAAGGAGCAGCAACATGCAGCAGCCTGGAACTGAACAATTAAAGCTGATATACTCAAGAAGTTACGAAGATGTGGCATATACTGTGACTAAGGATGGAGCCAACCACCTGCAGTCCAATGGTTGGACTTACCCACAGAGTTTAGCAATGCCGTGGAGCAGGGGTGTCAAATTCATTTTCACCAAGGGCCACATCAGCATTATGGTTGCCTTTAAGGGGCCAATTAATAGCAGACAAAAAACAAAATGCAAGCAGGACCGTTCAGATGTATGGTTACAGACTGGTTTTGCCCAGGACAAATGCAGAATTATTTTGCCCAGAGCAGATGCAGAATTATTTTGCCCAGAGAAGATGCAGAATTATTTTGCTCAGGACAAATGCAGAATTATTTTGCCCAGAACAGATGCAGAATTATTTTACCCAGGGCAGATGCAGAATTATTTTGCCCAGATGCAACAGGAGCAGTGGCAAGTAAGCAGAGATGTCTTATTCCTCTATGGCACATGTGTCCAACTCAAGGACCGGGGGCTGGATGTGGCCCTTCAAGCCTTTTTATGTGGCCCTCTGACAGGTACCACACAGTGGTGGCTGTTGAGCTCCCCTTCTAACAGGCCGCTATGGAGCTATGGATCTGAGGTCTTTTACAGTGGACTTAATGACAGCAATCTTCATTAGAAACCATGCAAGTTATGTATCGCTTGCAAAGTTCTTTACATGCCCAAATTACTTCACATATGCACTTACAGTACACATCATTGCAGTATGAAGCCCTCATCATGACTATGAGTCTTTGATGTGCTGTCAGCTGACCTTGTCCTCTGCATCCGTGCTGCCTTGTTCAATACCCCCCGATCTGATCTCTCTACTTGCCCTTGACCATAAATGTGGGTCAGGGCTTAAACCCAAGGCTGCCCCCTTACCATGTCCATGCAGCTAACAAAGCATGAGTAGTTTAGGGGACTGTAAAACCCTGCTTACTTGTGTCCAGAGAAACAAACTCGATGAAAACCTCTTCACACAATAATGGACACTCTAGTCCATTATTGCTGCTAAAGGAGTGTTTATTGCATTGGGACTTGAAGGAAAAAGATAATTACGCAATTAAGACTTTGGCTTGATTTCTCCTGGTAATTAATCCAAATGACTTTGCAGAGATTTGCTTTTGATCGCTGTCAGAATACTTCGAACTCCAGTTTACTGACATCCATCAGGCAGTGGAATCAGGCAATCAAGGTCCATTGCTCATTTTATTAGGGCATTCTTCAGAATTTCTTGTGTACATGAAAAAATACACTTGGCTTTGTTTACCATTGATGCACCTGTGCTGCCTGGCTCTGATAGGCCTGCCTACCATCTCGGCATGTTTATTCTTTGAAAAATTTGTGCTTGTAAACCTTGACCTTGAATATTCCTTTGACTCTGCACATCCTGAGGATGACCCAGGGATTCCTGCAGCCCAGTATTTTCTCTCCATTAAGGGCTCTAGTAAGGAGTAGAGTTTCCTTGTAGATTCCAGGACTGTAAGGTTTTCCATGCAATAACATTTTAAGGGAACATACAGTCAGCAGTATAACAGATACCCCTGCAATCTGTTGGTCAGGAGCTGTCAAAATGTCTCCGGTGGGGGCTTCAGAAAGATGGCCACCCTGATGAGTGAGGACACTTAAACCTGACCTTCATCAACATTTAATGAAAAGCCCAAACCCTTAAAAAAATAGGCACCAACATCTAAAATGTATAGATTTTACAATTTTTTGTCACTTACTTTTGCCAGCTGGGCTGCAGGATACGAGCGCTGCCATCTTGCCTCAGAAGCATCACATACTGAGGAGAGGGGGGCAAAAATGCAGGAGGGTGCGGTTATAGCTTTGCTTTGCACAAACAGAGCAGAGCAGGGGTCAGGAAGGGACAGCAATCTCAGAATGCAGAGTGGCACATTCAGAAGACACTCCCTGTTTGCAGGCATCCTGAGACTCCATGTGCCACCATCTTGGATGTTTAAAGGCTCAGAAAATGCACTAGGTGCAGCTAGGATGTTTTTTTCTTTAATGTGGACGATTTGTACGTACAGGGGGAGGGGGAACATATAAGGCTCTTATTCAGAGTAAAGGTCCAGTTTAACACTGGAAGCTACTGAAAGTGTCCTCACTCATTTGGGTGGCCATCTTTCTGATGCCCCAGTCATAGGAAAGAACACCGATTGCAGGGCTCAAATAGGTTTAACAGCAGCTTCCTGCTACTGCACACTTTAGATTAAGCTGGTTGATGGGGTGCCCAGCATCCCATCAACCAGCTTATTCAGGTTTGGGTCGAACCCTGAACTGAAGTCTGTGTTTGGGTTTGGGGAACCCAAACTTCCAAAGTTTCCAAACTCGCAAAGTTCGGTATGAATCTGAACTTTGCCTTTCGGTTACTTTGAACACTACTTGTAATCCTTGACCTCAGCTCCTTCTTTGTCTATGCCTTCTTGCCCAAGTGGCTACCCCCTGCCATGAGGGGATGGCCTAGGGTTTCCCAGAGCCCATTATTTCATCATCATTGGGGGCTCCAGGAGGGACCATGGTTTTCCCTGTAGATTCCAGGACTGCCATATTTTCCATATTATAACATTTAAAAAGAGCACCCTGAGAGCAGTACAATGCTGGAGTATCCTACTAGATTCTACCTACCTCATGTTCATGCCTTGTGACCCCACTGACCCTATTTTATGACCTCTTTTATTCTTGGCTCGGCCTTCTGGCTTGAACTTTGGCTTTGTTTACCATTTATGAACCTGTGCTCCCCAATTCTGATCTTCAGCCTGGTACCCAATGCATGAATGTTTGCTGTCTGTCTAACAATTTATACTTTGACGAATATCTGCTTTTGAACTTTGACCACAGCTACTCCCTCTGTCTTCTTGCCCAAGTGGCTACATCATTTTCATCCTAAGTGGATGACCTGGGGTTTCCTGCAGCTCAGTCTGTTCCCAACATCAGAGGCTCTAGTAAGGACCAGGGATTTCCTGCAGTTCCTAGACTGGCTAAGGGGTGTGTGAATGTGGCTGAAGACGCAGTTTTTTTCACTAAGAAAAAACTGTCTCTGGATATATGAGTTCTTCAAAAAAACTCCAAATACCTCAGTTCTTCAGAAGTAAGTAGTAGCTATGTTTAGGGTTCAAGATAAGGTCAGAACAGGAGGTGTAGGGTAGTAGACAATCCACGCACAATGCATTAGCAGAGGTTCATAGGCTATCTGATAATCAGGCCTTGGTGCAAGCAGCGTACTTTTGTAAACAACCAGACAAGCTGAGGTCCGCGCAGGCAGCAGACAT
The DNA here is from genome assembly GCA_027917425.1 of Gastrophryne carolinensis. Lineage (NCBI taxonomy): Eukaryota > Metazoa > Chordata > Amphibia > Anura > Microhylidae > Gastrophryne > Gastrophryne carolinensis. The sequence goes on along the minus strand of CM051236.1, from coordinate 507,957,227 downwards.
TAGCCGTCCAGACTGCTTAGCCATAGGCTGAGGGGAGCCAAGTGAAATCAAGTGCCGCTCAGCCAATCAGCGCACTTGGTTTCGGCTGAGTCTGAGCAGCAGGAATGCTAGAAAGATAAAGGGGAATGGGCGAACTGGGGGGATACATACAGTGGGGCATCCCAATTCAGGATGTCCCGTCTGAGAGTTTTTAGAGTCTTTGTCTTAAAGCCTTTGTCACTTTTCAAAAAAACTAAATGTTAAAATAAATTCTGCAACCTTCTAAAGAAACAAATACTTTAAGGAGGTTTGTTAAAGAGATATTATATCACATTTGCTAATTGGTTTGTGCCTTGTGAAAGGGTCCCTTTCAACACCCTGAAATATTGAGGTTTCGTGAAAAAAAGAGGAAAATAATAGTATTGAACACAAAACTGTCACCCAACTATAAAGCACACCTTATGTTAAGTGGTAAAAGTGTGGATAAAGAGCATGCTGACTGCAGTTAAAGCGATTCCACAATTTAGCCAATTTCCCTTTACACCTTTTTAGAAGAAAACAGATTTATACTCTTGTAGAAGAAGAAAAAAATCATCTTTATGGCAAAGTAAATCTTCCAATGAAGCCCCACTTATGAGCTTTGTTGAAATAAAAGGATTCCCAAGCCCCGCAATGGTGTTTTGCATTCAATCATTCAAGCTTAAAAGCCCATTTGCCAATTTGCATAAAGTAAATGTTTGTCATCCTTGTTGTTGGGTGTTACCATGGAAACTGGACCTTTTTGGTATTTTATTTTTTGTTCTTCTGTAAAAAAAAAAGGAAATAAATAAAATAATGGATTACAATTCTGTAAAACCAATATCCATTCCATGCCTGGGAGGAGAGGCTAAATTGCATTTATCTGCAAGAGCAAAAGTCGCAGGTCGAAAAGGACAAAAATAAAAGCGAAGCGGGGTACAGCTGGATTAATAATCTATTATTTTTTTTTGACCGCTTTTGGTCTTAAGAGTAAAACAAGAATGCATTTAGCGTGAATATTTATAAGAAGAACAATTTTACATTGGGCGTTTTATTTACATGGGGCGTTTGTTATTTCAGGATTGTTGGCATGGAGATTTACCATCCAACATAAATTTTGTGCCCTCATCCATCACCGCTGATGATTCATTAGGCCAAGTTTTGTCAGAAATGGGACGGGTAGGACTGGTGAGGGGACCTCTAGTTTAGCAGTGCTACTGGGGGGGAGCTAACTGGATAGGTGTCAGGTCTGGAGTTCCCCCACAACATGGAAGCCTGTTTCTGCCTTGCATAAACCTTGCCTGTCTCCACTTCCTGCTGTATGCTGCTCTGCCAGGAGAGGTGCTGGTCATTAGCCAGCACCTGTGCTATTGACTGCTTGCTCTTTATAAGCTGATCCAACCTTTCAGCCAGTGGATCAGCATTGCATTGTTTTCTGTACCCAGACTCTGAACTCTGTACCCTGTAATCCAGAACCCAGAACCCAGGACTCCTGCCTCAGCCTCTGTGTTTTTCTTCCCCCTATCTCAGCTGTGTATCGGCCTTCGGACTTTCACTGGATCCTTATGCGTGTACGTTTCCTGACTCTATCTTTGTATGTACAGCCAGCGTGTGTTTATGTTTTCTGGGTTACCTATATTTCTGTATAGCAGCTGTAGTACTCAGTGACTACATGTATTCTTGTATAGTTACCTCAGCACATTTATGTGTATATGTCCACTTGTAAATCTGTACAGCAGCCTGGTTGGATTGTGCTCTGTTCACTTATCACTGTTTATCACCATTAAACACATTTTTTGCATATCCGCCTCTGTCTCGCAGCCTCAATTACTGGTCATTCTATAATAGGGGATTTCTCTGCAGAAAAATTAGTGACAATAGGTAATACTTCCCTTTGAGGGACTTATAATCATGAGCAGCTGCAACAGGTTAGTACAATGTTCCCTAACCCCCCTCCTCAAGAACCATCAATAGGTCAGTTTTTTATGGATCTCCACATAGATGCACAGGTGAGGTAATGCATCAACAGTAGGGATGAGCAAATCCCCCAAAGTTCGAGTTTGGCTAGTTCAGACGAACCAAAAAGTTTGGTTTCCCATTGATTTCAATGAGGACTGGGTCCCCGAACCCAAACTTTTTTTCAAAGTTCGCCCGAACTAGCCAAACTCGAACTTTGGGGGATTCGTTCATCCCTACTGTTGATGCAGTAGGCCTTTCATACGATTAGGCCCCCTTCACCCCTCCACCTGCTCAGCAGCCCATCAACCAGCTTTTCCGTCTCAAACAAGGACTTCTGGCTGGTTTGTAAACCCGAATTTGCAAAGTTCAGTACAAACCCGATCTTTGAGGTTCCGGTTCTAAGCAACAGTGCTATAGAACCAACAATGTAGAGATCTACAACTATGACCTCTTGGTTGCTCTCACTGAGAGGGTTGGGGAACATTGGCCTAGTAGGATCACTCAATGTAGCACTATAGTAGGAAAATACATTTCAATTTAACTTAAAATTTTAGACATTTTCTTAAGCTCTAGCAATCTGGAAAGTTACACTCACATGGCAGGGACATGTGCCTTGCTATACTAATAGAAATATAGAAAGTTGAATGCAGAAGACCACAGCTCCTTCTGTTCTCTCAATCTTAGGCTATTGACTATCCCTGGCATGTTTCAAGACTTATACTGTTATACGATTTTCCAACTACCCCTGTTGTTGCAGCAAGGTTGTAGATGGAGTGGGTCATATATGATTATGAATTGTCCTGGGAGTGAAAACAGCTGGATTGCAGTTCTGGGGGGGGGGGGGGGAGGCAGCAGCAAAACTGTGGACAGAACTGCCAGGAGCTAAGGGAACCAGAACTAGGCAAGGTAAGGAGGGAGCTAAAGTCCCAGTTACCTACTTGTATGAGTTGGATTGTGCTGTCTTAGCTATAGCTAATAAAGGGGAACCAAAGTCTGGTGTAGCTATGGAAAACAATAGTGACTGTGTAACAGGAACTGTTAATACTGGAAGGTAGTGCTGTGGAGCAACACTGTATCTGAAGTCCTTATCCTTAAATAACATATGGAAAGGTGTATTGTTGCAACGGTGTTTTCTGTAAAGTCTGGGTTATCCTTTAATAAACTATGGAACCTTCCTTAGACTTGACTGTTTATATATGAGTTTGTACTCCTGCAAGAGTGTGTAGAAGCTAGGAAATACCCAAACCCCATAAGCGCCACACAGGGCCTGATAAGTACCCCCACCCCTGGTTTCACCTCCATCTCTGTGCCATCATCCCCAGTGCTGCCAGCTGCCCAGCTCAACTGTCCAGGGGCAGGAGGCCCTCTACCCTGACCTTGCCTTCATTAGGATACAGGCATACGGATTCAGAATTCTTCATTGTAAACTCAAGATTACAAAAAAACACATCACAGAAATCTGTGAGTCAGCTGTGAGCTACTTCCATTTTAATAGCAGGCTTTTGACTGATACAATGGGGTCGATTCAGAGCCTGGTGAGAAAACTCTTATTTTAGGAGAGAAAACTGTCATTCACGTTCATTGTCATCTGGGTGAATATTTTAACCTGGCTTTGAATCAGCCCCAAGGTAGACAATGAAAGTGAATGCCAATTTTCTCTCCTAAAAAAAGTGAGTTTTCTCACGAGGAATAAACCCCTCACAGCAGGTATAGATCTTGTTACAATTGTAGCAATCATCCACAGATTGGCTGTTACATTGTATGACACTGCATGGATTTGGCTGGCTTTTTCAATGAAAGATGATGACTCATCTTTGCTTGATATATTGCGCAGCAGAAGCAAGTTATGCTACAGGGAAAGGTAAAATCCTCTCCTACCAATATTCATTGCATTAAGTGATTTTGCTCCTCTATCCCTAGAGATTGCCTGAGGTAACCTCAGTAGTACCTTGTAAGAATTTAAAGAAGTTAATGGAGCGTACGATACAGATCCAGTGTCTACTTTAACTAGATCTCAACTTTTGGTAAAACCTCCAATTTTTTTATAAAATGCATTTAACATACTATCATAATATGATGCAAAGCTTCATTTACATACAATCACAAGCTAGCCTCCCGATGACGCTAAACGTAGATTAGACAACTATCTTGTGACACAAAGGGAAAAGCTGGTCATTTCCAGACATCAATCTCACAAAATAGCTAGCAATAAGAACAGGTAGGGATTGACACATCCGTATATAATATTGACCTATTGTGCTGAATTGTGTCAGCCTTGTGTTTCTTCAGAGATGATTCCCTATGGGGACTACCGGGCCATAAACATAAACCACAACTAAGAACCCCAGACCAGTTTAACACAGACAGCTCAACAGCAGGGATGAGTGAATGCCCCACTACTCAATACAACCATATAAACTTATCAAGGTTTATTTAAAGTCTTACAATTAAACCATGCCTGGCATATCAACATACAAAACACGTATTTAAAAATAAAAGTGCAAGTTTGACACTTCCTTACATTGCAAACAATTACTAATGCAATATATTGTGCCTCTTAATTAATGTCTAAAGAATTATTAACGTGCATCCAAAACACCCTATTTTTGGCAAATATCATGTAGCACAAAATGAGCAAGACAAATAGGAGGCAATAGGTAACATAAAAATTATGTTGAAAATGAGTTCCATCAGAACAAATGCTTCTCCTACATGCTCGCAGCACCTTTGCTGCTTCCAAGGGAAGACAAACTGCTTTGTCTTTCTTCAGTTAACACCTGGAATGTTTCTGACCACGTCTCTCATATATATTTGTGATGTCACATTTTATCGGACTTCATCCTTTGACCATGAATTGGTGAATCATTTGGGGTAGAACAGAATTTGTTCTTAATTACCTGAAAAATGCAGGTCTGAAAAGAGCCCAAAAACGTTAGAAAAACTTTATTAACTTCGGATAAATATGAATTAAGATTGATTTAACCTCCAAATAAATGACAGACAAGAGAAATTCTTAAACATTTTGTTAAAAAGTGGGTCAGCTGATTCATCCATTACTGCTTTAAACCAGAAACTACTCTCACCACTAGATTGGGTTTAATCAACCCAAGACAAATCTCTAAAAAAAATGTTTCTCTATATCAGGGGTTCTCAGCATTTGATATGAATAAAACAAGTGCTATTAGGGGGCATACGAAGAGGCTAAAGATTGACTTGTATCATTTATACTATACCAAAACTTAGGGGCATACGATGAGGCTGGAGACTGACTTGTACCATTTATACTATGCCAAAACCTAGGGGCATACGATGAGGCTGGAGATTTACTTATACCATTTAAACTATACCAAAACCTAGGGGCATACGATAAGGCTGGAGATTTACTTATACCATTTAAACTATACCAAAACCTAGGGGCATACAATGAGGCTGGAGATTGACTTGTACCATTTATACTATGCCAAAGCCTAGGGGCATACGATAAGGCTGGAGACTAACTTGTACCATTTATACTATGCCAAAACTTAGGGGCATATGATGAGGCTGAAGATTGACTTGTACCATTTATACTATACCAAAACCTAGGGGCATACGATGAGACTGAAGGTTGACTTGTACCATTTATACTATGCTGAAACCGAGGGGCATACGATGAGGCTGAAGGATGACTTGTACCATTTATACTATGCCAAAAACTAGGGGCATACGATGAGGTTGAAGATTGACTTGTACAATTTATACTATGCCAAAACCTAGGGGCATGCAATGAGGCTGGAGACTGACTTGTACCATTTCTACTATGCCAAAACCTAGGGGCATACGATGAGGCTGGAGATTGACTTGTACCATTTATACTATTCCAAAACCTAGGGGCATACGATGAGACTGAAGGTTGACTTGTACCATTTATACTATGCTGAAACCGAGGGGCATACAGTGAGGCTGAAGGATGACTTGTACCATTTCTACTATGCCAAAAACTAGGGGCATACGATGAGGTTGAAGATTGACTTGTACAATTTATACTATGCCAAAACCTAGGGGCATGCAATGAGGCTGGAGACTAACTTGTACCATTTATACTATACCAAAACCTAGGGGCATACGATGAGGCTGAAGATTGACTTGTACCATTTATACTATGCCAAAACTAAGGGGCATACAATGAGGCTGGAGACTGACTTGTACCATTTCTACTATGCCAAAACCTAGGGGCATATGATGAGGCTGAAGATTGACTTGTACCATTTATACTATACCAAAACCTAGGGGCATACGAAGAGGCTGGAGACTGACTTGTACCATTTATACTATTCCAAAACCTAGGGGCATACGAAGAGGCTGGAGACTGACTTGTACCATTTATACTATTCAAAAACCTAGGGGCATACGATGAGGCTGAAGGTTGACTAGTACCATTTATAATATGCTGAAACCGAGGGGCATACGATGAGGCTGAGGGATGACTTGTACCATTTATACTATACCCAAATCCTGGGGGCATACGATGAGGCTGAAGGATGACTTGTATCATTTATACTATACCAAAATCCTGGGGGCATACGATGAGGCTGAAGGATGACTTGTACCATTTATACTAGACCAAAATCCTGGGGGCATACGAGGAAGCTGAAGGATGACTTGTACCATTTATACTAGACCAAACCCAATTACTCCAAAAGTCCAAAACTGATAAAAAAATATTTATTTACATTTGTGCAAGTTTTTTCGAGGGTTTTTGGGTGACTGACAACCCATACAGACAACCCAAGTGGTACTTGAGATCATTAGAAAATGGAAAGTGGTACTTGATAAGTAATGTTGTGAACTCATGTTCTATATCCCTCACTATGCTTTACACACTGATTTTATAACAGCCTCTGTGGTCTCGGGTGTCCTCTACCATGTACTTATGTCCTGGAGTGTGCTGGGACATCATATAGCTCTTATGAAACCTCAACTGGCACATAGAATGAAAAACCTTGCACTGCTTATGCTGTGCATGTTGCTTTCGTGTTTGCTAAGCCTTACTGGATAGAAAAACAATCAGCCGTTCCAACTGTGGCTAGTAGGGAACATCAGTCTGCTGAAACACATTAGATTTAATTAGGGCTATGTTTTGTAAAAAGGTTGTGTGGGGGGTGTGACCTAAACTCGTCCCACATGAGCATTACCACCCTAGGCATATTTTATAAACCAAGGAGCCTATTGACAGGGCTCTATTAATTAACTTTCTGCTGATACAAATTTTATTCAAAGCTGGAAAATCCAATTAGTATTGATCCGCTCTTTATTGCTACAACTAACTTGAGTCACGTAGTGCTCATCGATCTTGCTTCTGAGCAAGCGAGCAGTGATGCCAGATGTGTTAGAGATGGGGGTCTTCATCAATTCTGCCATTTTATTACCCCAGCTCCATGAAGTGCAGCATGCCTACCACTGATTAGGAGCATTTGTATTTGTCCATTCTTCTTACAAGGGGATCGAAGAACCTGGATAATTGATTGGAACATACAAATCAAAGTTAAACCAAAGTGAATTGAGGCACTGGGTATCACTGATTACTACTGGGTTGCTTAAAATGTAGGTGAGGCAAATTCATAGTAAAAAAAAGATTTGGAATAAAAAGTGCTCCATGTCCTTTCATTTAAATATTACTTGTTTCTGTACTGTATGTCTTCTGTTGATAGGGAACCAGGAAAAACAATATTTTCCTAAAGATCTAGGTTTGGGTGAATAGGTTTTTTTGCAGCCCTACTTTCTAAACATCTATGGAAGTATGTTTTTGGATGTATGTTTATGTTTACAGATTCATTTTTACAATTACTATTTAGTAGTAGGGGATTTGTTGGTTCAGTGGTCTAGGAGAGTTCCAACTTTACCAACTGGAACCAGTTTATGGCTAAAGATGAGCATTATTAAGTTTTTTTTGATAAGTGTCTGAGAAATCTGATCAAGGAAACTATCAGGCAGAATCGTTCTCAACAGAGGACATCATGACTAAAGACCATTTCTCTATTGAAGAATGGATTGGTACTAAGAACACATGCCTGAAGACCACTTCTCCAATGAAGAATGGATTGGTACTACGACATCATACCCGAAGACCATTTCTCCATTGAAGAATGGACTGGTACTATGACCTCATGCCTGAAGACTATTTCTCCAATGAAGAATAGATTGGTACTACGACCACATGCCTGAAGACAATTTCTGTAATGAAGAATGGATTGGTACTTACGACATCATGTCTAAAGACCATTTCTCCATTGAAGAATGGACTGGCACTCCAACATCATGCCTGAAGACAAGTTCTCCATTGAAAAATTAATATGTACTACAACCTCATGCCTGATTGGACTGGCACCACAACATCATGCATAAGGACCATTTCTTCATTGAAGAATGGTTTGATACTAGAACGTCATGTCTGAAGTTCCTTTCTACATTGAATAATTGATTGGTACTATGACATCATGACTAAAGTCCCTTTCTCCATTGAAAAATTGTTTCGTACTACGACATAATGCCTAAGAACCATTTCTTGAAGAATGGTTTCATACTATGACATCATGTCTGAAGTCCCTTTCTCAATTGAAGAATGTTTGGGTACTACGACTTTATGCCTGAAGTCCTTTCTCCATTGAAGAATGCTTGGGTACTACAACTTTTTGCCTGAAGTCCTTATCTCCATTGGATAATAGATTGGTACTATAGTATCTAGCATATCTAGTTCTGTCACCACCCATGAAGCTTATCCAGGTAGAGATTTGAAAAGTTAATTCATTGCCTATGGCTGATATAGTAAGGATTCTCCCAGCGTGAGCGAGCCCAGCAAGCATTGTAGTCACAACTGCTAGATTCGGAGTGTGGTCATGGAAATCTAGTAAATAATAGTAATAAAGTAAAAGAAGGGTAAACTTTACAGCATCTATAATGTGCTGCAGGAAATGGAGTAGAAGCTCCTGATGCATGATTCCGGCATATTGCTGCCTTATTACTGCCATAGCCTGAACTCAATATGTCTTAATTGTCTCCAGGGAATGGATAGGAGTACTCAGGGATCAGCTTTGCATAGTCACATGAAGGGTAAACATGTTTGAGATAAACAAGTGAATACAGGCCTAGGTTGCTTTAAAGTATAAGTTAATTTTTTGAAACTTACCAAGACTAGGTCAGATACCTACTAGGTACTGTAGTTTAGCTTTGTTTAGCTCTGCACCTCTTAAAACTACTCCTCAAGGTAAAAGAACACACAAAAAATGTTTTCCAGCCCTTCATGAATTGTAGAACTGGACTTGAATCCTCCCTGAGGAAGCTAAAAGGTGAGATGCATTGGAGGAATCTGACTTTTTTTGTGATCGGCCCTAAACCCAGCTATTTATTGGTTGTATACTGTTATGAATTGGTACTAAAAATTGTGTGTATGAGAAGCATATGCTTTATACAAATGCAAAGTCAATGTTAAATATCAAAGTCAAATACTTAACTAGAGTTTTTCCAGTGGTAGTAAGGGGCATGCAGCCAACTAGTGAGGCATAAGTGGGATATCCCACAATACTGTATATTTGCTAATACACCCATACAGTTAGCAAAACATAGCTCCTCTCACAAAGATACTAAGGTTAATATGAGTCAATGTGAGAAAATTGTCAAGAGGGTCTTATGTTTACAGCTAGTAATCAGCTGTTGCCTAAACTCCAAGCAAGACTAGAGGCACGAGCAAACCATGTGCTGGCTAGACCTGATATATCGTTCTTAGGTGTATCTGGCTTGCTTCGAGGGACACAGGCTGGGTTTGTTTCTACATGTTAAAATGCCAAGCAAAATGTAATCCTTAAACCATGCTCATGAAACCTTAATTCACTCATATAGTTTTCTCCTCTAATGAAATGTCTGCATACAGAAATCGCCTTAGGATTGCAAATTCCTTAGGCAAAAAGTAATATGGCTGCCATTCCCTTTCATGGGAATCAATATTGACTTTCCATTCATTAATCGGTGAGTCAGACGGAAATGGCAAGAAGACCTAGAACTTATCCTGTTAGCTGCGTCTCTATGTTTGTTTGCTTATTTATTTATCTTGTTTTCATTCATTTACCCAGATCAGCCCTCATATTATCTCCTAGCCTCTCCGTGAACTTTCCATTGCAGGCTTGAATCGAATTGGATCTGTGAGAGAATAATAGACTTAGAAACCTAGGCTAGGTTGGTAGAATTAATGGGTTTAAACAAAGGATTTTTTGGCGCCAAAGATTCTCAAGATATTAGGGGATGGAATTGTTGGGCATCATTTCTTTAGGTGTGATGTTTATCAAACATTTCCAAGTAAATATATAAAATATCAACTGAAAATATTAGGTGCTAAATTACCACCACAAAGACCATACAGTAGCTTGTTACTGGAGGCATCTTGGTAGGGGAAACCTTGGTAGGAGAAAACTTGGTAGAATTAACCTTGGTAGGATGAACCTTGGTAGGAGGAACCTTGGTAGATTGAAATCTGGTAAAAGGAACCTTGGTAGAAGGAACTGGCATAAAATAAAACGTGGTAGGAGCAACTTTGGTAGAATGAAATTTGGTAGGAGGAACCTTGGTAAGATAAGACTTGGTAGGAGGAAACTTGGTAGAATGTACTGTGGTAGGAGGAAACTTGGTAGAATGTACTTTGGTAGAAGAAACCTTGGTGGCAGGAACCTTGGTGGAATGAACCTGGGTAGTACAAGCCTTGGTGGGAGAAACCTTGGTAGTAAAAACATTGGTAGAAAGAATCTGAGTTGGATGAGCTTAGGTAGAAGGAAGCTTGGTAGTAGCAACCTTGGTAGGAGAAAACTTATTAGTAGGAAACTTGGTACAATTAACTTTTTGGTTTGGGTTCGCCAAACACAACTGTGGAACACTATGTTCTAGGGGTTTCGGTAACTCTGGTAAAACTGCTCCAAAAGTTGATGATAACTAAATAAAGGCTTTTATTTCACGTTATATGGTTGTTTTGTGAACACAGTTTTAGGCTCTGACACCTCAAACATACCATAGAGATGGTACTTGAGAGATTTAGAGAGTGGTACTTGATAGAAATTAGGCTGGGACCCTGGTTCTATGTCATCCTACAGATGTCTTTTCAACTATGTTCTCCAGAGTGTCAGCTGTCAGCACTTTTCTCTGCTTCATATATTTTCATCAAAGCCTTCTGCAGAGTTACTGTCTGAAATACATGTTCTTAAATAATGGAGCAGAGAGCTAACCTGACGCATTTCATCTCTTATGACTTTCTCAAGGGATCTTGTATTGTTGGTCTGTTTTGTAACATACATGTTAGGCATTTAACTTAATTGGCAAAATATACTTTTGGATATGCAAAATAATATGTTTGCATCGTAAAGACTAAATTGATTATTTAGTTTAGCATTAGTTTAGCTATGGGCTAAAAGCCTATCAAATAGCTTTTTGGGGTTTCGGGAAAGTTCTGGGTACTTTGCTGTTCGGGTTGCTTACTTTGTGGTTCGGGTTCATCAAACACAACTGCAGAACACTCTGTTATAGGGGTTGGGTAACTCTGGAAACTCTGCTGCAAAAGTTGATGATATACGCTTTTATTTCACTTTATATGGTTGTTTTGTGAAAACCGTTTTAGGTGCTGACAACCCATAGACACCATATAGATGGTACTTGAGAGGTTTAGAGAGTGGCACTTGATAAAAACGAGCCTGGTTCTATGTCCTCCTACAGATGTCCTTTCAACTATGTTCTCCAGAGTGTCAGCTGTCAGCACTTTTCTCTGCATCATATATTTTCATCAAAACCTTCTTCTGAGTTACTGTATGAAATACACGTTCCTAAATCATGGAGCAGAGAGTGAAGGTTTCAGGCATGACGGGGTCAGAGGGGTCCATGTCGAGCAATCAGGAGATTTCCACATAACAACACTGCGAGAAGCAGAGAAACATTTTCCCTGGTAAGATTATAGCATCGCCTCTGGGTCTCTATTGCAGGCCGCCAGAAACAATAAATCAAAACTACTTAAAAAGGCATCTGAACAACTTGGGCTCCAAAAGAAAACATCAAAATGAACGTTCTGGAGAATCATCCGTCAAAATATTGTGTGAGCTTTAGGCAGAAAAAAATTACTAAAGATGGGAAACTATCAGGTTTAAAGAGGAACATCAGACCTTTCTTATGTTCCTCTCTAAACATACCCCCCCCCCGCGTTTTGGGTGTTGGCGTTATCTAAATCGCAGACATCTGTGAGCATTCCTGGACCCTTTGCACCCCCTCCCCCCTTAGCCGTTACTGGTTGACTTGTTTTGACTTGGTTTACTTGTTGCATAAAACAGCATAACAAAGGCATCAACTGTACTAACTATATAACCCTGTACGGATGCAGCATTCTTCATTGTTAACTCAAAATCACAGAGAACTCACTCAGACATTGCAGACACCCACAAGTCAGCTGTGAGCTGTTTGCTTCGTGGCTGCTATTCAATGTATCACAGCAGGTGTAGCTCTTGTTACAATTATTACACAGGGAATTCTGGTTGTTACAATGTGTTACACAGCAAAAGGCTGTCAACTTCGACAATGTAAGATTTTGACTGCCTGATACATTGCACAGCAGGAGGAGGGGGGGGGGGCAGCAGCACAAGGTAAAAACCCCTCTGCCCAATATTCAGTACATTCATTAATGCTGCCTCTGTAACTGTTAGCTATTATTTGTTGCATAAAACAGCATAACAAAAGCATCTCTGGGGCTTGGAAAACATTCCATTTCATTGCATTTCTCAAAGGAGCCTCTTACTAGGAGGTAATCCCTTCCGATGATCGGGTATGTCCTATTATTATAGCACATTTGTTTATGACATCATTTTTCGATAACTTGTCATGACTGCCAATTAGAGACGCGAGATATAGAGCCGCCGGGGACCTCTCTGCTGCACTGGAAAGAAGTAAATAAGGACAAATAAGATCCTATGGGGAAGAGACTTAACTTGCAATAGCGAAGATTACATAAACAAACGCCACCTATATATGTTGCCCGTCATAATAAGAACGAGAGTGTTCAGAACAGACAGTTGAGATGTATCATCCATTCAGGTGAATAGGGGGTATGTCACATCGTTAAAGCATCCCCTTAATTGCTCCCCCTATGAAGAGCACCTTTTGCCAATGATGTCATTGCCACACATATGCAATAACTGATAGTCTGACATCTCACACCGATGGGCAGCAAAAAAAATCAGTGTTCCAGGAAAATTTAAAAAGCAAAAATACCCATGTCTAGTTCTACAACCTAAGAAGGGGGTATCGTCAGGGGCTTTGGCCAAAGGTATTTCACACGTTCAGTGGGTTTGGATCCGCTTTAAGTTTTGGGCTGGACCCACGTACCCTGACCCGGAAACAAACATGTGAAATGACTATACCTGGTCAGTGGTGAAGTCCAGAAAGTGGGGAACCAGGGTTTCTCAGCTGTAAGAGATGGTCACTGGAGATAACAGACGAGGACCCAACACTTGACCCTGAGTCCAAAAATTGTGGGCAACTAGAACCTCCTGCAGAGAATCCCCCGATCATGTGACTGGGGAATAGAGGGTCTAGAAAGATAGACAGTAATTCTTCAGCATCAGTGAATATTATAATCTGATTTAACACAACTTTGAAGATCTGACATGTTGTAAAGTAATATTTTATTTATTTTTTTTGATTTATGTATTTTTGGGGGTTTACTGTTATTGTTTTAAATACTTTCCTTACCTTATTTTGTGCAGGGCAATCGCCCTGGTGTTACCCCTGATTATCTGCCCTCTAATCCTTACTATCCCCATTACTTACTATCCCCCCTTTAATTTGACATATACTCATTTCAGGTGGATAGAAGGGAGATCACCTCTGTTAGGGTTCAGACTGGATCTCCCAGCCCTGCCCAAGATTCTGCAGGACTCCCTGGAACTGAGGGACAAGCAAATGCTAAAAATATTTAAAACTGGATATAGAAATTGGCTTGATTATAAAAAAAAATCTTCCTGGCATAAGTTAAGGAAGAACCATAATCTAAATAGTTCACATCTCACTCTTCTTGTCAATAGTCAAGAACCCCCGACTTTTCCTTAGGAATGACTAATAATTCCCACTTGAGGTGGTGTGGAGGGGGTCGGTTGGGGTTCTGGTGTCCACTACTAATAAAATAGTACTCAACACCGCACAGGCAACAGAATAATACCTGATATTGTCTGGAGCTGGCCCTTTCAGGTGTGGTGGTGATCTTGGATCGTCTCCAGCAGATTGAGACAACCCGTTAGA